>LFYR01000655.1:135446-220725 GCA_001185155.1 Zostera marina | reverse complement strand
CAGACGCGTTCTGTTCTGATTTGGGGTTTTTAATAAACCCCAAAACTTACATGGCGGATTTCCGCCATGTAAGTACACTTAAGTGCCGCCAGCACTTAAGTGAAAGTCCGCCCAATCGAAATTTGGGCGGGCTTTTTCCGCCCGAGTCCCCGAAAACTTAAGATGGCGGAAATCCGCCATCTTAAGTCAATTTAATCGGGTAATCGGACTGGAAATTGGGGGCCATTCGAAATTTTGGGCGGGATAGTTTAGATGGCGGAAATCCGCCATCTAAACATCCGCCATCTAAAGTCCGCCATACAAGGTCCTTTTTTTTGTAGTGTCAGGACATTGCCCTACTTCAACAAGGCTCAAACTCTGTGTCTAAATTCAGTTCCAGTCTTAAAACATTGTGGAGAGAGGTGGATGCTTATGGTGAGATTCCCAGATGTAGTTGTATCACTTGCACTTGCAATGTAAATGGTAGAATTAATGAAAGGGAAGAAAGACTCAAGGTCAGGAAGTTCCTAATGGGTTTGAATGATAGCTTTAGACAGATAAGGTCAACCATCCTGTTCATATGGAGAAACTCCCAAACTTTGAAAAAGTTTTTTCAATGGTCATCCATGAAGAAGCTCAACAACAACTGACTTGTAACACAAACATGACTCAAGGCTCTAATTTTTACTCTGCCAGAGGGAAAACACCCTACCAAACAACCAAACCTTCCAACACCCCATCCTCATCCAATGCAAATGCAAATCAGAGAAAGAGACTCCCAACTCCTACTGAACCAATAATCTACTACAGAAGTGGTAATTAAGCAAGTAAACACAATGTACTATTGCTTTCACTGTGCTGTATTTGGGCACAGTGATGAGAAGTGTTTCAACCAACATGGATACCCTTCGATCTAGAAACACCTCTTCTATCACAAAGACTAATCCTTCCACTCAAATACCATCTAAAGCACAGGGCTCAGATAATTGTGTGACCATTGAACAGACTTGGACAGCTTGGGACAGCAATGACAAAAAGGCAGAATCTTCTGACAATCCTGTTGGACCATATGGCTTCCCACTCTATTCTGAAAAATATAATCCAAAGCCCCTGCCCAAGTACAAAGGTTCAGGTAATGCTAATTTTGTTTTTAACAATTATTTAAATACATATTGGATCATTGACTCAGGTGCATCAGAACACCTGAGTGGGAATGAATCCTTATTTCTAAAACTCACAAAATGCAATCCTTTCAAGATTTCATTACCAAATGAAGACAGTCAAGCAGTGTCCCAAAAGGGTGATATATCTATCTCATATCACACTAAAGGATGTGTACTTCATCATATCCTTTCAAGTGAATTTGCTATTCATCAGCAAATTGACTCAACATGATACCTACTCAGTACAATTTTCTAAATCATTTGCATTCATATATGACAAGGTTCAGATGAAGGAAGTTGGACAGAGTAGGATGGAGAAAGGGCTCTACCTCTTACCACAGACTAGTGGTGAGGATTATTTTGCAGGTGCCGTCACAACATCTACATGGCACAAAAGACTTGGTCACACTTCAAGTGTCAGACTCAAACACATTTTGAACAATTTGTTTTTTAATTTTTCAAACTCTACTTTTGATAAATACTGTGATACATGTCATTTTGCTAAACAACCTAGGAAATCATTTTCATCACATGCATTTAGAACCAAACATGCATTTGATTTACTTCATATAGATGTGTGGGGGAACTTTCACACTCCAACAATCCATGGAAAGAAATATTTTTTAACTGTGGTTGATGATTATACTAGGTATACTTGAACTTATTTGATAACTATGAAATTTGAATGCTTTATCATATTTAAAAATCTACATGCTCTCATTACTAATCACTTTGATACCTCCATCAAAGCAATTAAGACTGACAATGGTGGAGAATTCATGGATGACTTCCTAAAAGCAAATGAAATCATTCACTACTCTAGCTACCCACACACACCACAACAGAATGGCGTGGTTGAGAGGAAACACCAACACCTCTTAAATGTAGCCAGAGCACTGAAAATACAGTGCTCACTCCCATTTGAGCTATGGGGATACTCATTACTCCAAGCAACCCATATTATCAACATGCTACCATCTAAGGTAACTCAAAACTTATCCCCATATGAACTCATGCACTCTAGACAGCCTAACTATGAAGATCTTAGGACCTTTGGCTGTCTATGCTATACTACATGTCTTGTGAAGGAAAACATAATCTCCCCTAGAGCAAAGAAATACATATATCTAGGACATCCCCCAACCCAAAAGGGTTCCATCATATATGAACTAAATACCCATCACGTCTCCATAAGTAGAGATGTGACTTTCTATGAGGATGTATTTCCCTTAAATAAAAATAACTTAGATAAAAACATTAACAAAACACCAACTAAAAATTTCAACAGTAATTCAGAAACTGACTCTGATTATTCAGAGATATACCAAATACTTCAAACTGAATCAATCTCTGATATCAGACACAAATCAAACAAATCTAAGTTCTGAATCATCAGAGACAACACAAACAACTTCAAACTCTGATCTACCAGAAACACTACAAGAACAGCACATGAACACAAGCACAGAAACAAATTCAATATCAAACACACAACTAAACCCAAGATACCCAAAAAGACAAACAAAACCTCCCATAAAACTGAATGACTATTTTTGTTCCTTTACAACAAGCAATGGAAAATCTAAAGGCACTTTATATTCAATGCATGACTACCTGACATACAAAAGACTATCCACTGCCTACACTGACTTTCTAGACAAAATATCTATAACTACAGAACCATCATCTTTTAAATAAGTCAGTCAAAGCCCTAAATGGGTAAAAGCAATGAATGATGAATTTGCAGCTCTAGAACTCAATGATACATGGAAGATAGTACCAAAACCAAAGGGAAGAAAGATTGTGGGATCTAGGTGGATTTTCAAAGTAAAACACAAATCTAATGGAGAAATTGAAAGGCTAAAACCCAAACTTGTTGCAAGAGGCTACACTCAGGTGGAAGGCTTTGACTACAAAGAAACCTTCTCACCTGTGGCAAAAATAATCTCTGTCAGGACCCTCCTAGCAGTTGCATCCATCAAAAACTGGACAACATATCAAATGGATGTGAGTAATGCTTTCTGAAGAAATATATATGTCTCCACCTCCAGGGATGCTACCACCAGATGACACCAGAGTTTGCAAATTGAAGAATTCTCTATATGGCCTAAAACAGACCAATAGAAACTGGTATGAAAAACTCACTACAGCTTTAACTAAATTTGGATATACACAATCTCATTCTGACTATACATTATTTTACAAATCAAATTCAAACTCATATACTTGCCTACTTATATATGTGGATGATTTGATTATATCAGGAGATAATGAAGTTGAAATTCAGAAACTAAAAGAATATTTACATCTTCAATTCCACATCAAGGATTTGGGTAAGCTCAAATACTTTCTAAGAATTGAAGTATCTCAATCCAAGCTAGGTATTTTCTTATCACAAAGGAAATATGCTTTTGATATCTTACATGATTTTGGACAATTGGGATCCTCTTTATCTAAAATTCCAATGTCCCACAATTACAAAAACTCTGAGAATGATGCTCCACTAAAAGATCCATCAATCTATAGAAAATTAATTGGGAAGCTATATATTGTACCTTACAATCTATATATCTTTTTCTGTTAGTCATTATAGTCAATTTTTGGCAGATCCCAAGCAGTCACACTTCAACTCTGCCATGAAGATATTGAAATACATCAAAGGGGCACCAAGCAAATGTATTTTATACAAAAGAGATGCACCATTACCATTAGAAGCTTATTGTGATACAGATTGGGCTGACTGCCCTAACACTAGAAGATCAATTACAGGATATGCAATCCTATTAGGTGGCTCAGTCATATCATGGAAATCCAAGAAACATACAACCATAAGCAGATCATCTGCTGAAAGTGAATATAGGGTAATGACATCAACTGTATGTGAAATAATGTGGCTACATTATTTTTTAAATGATTTACAGGTCAAACCATCAGGAGAAACAATGCTACATGCATTGTGACAACATGGTTGCAATACATATTGCATCAAATCCAGTCTTCCATGAGCACACCAAACACATAGAAATTGATTGACATCTAATCCGTGATCATCTTCAAACTGGGCTATTCAAACTACAACATGTCTCGACAACATCACAAGTAGCAGATATTTTAACAAAACCAGCAAGCCTTGAATCATTGCGCAATCTACTACCCAAGTTGGGACTCTATGATATACACTCTCCAGCTTGAGGGGGTATTGAGATTAATGTTGTTTTAAGTTTAAGTTTAAGTTATGTTTAAATCTAAGCTAGGTCAGGCCCAACTGATGTTGGCCCATTAAGTTAAATTAGGTTTAGTCATTTAGTATATATAGACACTTGTAATATTTTATTCACAACCTTTTCAAATACAAAACAAAAACCCTTGGGTTCTTCCCAATCGACTTCTCATCTCTCGTGACTGCTCATCTCCAAACCCTAATGGCGACTCAGTGCATACTACACTCCGATCTCTCCTCGTCTTCATTTTTGACTACGATAATGCCATAATAGTATAATACTAGATCGCCGCCAAAGTATGTTATGAATTAAAAGCACCATGGCTCTTCTGATACGAAGTATCGTCTTCCAAATCTACGTCTGAATAGACTTCTAGCGTGGCCGATGTCATTGGTAGAAGAAGAATGCCTACAAATTAATATAGGTATGCATTAAACATTTTAAGCAAACATAATATGCTAAACTGCAAAACTTGTAAAACACATAAAGAACCCTAATTGATGTTTATTAAAAGATTGATGTTGCAAATTTCAGAACCCTAATTAATTGACTCTTTACAATACCTACCTTTCACAAACAAGGCGTGATCTAATCTACAAAAATCACATATACTTTTTTCACTATTTTATTAATATAAGAAAAAAGTCAACTTTACAATTCACCATTTCAAAAAAAAAGTTGACTTTGAATTTCATAAAACACAAATCATTGGTCGTATACTCGTATGCAAAAAAAACGGCCAATAATATTATAATAATTATCAATGTGTTAGGTCAATATCCAATTAATAGCTCCGCGGTAAAAAATATTAAAAACGGCGCCACCAACCGACAAGACACAACCGTCAACCCAATGATCATCACTTGTAAGTTAAATTTTATTTCACGCGGAAGTCGGAGACTGTACAAATCACCATCTCCGACGTTGTATATATATAAATACAGCCATATATAAATAACACGATCAGTAATCGCAGCTTCATTGGTTCTTCGGTTGAGCAGTTGAATATATATCCTGATAACTGAGATGAACGGTGAAAGTTTGCATGCTTTGGAGCGGTTCGAATTGGCGAGCCAGCATGCAAATGAGGTCCAGATAGCTTGTCTGGAGAGAATCCTGAAAGAGAATGGCAACGCGGAGTACCTTCAGAATCTTGGGCTCGATGGCAGAACAGACGTCGCAAGTTTCAAATCATGTGTTCCGGTGGTCACCCACCAAGATCTAATGCCTTATATAAACAGGATCGTCGACGGAGACATGTCTTCTGTTCTAACTGGAAAATCCATTTCCAGATTCTCTATAAGGTAGGTTTGTTTGTCGGTTGAATCATTCAATTCTAATTTCGTTTGTACGAGCCTAGCTTATCCTGTTCCATTTTCTGCGATCTGCATGCAGTTCTGGAACAACTCAAGGGAAGCCCAAGTTCGTACCATTCAATAACGAGCTGGCGAAATCAACAATGGAGATATTCCGAACTTCATTTGCATTCAGAAACAGACGATTTCCATTGGGTAAAGGCAGAGCTCTGCAGTTTATCTACGGTAGCAAGCAATTGGAAACGAGAGGTGGTCTGAAAGCTTCCACGGCGACGACCAACGTGTACAAGAGTGACCTGTTCAAAACGACAATGAAAGATATCCAGTCCCAGTCCATTAGTCCCGGACAAGTGGTGTTTGCATCGGACTTTCACCAGTCTTTGTACTGTCATCTCCTCTGCGGACTCGTCTTCTCCGACGAGATACAGCTCATTTCCTCTACATTTGCACACAGCCTTGTCAACGCATTCCGGAGCTTCGAGTTACTCTATCAAGAGCTCTGCGAAGATATACGAGTCGGGCACGTTTCGACTTCGAGAGTTACCATTCCGTCGATGAGAGATGCCGTTCAGGAACTTCTGTACCCCAACCCAGAACTTGCGGATCAGATTTACGACAAGTGCAAAGGTTTGAAGGAATCCAATAAGGACTGGGGTGGTGTGATTCCGGCTATTTTCCCAAACGTCCGGTATTTGTATGGGATTATGACGGGATCGATGGAACCCTACTTGAACAGACTCAGACACTACGCTAGAGACGTGCCACTCGTCTGTGCAGATTATGGAGCTTCCGAAGGGTGGATTGGAGTAAATATCTCACCAGAATCACCGCCCGAGACAGCCTCCTTCGCTGTTTTACCAAACATCGGCTTTTACGAGTTTATACCTTTACGGCCACGAAACGAGGAGGAGGAGGTCGACCCAATTGGTATCAATGATGTCAGGATTGGGGAAGAATACGAAGTCGTCGTCACCAACTTCGCCGGCCTGTACCGCTACCGCCTCGGGGACGTGGTGAAGATTGCCGGATTCCACAACCAAACACCACTACTGAAATTTCAGTTCCGAAGAAACCTTCTCCTGAGCATAAACGTAGACAAGACCACCGAGAAAGACCTCCAACTAGCCATTGCAAACGCCGCCGTCCACCTTTTGGAATCACCAAACCAGATCGAAGTCATAGACTTCACAAGCCACGCCGATGTCTCGTCGAATCTTGGCCACTACGTTCTCTTCTGGGAACTCAACGATGACGCCGTCTCCAAAGAGATATTGAATCGTTGTGCCAAGGCCATGGACCTGTCCTTGGTCGATATTGGGTACGTCAGGTCCAGGAAAAGCAATACAATCGGAGCACTGGAACTCAGGCTCTTGAGGAAAGGAACTTTCAAGAAGATTCTGGAACATTACGTCGGAATGGGCGCAGCCGTTAGCCAGTTCAAGACTCCGAGATGTGTTGGGAGGAGTCATGGAAGAGTTCTGCAGATCCTGTCGGAAAATGTTATCGGAAACTACTTCAGCAATGCCTACAATCAATCAATAAAAAAATGACAGGGACGTTTGTCACTTTACTCACCAAATATATAGACACGTGTTTATTCCTATGATGCTATCCATTAATATTTCTTTCTTAATAAATTTGTTTTATTTTATAAAATTTGTTTTTTTTTAACTCTTTTTTTTTTTTAACTTTTTTTTTTTTTTTTTTTGTAACATTTAAACGAACAACTAAAATTACAACAGGAAAACTTATTAATCCTCGACTTGTAGGTCAGTAATCAATAACGGAGCTTTCTCTCATATTCTGATAGCTGCGTCTTTCAAATTTAACTTGTGCGATTTTTTATATAAACGATAGTTATAGATAGTAGTCATATTTCGTATGAAATCCCTTACGATGACCTTGGCTAGTTGAGAGAGCCCCTCCTTATGTCGTAGATTTCTCTTCCACCAAAGATGTCATATATATACCGCAAGTGCATTCCAATGTAAACCCCAACATGGTGTTGATTTTCTGAATTTAGATATCATTTTTATGATATCACTGTATCAATATATCACTCACCCTTATGTCTAGGGTGTCAAATAAAGCCCGGCTCGTTTAAACTCGGGCTCGCGAACCTAATGCTCAGGCTCGTTTAGCTTAACGAGTCGAGCTCTCGGATGGGCTCGGTAAGAAGTATACAAAATTTAAAAATATATTATATTTTGAGAGAATAGAGATAGCACAAATGGTAAAATATTTTCTTAGCATACGAGAGGTCATGAGTTCAATCTCAATGTCTCCATATTAATCATTTTAACTTACAGGTTAAGTTCAAGTTTATGCTCGCGAGCCCGAGCTTCGAAAGTCTCTGACGAGCCAAGCCCAAACCCAGATGATACATTAACGAGCCGAGCCCGAGCCCGACTTTATAAGCAAAGCTCGGCTCATTTGACACACTATTTATGTATCCTTGTTTTATGGCTGATTTGTTAATTGTGAAATAAATGTAAAATGTGAGTGAATAAATGTTATAAATCTATAGGGGGTTAGTACAAAATAGCCCCATAACTTCTGTGAATTGAAACTTGGAGTGTTATTATAGTCAGAGATTAGAGATTGGCCATACCAAAAAAAAAACAAAGATTGCCGTTTTACATCCAATGGTCAATGATGCGGCATATTATGAAATCAGTGGACAGACCACCGTTGGATTTGGATTATTGGATGTCCCTGATTACAATTTACAATACATGGAAAGCATGATTGAGTTATTTATTTGATTATACTAGAAGTTGCACGAGAAAACAGACAGCACACGAGAAGAATACCCGCAGGCAATTTGCTATAAAAATCCCTCCGGGGAGCTCATTATGGTTTCATAAATCATCAAGAAATTAGAAATGGCTGCTTCTTCTTCCACCCTGTTTTTCTTCGCTGTTCTCTGTTTCGTCGTAGCTAGTGTAGTCGGAAACTCATTCCGTTCACAGAATTTTATCCGATCCTTCGCTGAAGCTGACGTCGAAAATGGACCCATCAATCTCGAACTCTTCAAACTCCTCGGCGGTTCTCGTCAAGCTCTCTCTTTCGCTAGATTTGCAGTCAGGTAAGTACTTAACAGAAGCAATTCTACTAGCTGGATTCCATGGAGTTTGTTTCATCTTTAATTTCTTGATTTTTTTTAAGGCATGGGAAAGTGTACGGGTCGGTTGAGGAGATCGTCCATAGATTTCGAATATTTATCAACAGTGTTGATCTTATCATGTCTCATAACAGCAAGAAGCTTCCTTATCAGCTCGGAATCAACGGTGAGTTAATTCCATATATATTCATCCATCTAAATTCTCTTCTGAATTCTGATTTTTTATTTTATTACTGCCAACCTACGTACAGAGTTTGCAGATATGTCATGGGATGAGTTCCAAACCCATCATCTCGGAGCAGCGCAGAATTGCTCGGCGACCGGGAAAGGAAATCATATCTTGACCGATGAGAAACTCCCGGAGACGGTAAACTGTGGCAAAATTCAAAGATGGTTTTTTTTTTTTTAAGTATTCGAGTTTCAAATTGATTTTCTTGTTGCAGAAAGATTGGAGGGAAGATAATATCGTGAGCCCTGTGAAGTCCCAAGGAAATTGCGGTTCATGCTGGACATTCAGGTGACTTGAGATTTAAGAAACTTTTTTTTTTTGTTTTTTTTGTACAATGATAATTTCGTTTTGATGATATGGAAATTTTGGAACAGTACGACAGGGGCATTAGAAGCAGCTTACACGCAACAAACCGGTGAAGCGATCTCTCTATCGGAGCAACAATTGGTGGATTGCGCCGGGGGATTCAATAACTTTGGATGCAATGGAGGGTTGCCTTCCCAAGCTTTCGAATACATAAAATACAACGGAGGTCTTGACACTGAGGAGTCGTATCCTTACGTCGGAGCCAATGGCGCTTGCCATTTTCGAAATAAGAACGTCGGCGTCAAGATAGCTGATTCTGTTAACATAACCGAGGGATCTGAGGATGAGCTTAAACATGCCGTCGGCCTTATTCGTCCAGTAAGCGTGGCATATCAAGTGATCCATGATTTCAGGTTCTACAAATCAGGAGTGTTTACCAGTGAAAATTGCGGAAGTGGTTCGATGGTAGGTGTTTTGATCTTGGATTTGATTTTGATTTTGGATTTGAACATACATAAATAAATACAGGACGTGAACCACGCAGTTCTAGCAGTGGGCTATGGGGTTGAGAATGGCATGCCATATTGGCTGATCAAGAATTCTTGGGGACCTAAATGGGGCATGAATGGTTACTTCAAGATGGAGATGGGGAAGAATATGTGTGGTGAGTTTCACTTAAATCTTGGGGTTTTGGCTTATGATCTTATTAATCTTGGTTGGTTTGATTTGTTGCAGGTGTAGCTACTTGTGCTTCCTATCCTATCATTGAAAATCAAGTGTTCAAATAATACAATTTAGTTAGAGATTCAATAATATGATGTATTGGTATTTTATATAAACATTTGTCATATGTGTTGTGTTATTATGTATGGACATCTATAATGTAATGACATACAATCATTGGGTTTCTTCTGGGAATTGTACAAGTTGGAGTGATCTTGAAGTAGAAAAAAAAAATCAAAGAATATTAACTCAAAAGCAGGTATGTATATCGGACCGATTTGATTCATAATTTGAATCTGGCCGAAAAACATCCTGATAGTAAAATCTAAATCCGAATAAATTTTCGGATATTCGAAAAAATCAAATTCGAATAACTTTATATAAAAAACTTTAGGAAATTCTAAAATAAAATTTTAAAAAGTATAAAATCACTTTTAATAGAGTTAATTAATAGCCAATTAATAATACTAAAATCTTAAATAATAATATAAGTTAATTAAGTTTATAAATAACGATTATGAATTACTAATAATATTATTATATATTTATTTGAATATTCAGATATCTGTATCTGAAATTATCAAACGAATTGGGATTTTATCGATGGATATTGTAGACATCTGAATCCGTCCTAATAATTTTCGGATATCATTTTTGGTATCTGAATCTTAGGGTGTCAGCCGAGCCGAGCTTTTGCTTATAGAGTCGGGCTCGGGCTCGGCTCGTTAAGATATCATCTGGGCTCAGCTCGTCATAGATTTTTCAGGCTCGGACTCGCGAGACCAGGCTCGAGAATTAAAACAAATTTTTATTTGAAAACATAAAGGATCGAACCTGGAACCTCTCATATACTTAAAAACGTTTTACGATCTGTGCTACACCTCCATTCTCGATCTCTAATTTTAATATTTTTTTTGTTTTTTATACTTTCTGAGTTCGAATTTAAAAAAATAATTATTTGAAGATATGAAGATCGAACCAGTGACCTCTCAAATACTAAACAAACCATTTACCAACTAGTTAAGCTAAACAAGCTTGAGCATCGAGCTCGGACTCGCGAGTTCGAACTGGGTTTTATTTGACACTCTACTGAATGTGAATCAGCATCCGAAATTCGAAAGTGGATACAAATACGAATTTCGATACACACTGAAAAAAGTGTCAGAAGAAGATAGAAGAAAAGTAAAAAAATATATTTAATCAAAATTGACGCTTTGGCCGAGTGGTTAAGGCGTGTGCCTGCTAAGTACATGGGGTTTCCCCGCGAGAGTTCGAATCTCTCAGGCGTCGTTTTTTCTTTAGATTATTTTGAAAAAAAAATTCTAACTTCGGCTTAATAAAGCACTTTTTCCAATAACAATGTTCAACAAATTGTGCAATAAATTCCAAAATTGCCACTCGGCAAGCATGATGATTATTAAATATTAATTATAATAGTTCTTTAGGACTTTCTTCTCCGTTTCAACTTAACTTTTAAAAGACTGAAATGGATACCAACTTCCAAATCTAGAAAACTAGAAACAGACATAATACCATTTATAATGGAGTTACGTTATTTGCTTCATTGAGGAATAAACAACCAAACACGGAATTCATAAATTCCTGCCCTCTCAGGATCCCTCTGCTTTTTCCTACAATATTTTCCATATCGTATTTGCATGCTCTGTCGCAATCCGGACAGTACGTTACCTTCATAAGTTTGTCACAAAATAATCGATGTAAATATAATTTCTTTCTTCATACATTGCTAAATGAACTGGAAGTTACTAATCAATCGACGATTCA
This sequence comes from Zostera marina, assembly GCA_001185155.1. Lineage (NCBI taxonomy): Eukaryota > Viridiplantae > Streptophyta > Magnoliopsida > Alismatales > Zosteraceae > Zostera > Zostera marina. Next base: position 208,879 of record LFYR01000655.1, on the reverse strand, counting down.
GCATATTTACCTCCAACAGCTTAGGCATGAAACAGGAATCAAGCATTACATCAACACCATATATGGCCCTGGACATTGAACTATGCATATCTGGATGCACAGTGGCGGCGGAATCAAACACAGATCGGATCATACTTCGAATCTTTTGATGAATATCCAACCATATAACTGAAAAATGAAGAAAAAAATCCATTATCAAATGGAAAACCACAGGATTGCGAGAAACATAAATGGCATCCTGTAAAAAAAGACTGGATACACTACTGGAACGACCTTGATGCTCTTTTTCAAACTCCCGAACAAAATCTGATGTGTTCATGTTATTTAGTTTTCCAATATAATTCTGCAGCAAAATGAAATGCCAAAGATGATTAAAATTGTAAAAATAACAACAAACTAATAAATTTGCTTTACAATGAAATATTACAAAAGAATAATTTAGTTCACTACTGTGCCGCAGTCAAGAGGTGTGGTGTTACAGTACAATACTATTTTATAAACAATTTGACAATCAATACAATAGGCTTGGGTTTCAGTAAAATATTTTCATGGCCCTCAAAAAATAGACAATAGAACAAATCATTAGTTATTACCATAACAGTGAAATGAGTCTCATACTCAAAGAGGCTACTCTTTTCCAAACTATATGAGTTATTTGCCAATCGAACCTACAAAGCAAAAAGGTGAATTCATTTTAAATGTCAATGATAAATTTTGTAACTAAGAATCTTATGCCTACACCAAATGATAATAAAATCTGCTAATATGAAATAACATACCCAGAAAGCATCTGAAAGGAAGATTTCTACAGGATTCATGCTGCGAACCAAGACAACATATCGGAGATCAAACTTCCTCCCTTTAAACAAAGCAGGGTGTTCAATGTACTTCTGGCATATCTTAGGACCAGTCTCCATTAGTCTTATAATTGCAGACAAATCACCCGTCACAGTTGTGTCGATTGTCCGAGCCATGTTCCATGGTTTTAGGATCCAAAGATTGTCACTTTTTAACCTTTGGCGTGTGTAATAATCTCCAATAAGAGCTGAAAGGTGTGTTTCCAAGTTATATGTGGGCTGAAGCCACTCAGGGGAGCCTAGTGCCTGTTAAAAAATAACATGACAGATCTGTTTAATCAATGTTCTATAGAATGAGAGGTAAAACTTTTTGAATTGATCAAATGTGTATCTATTCTCTTTCAATAAAATGAATGGCATAATCAAAATATAAATGCGAAAAATGGCAGATCAGCAAGTAGTTGAAATGGTAATATCATTGATCACCTTGAAATCTAAATTAGATGAAGCTAATTATACTATGGAGTATGATCAGTACTCAGCAGGACTTATACTGAGATGGTGGTGGATATTGCAATTTGAGGTGATTTTTAAAGTTCTATCTGCATGGACAATTGGCCAAGTTTATATAGTATGGAAAACATTGGAGATAGAAGATAAATAAGGCTTAATTGCCTGCCTATGGAAAATCAGAGGGGTCAATGATGGGGTCAGGAAGAGAACAGTCTGATTTTTTAGTTCATATAAGATAAAAGCAAACGTTTCATGATTCAAATCTACAAGATGACACAATAAAGATCACAAACCTTGTAGATGGTCTCTGCCAAGTAGTGTTTCATAACAATACAAGTTTCAAAGGGAAACTGATTTATAAATTGACTGTCACTTAGTCCATTACACTTCCTAACTTCATCATCAATTTGTTCACTTGTCCAAATAATATGTGCATCCTTCGGATCATTTGCTATAGAGATCATTCATAGGAAAAATAGATTAAATATAATTAATTGATTTTTAAAGAAAAAAACTCAAGGAGAGAGAATATGTTCAGAAAAATAACAAATATGAAGAAATAACCATGATAAGCAACTGACTAAAAAGCTTACAAGCCTGATGGAGAGAGAATCAGAGTTATATCATGTAAATGTATTTTTTTTTATGAATTACGCTAGCTTCCATGTCTAAAATTAGACTAGCATGTAACCAGAGGTTCCCGGAAGCCTAGCATAAATGCCTCCCAATGATGCATCACTGCCACTTGTTGCATAGACCTTACTTTTTGATTTTTTTTCTGCTTTAAAACCAAAATCGAACATGTCTCTACATTACCAGAACACTAGGGTTATCGGACCTTATCAACTAAAGTTCGGCTCGGCTGGCTCGGCTCGATAAGCTCGTTAAGGGCTTCTTAGTAATTAAATAAAATATAGATATTAATTGATAAGGACTATTGAATAAATTACAAAAAAAACTTAAATTTAAATATAGACAGATATTTTTCTTAAAATTTCCAGATTTTAGATTTTTTTTTTCAATTTGCAGAATTGCAGGTTAAATTTAAAGTTCGAGCTTGAGACCGACCCTGAGCTTGCCGATTTTGCTAACGAGCCGAGCTCAACTCGGCCAAACCAGGCTCGACGAGCCCGAGCCTGGAAAATTCCTTAACGAGTTGAGCCCGAGCCCAGTTCTATAAGCAAAAGCTCGGCACGGCTCGTTTGACACCCTACGGAACACCATCTCCTTTGATAATCAAATGTAAAGCTTGAGGCGTCGATTTCTTTTTCTCCATACTTAGCAAGATACAGCAGTTATGAAGGTTCCATGTAAGCCATGGTTCCGGATGCGCCGCCACCTGGAGCACTTGAGCATATGCGCGCAAATTCGCCAGTGGCATTTTCGTAAATATATATAAAACTAAAGGAAATTCATATTTTTTTTATACATCTAAACTATATCAATTATCAAAATACTTTAAGTAGTTCAAAACACATAGAATAGTTCAAACTTCAAATACAAAACACATAGAATTAGTTCGCCGGAAGCTCGCCGGAGGATCGCCTGGAGACTATCGCAAAAATCGGGGGAAGAGCTGGCCGGAGTTGGGAGCAGTGTGGGGAGAAAGAAAACCCTGTTTTAAGTTATTTAAATAACTTAAAACAGGCCGGATACGGGTCGGATCCGGCTAAGGGAGATGCGCCAGGCGCATATGCGTGCGCACCCGGAACCATGATGTAAGCCCCATACCATTAAAGAAGTTGGTAGGGATTCGACTATGCCCACGATGTTCACGAACTTTGGCCTCTGAATTTGGATCCATAGCACTCCACCTGCTGCTGCTAGACATTCATTTACAATCCATATATGATCTATGATCTCATCGAATTTCCCATATAATAAGCAAACTCTCTCAATAAATACCCCTCTGTTTATGAGCCTGTCACGACTAGGTATCTATCTTCCTGTTTCTATCTGCCGTAATAGGAGACTAAAGGGAGTGGTCTTCGGCATTCCGGTGGCCCATATCCTAATTCCCAAATTAAGATGATCTAAAAATTTAACTTTTAAAATTTTCAATAGAGATGGAAATCAGACCATCTCTAGGGCTCTGCTAGAGGACAACAATGTTAGATATTTTAAGACTTTGTTTAGTAACTCAAATACCCAACAGCCGGTTGTCCCAGTTATTTTCCCAAATGAGACAACATGATAAGAAGTTAAGAACAACATGATAGCTTATCAAGTGATGTTTGTGTTGATTGACATGGCTGGCTCAAACCTTAAAAGGCCAAGGGATTTTGTAAGATCATAAAACTGGATCAAGATCAAAGAATGTGTTATTTCCCCATATATTTTTTTTGGTAAAGTAAAAATTTCATTTCTGAAAATAAGAGTTGGGCAGGGCCCGATGATTACAACAGTATGGAAATGCAAATACAGTAAATATGTAAAAACACTGTCACTTTCTTATATGGCTATGACTCTGGCTAGCTAGCCATGGACTGGTGTCTCAAGAGGTTGGACTCCCATAGGAATATAGCTTGAGTTTCAATCTGTAAAAGATTGCTCTTCTTATAAGTTGTGGCATCATAAGTGATGCTCACATCCCTTAAGACTGACAATGTTAGCAGTTAATGGAGCTACAGTGGAAAACAATCTCATGTATGCAGAATTGCAGATGATGTCATTTTTTTTTGAAGCTGTTAAATGTTTTCATTTAATGAAAAATGAGGGGCAATGCCCTGAAAAATACAATGGAAATAAGCATAAAATATAAATATGGATATTGTGACACTTTCCACACAGCCATGCTGCCTAGAGAAAGACTCTAGACTATCTGCCTCCGGAGGTTGGTCTCCCATATCTGCGTGCTAGTCTCCAAAGGATGACAACAACTTTTCTTGAAGCATTCAGGCTTGAAGGATAAGCTGATGTCCTTGATTGCCTCCTTTAACACTGTTTCTGGTGGTCTGAGAGTATGCTGTTTCCATCTACGATTTCTTTCTGCCCATATGTGCCAGCTTAAGGATCCAATCATGTTCCAAAGTAGTCCCCAAATTGGAGAGTGATGTGACAGCCTTTGACATGCCTCAGTTAGGTCCTCTATTCTAATATCTGGGTGGGTGGTGGTGGGAGTGGGTATTTTTAGCATCTTCCAGAAAATGTTATTTAAGTTTTTAACCAGGGGAAGCAGGATGGCTCTAGAGTAGGGACAATTGAAAAATAGGTGGGTTCTGGATTCATTCTCCATATTGCATAATAGACATGTGGGCTGGATTGGCATACCCCATCCATTTAGTTTGATAAAGGTGTTTAGGTGTGCCCACTTTATCCTCCATAGAAATATGGAAAACTTTGTGGGTTTATGAGCCCATATTCCTTCTGCTAGGCTATCCTTATGGCTTTTATCCCTGATCTCCTCACATATTGTTGCAAGTTTCCTGATTGGGTTTCTATTTTTCCAGAGGGTTGTATAATTGGCCCTACATTCAACTAGTGCAATGGCTTTGGGATTGTCTGCCATTACATATTTCCAAAAATGGGAGTCAATAGTGGTCCTGACAAGGATGTTTGTGAGGGCTCTTCCTTTTATGTATCTCTCTTGGATCCATGTATTAAAGATTGAGTCTGATTTTGTCCAAAAGTTTGCAATTCTTTTGATATTTATGACAGGTACTATGATTCCTAGGTTTCTGACCCCTAAGCCTCCCTCTACTTTGGGGAGAATCATCTGCTTCCATGGGATTCCCTTTCTCCCATCCCATATGAAATTATAGGCTAATTTTCTTATTTTGCTAGTTACTGATTCTGGTAGTGCTGAGCCTTGTGCCCAGTATGTATATTTCCCAGCCAGAATCCAATTTACTAACTGAATTCTTCCCCCATAAGAGAGGCACTTTCCCTTCCATTTTGCCAGCATTGCCTCAATGGGTTGGATTAGCTTCCAGCATTGGTTATAGGATTTCTTTTTTCCTGTTATTGGAAGTCCTAGGTATGTGAGTGGGAGTGCTTTGATTGAAAAACCTAGGGTGTTTTGGAGTGACTGGTCATTCTCACAAACTTTTGATAGCGTCATTGAGCTTTTTGAAGCATTAACCTCTAATCCAGAGAAAGATGAGAACTTTTCCAGAATTTTCTTAATTGTATTCACTATTCAGGGACTTAATGTTTGCCTTAGAGAAAATCAGGACATCATCTGCATAAATAAGGTGGGATATGGAGGTTGCTCCATTGATCTTATAGGTGTCAATCTTTTTTGCCTCTACCTCTCTTTCAATTAACCTACTCAGCACATCCATAACTATGTCAAAGAGGATTGGGGATAGGGGATCCCCTTGTCTTATCCCTCTTTGATTCTTGAAAGGGGGAGTTGGAGTACCTTCTACTAGAACTGAAAAAGATGTCGTTGATATACAATTCCACACTATTTTGCATAGGGAGGGGGAGAAGCCATATGCTTTTAGTGTGTCAATTATTGCCTCCCATTTTATAGTATCAAATGCTTTTCTGAGGTCGATAATTAGACAGCACCTTTTAGGGGTTCTTTTCCTACCATATCCATAGAGCATTTCATCTGCCAGTAGGGTGTTGTCTGATATTAGTCTGCCATTTATGAAGGCTGTTTGGTTTGGTGATATAAGTTGTGGCAATACCATATTTATTCTGTTTGTTAGGGTCTTGGTCATAAGCTTATAAATAAGATTTACACATGATATGGGTCTAAAATCCCCCATTTCAGATGCAGTGTTTGTTTTTGGAATGAGAGTTAGGAAAGTGTGGTTTGCGGCCCTTAAGAGAGGTTTTCCTTTGAAAAATTGGTACACACAATCCATTACATTTCCTTTCAGTTCCACCCAAATTTTTTTAAAGAATTCCGAAATAAAACCATCTGGGCCCGGAGACTTGTTCGTGTTAAAGGAAAATAGGACATCCCTGATCTCCTCCTCTAGGGGTACTTGTATCAACCACTCATTCATATCTGCAGACGCTATCCTTGGGAAGATAGTTGGGATTTCTGGATGGGGAGAGTCTCCTCTTTTGAACAAGTTTTTGAAATAGGTCATGCTATTGTTTTCCAGTTGGGATCTTGTGATATTTTGGTTCCCTTCTCTGTTTAACACTCTAAGTGTTGAGTTTTTTGCTTTTCTTTGTTTTGTGACTATGCTGAAAACCTGGTATTTTTATCTCCTTCCTTAAGCCAGGAGACTTTGCTCCTTTGCTTAAGGTCTGTTTCTTCCCTAAGGAATAGGTTCTTGAGCTCCTTTCTCAGTTCCACACTTTTGGATTGTAGATGGACTGAACTTGGGTCTTTCTCTAGAGCTGTGGAGGTAATATCTAGTTTTTCCTTGATCTCCTGCACTAGTTTTGCAGAGTGACCTTTAGTTGCTGCCCATTGTTTGATTCTGATTTTTGCTTCCTTTAGCCTATGTTGAAGTCTAAATAGTCCTGTTCCTCTAGTATTTTTCCTTAGTCCTTTCACTATCTTGCAGAAGGTGTCATCACCAGGAGTCATATAGTCTAAAAGGTTTAGCACCTTTCTCTACCTGAGATAGGATGATGATCATTGCCTTGTGGTCACTAGAACCGTTGTGGAAATCTACTCTGACTTCAGGCCATGTGTTCATCCATAGTTGATTTGTAAAAGCTCTGTCCAATTTGGATTGTATGAAATTTGGGCCAGGGGAGTTGTTTGTCCATGTGTAGTCCCCCCCCTATAGATGGCAGCTCAAATAATTGAGCCATATTTGTGGCGTTAATAAATTCTGATGGCCCTCCATGGGAGTATATTTGCAATTTGCAAAAGCTAAATCAGAGTCTTGATATTGTTTTTTTGCAAATATTAAATATTTTTCATTAATAATAATGAAGGGTGGTACCCTGAAATTACAAGTGGACAAGAAATAAAATGTGATGGGGTTATAGAGAGGTTTCCCACGCTGCCGACCTTCTCCTATATGGCTTGTGCTCTTAATGATCAAGTAACTAAGAGCTAAGTCTCAGGAGGTTTGTCTCCTAAACCTGCAAAAGTAGTCCTCTCCATTTGTGAACCACAGTCCTTAAAGATTTCAGCTCTAAAAGAAAGGTTTGAGTCTTTGATATTGTTGGAGCCTTAAAAAATGTATAAGAAGAGGACGATGAGTTACTCATATCCTGTAATCTATTGTAACCAAGGTTTTACCTTCTTCATTTCGTAATGAAACCTTAACTTCGCCAATACAAAAGTTAAATGGCAGTATGGAGAAAGTGTGGATCATCTGGAATTGTAATTCCATTTTAGAGTTTGTTTGACAAAATGAGAACCAACTATTTATGAAGGGTGCTTGTTGATGATCGAAGGAAAGATGTGGCAAAGTACAAGATGAAGATGAGAAGAGTTGGGAAACAATCAACATAGACTGAAAATTTGTATTTAATGCAGAAGTAAAAGGAGACAATGGACTAATGGAGCACAGAGAGGGAGGGGCTTTTTTTATTCCTTGACAGTGGCAAATACTTGGATCCCAGTAAAATAGTAATAGTTGACTTAGTTGTAGCCTAAGCCAAGCAGGGTGCATGTAATGCAGCTGTGCAGAGAATGGGTATATGGAGGCACTACAAACAGTAATCATAGTGTGCTATAGCACCTCACTGATTGATTGATTGATTGATTGATTGATTTACTTTTGAAAAAATGGTAAACTCAGCTATTTTCATATAAATGAAAAAAATAGTTTGCGAAAAAGATCATTTGTGTGTTTTACCATTTATAACACGATATGATAGAAACTTACTTAACACAAATTCATCACGTGTTAGATTTTCATCCACCTGGGGAATATCTGTATAAACATGAAGGAGACGCCCATCTGATGGAACTATTTTTTGAGTTGTAAAAGAATGTGAATGAATGGGCAATTTCTTTGGAGATGATATCTGTTGGTGATACTTCTTGAACTCCTAAGAAGACAAAAGTGATCACCGTCAAAAAATAGATAAAAAGATGGATTCTTTTTACTAAAAGCAAGCTTTACCTGGATATAATAGTTTTCAGGTGTAAGAAACCATGATGTAAGTCTAGCTGACCGCTGTTTATCCTCTCCAATACCAAATAAGAAATCTCGAAAGCACTCTTCCCCTTTTCTGAGACTTTGAATTGGCCATAACACAGAGTAGCTGAAAAAAAATCCAACAATTAGTCTGAAAACATGTAACATCTTTCCGATAAAAAATGCAAAAATACTTCCAATCATACTCATAAAAGTAAAACATTAACGAAGAAACAATGATAATCTCTTATTTCATAATAATCTAGGAATAATGATAAGGTGGAAATACATATTAATAATAATTAATAACAGTTTTTTTTTTTTTTTTTTGAAGCAATTAAATTTCATTAGAATAAGGCTAATGCCAAGTTTACAAAAATAGAGAATAGAAATAAAAATAGAAGTAAAAAAAATGAGCAAAAAGCTCATTGACTCTCTCCCATTAGCTATGTAGCCTAGTTATACAGTAACTAGATACGCTGCCTCAGGAGGTTGGTCTCCCATACTTCCATCATAGATGTCTCCAAAAGGTGACAACAGCTCTTCTTGTAATACACTGAATCAAAGGAGAGACTGATGTCTTTAATGACCTCCTTAAGGACTACCTCAGGAGGCCTACTAGTGTGTTGTCTATATCTCTTATTTCTCTCCGTAATAATTAATAACAGTTAGTGGGGACTAATTAGCTAAATATGTCAGGGCTCAGGCACGACAAAATGCCAAATGAAGCAAACTCGGATCGTCGGAACTAAACGAATTCGAGCCCTGCAACAATACAAAGGTAACGAGCAGAAACCGAATCTAAATGTTAGGAAATAGCTCTGCTCAGCTTGTTTGCGTGATTACATCCCAACCAGTAACTATAGAACGAAAGTTAGGTTTATGCCAGCTTTTATGGTTTGCATTTATTAAAATAGTCATTCGGAAACACAATTCTTGAAATACACCATTGCTCGTTAGACCTCTTCAAAATCATAGTTAACTTTCTGTTAAGCACATGCAGGAAGTTGATATCCTCGTGCAGGAAGGATATCGTATTGACAAAGAAGTTGATATCCTTTGTAAATTCCTTTATGACGTGTTCTGGTGGCCACATTGTATGTTGTCTCAATCTTCTGTTTCTCTCATTTCAAATGCCTTAATAGATTGCAGCAAGTAGAGTCCAGTGGGTTCCCCAACTGCTTATGTTTTTGGTGAATTTCTGGATGGCTTCTATGATGTCTCCCAACCTGATGTCCTCATCATATCTTGGTATGAGTCTGTTTTGTATTTTTCTTGTGTAGCAGCAGTTGAAAAACAGGTGAAATATAATCTCCTTTATTATTACAGAAGAGGCGATTAGTCTGAGTATTGATTCTCCACTGCCGCAGCTTTTTGAAGAAATGTATGAAGCTCCATATCATCCTCCTGATTTTTTTGAACAAATTCCAGCAGCCTAATCATCTCTATGGTCCCTCTTCCTAATTGTGTCAATGTAAGCACTAAGAGGATAATTATAACAGATTGTTGCTTGGCTGAGATTCTAGACATTTTTCTATGAATTCTCTGGTTTTGCAAATAATAAGGGATGGAGGGGGGTCGCCTTGCATGATACTCTGATCCCTCTCTGATTTTTGGAGAGGGGAGTAAGGCGGTGGAGACTGGAGAGACCTCTCTACAAGAACAGAGAAAAGACAGAGGATATGCAATTCAGGACTATTTTACAGATATAAAGGAAGAAGTCTTTCGACCTTTGGCATGGCCATTCATGGGCCAACTAGGGTACCTCTAACATATTCCGGAGAATATGATAGAAAAAAAAAAATTGTCTCGCAATTAATCCAATTAATAGATCAAGTCTTAATTGAATCGTGACCAAGTCCCAATCACTAACCCTAATCGTATTGCCCAATTCATAATCAAGATTGGCATTCATGAGAACCAACTCATCAATTGGTACCAAATAATAATCAAACTATTATGTTGAGTTTTTGACTATTTGCTGTGATTTCCAAAAACATAAAAACCATGATTTACAAATATTCACAATTGTCAACTTCACCCACTGAATTTAACCCTCCACTAGTAGATCTTACTATGTTACTATCCCAGTCCTTGTTCAATGGTAAGAACAAATATGCACGATCATAGCGATTTGAAAATGAAAAATATTAAGTAAAAAAACAATACCTCACAGATGATGCCAGATTCCCTTCTGGCATATACAGAAAAGGAGCAACTTGGAAGTTTGGTTTATTGTTGTGGCGTAATGCAGAACCCAATTCATCCATAACATAGCTGTGATAAGATAAATAAATACATAGTTATAAAAATAAATTAACTTTGTAATCATGCCCTTTGGCCTGACAAATAGGTGTCAAGTTTAGCTCAGCTCATTAAATTCGAGCCCGAGCTTAGACTAACGAAGTTGAGCTCGGCTCGGTAAGCTCGTTAGACTCGATAATAATAGTATATAATATATTTTCTTTAAATTTACATAAAGTTATGGTTAAATGAAAAAGTGGTTAATTCATTTGAAAGTTAAATAAAAAATCTTGAGTTAGAGTCACAAATACTGCAAGAAAATATTTAAAATTAATTTTTGTAGTTATATTACTTGTGGACCCAGATTTTAAGAAAAACTTATCGAGCTCCAAGCTCGAGCCCGAGCTTGGCTGCAACCTTAACGAGCCGAGTCCGAGCCTAGCTCTACAGAGTACAGATCAAAGCTCGGCTCGTTTGACACCCTAGTCATAAGACAAACCGAAAAACAAATACCGATTGCAAGTGAAGGAGAGTATATTAAATATAATAGTTAGATATTGGTTATGGATGGATACTAATTCATTCCTATATATAGATAATTAGATATGTGGCATCCTATATCAACTAACTATGTGCATAGGTTTTAATGAGAGACTGATATAATTAAGTACCTCCATAAGGACTATCTCAGAAGGCTTACTAGTGTGTTGTCTAAACCTTTTATTTATTGAATGATGAAGTTAAATACCAATAAAGATGGCAAAGGTAAAAAACATAAAATACAAAGTGAAAAAGAAATAGATAGATATTGTGAGAGATGGGCATGTCCATCGACTCTGTTTCTATATAGCAATTATCCTAAACCTGGAAAACCTAGGATGTATGTCGCAGAAAAGAAGTCTCCCACCAGTTGAGAATCTGTATTTCTGTTGTTGTGCTCTCCTTTTTATGGATCTCACGCTTCAAAGACAAACTTGAGTCCCTAATGATTTCTCTTGTAATAATCTATGGTGGCATGAGTGTATGGTTTCTAAGTCTACTATTTTTTCTGCCCATATATGTCATGTTGTGATGCCTAGGATATTCCAATGTAAGCCCCAATATAGTGCATTCTTAGTGAATTTTTGGCAGGCATCTGTGAGATCTCCAATCTAATGTCTATATTAGGTTTTGGTACTGGGATGTTTGACATTTTCCATACGCACTACCCTAGTGCTTCTACCACCTTAATGAGAATTCTCCATGTGTACTCACAGCTAAAGAAGAAGTGGTTGATTGTCTTCTTTTCCTTATAACATAATAGACAGGTTAATTGTGTATAGATTTTGCATCTAATTAATTTGCTAAAAGTGGTAAGTTATCCCCATCTCACTCTCCATAAGATTATGAAAAAATTGTGGGCATTTGTGACCAAATTCCTTATGCCAAAGTATCATTATGACTAGTGTGTTTGATTTGTTGGACAAAGTTCCCCGGCTTATTAGATGGATTTCCTTTTTTCCATGCGATGATGTAATTTTCCCCACATTACAGCACTGCTCCTATTTCCTTTTTTTTGTTGATCAATTTGCTTCCACATTGGAGAGTACATTGTTTGGTCTAGACCTTTTATTTCACTTTGTCTAGATATGCCACGACAAATACCTAATGGCATTCCAGAGTAGCCCCCAAGGGGTAGAGTGGTGTGTAAATTTTTGTGCAGCCTCCGTAAGATCTCCCAATCTTATATCCGGACTTGATTGAGTGGGAACTGAGATATTCATTAACCTCCAGAATGATAAGTTTAAGAGTGCTCATCCAACAGAATTAGGACGGACTTCAAATAGGAATAGTTGAAAAAGAGGTGACTTCTAGATTCTTCCTCCAGATTGTACAATAGGCAAGCAAGAGGTACTTGCACTCTCCCATTAATAGCAACTCCTCAGTTTTCTTTTTTTTTTAAGCAATTAAATTTCATTAAAATAAGGGCAATGCCCAAATTACATAGAGTATAGAAATAAAATAAAAAATGAGCAAGAAGCTCATTGATTCTCTCCCATTAGCTATGTAGTCTAGTTATATAGTAACGAGATACGCTGGCTCATAAGGTTGGTCTCACATACTTTTATCATAGATGTCTCCAAAGGATGACAACAACTCTTCTTGTAACACTCCGGATCAAAGAAGAGACTGATGTCTTTAATGACCTCCTTAAAAACAACCTCAGAAGGCCTACTAACGTGTTGTCTGTATCTTTTATTTTTTTCCGTCCATATATGCCACGACAAGCATCCAATAGCATTCCATAGTATCCCCCAAGGGGGAGAATGGTGCGTAATTTTTTGCGCAGCCTCCGTCAGATCCCCTAGTCTAATATCTAGACTGGATTGGATGGGAATTGAAATATTCATTATTTTCCAGAAGACGAGATTTAGGTGCTCAACTAACGAAATTAAGAGAGATCTAGAATAAGCACAGTTGAAGAAAAGATGACTCTTAGATTCATCTTTCAGATTGCATAACAAGCAAGCAGGAGGTACTTGCATAACTCTTCAGTTTTCTAAAAGTGTTTAAATGACCTCATTTCACCCTCCACATGAAAATAGAGAATTTTGTTGGCATATTTGACCAAATTCCCTTGGCTAATAGGTCTTTATAACTTCTATCTCTAATGCTTTCCACAATTATTTTTTTGATGAATTAAAGATTTCATTACTGAAAATAAGAGTAGGGGAGTGTTTGATGATTACAAATATAGGGAAATGCAAATACAAAAGATATGTAAAAACATTGTCACTTTCTTATATGACTGCTTTCCACAATCCAAACATTTATCTACTAAATTTCTATCTGAGATGAAAGCTTTCCAGAAATGTGAATCCACAGTAGGCCTGACTCGAATATCTCTGTCTCCCCCTTAATATACATATCATGGATCCATTGTAATAGGATAGAATCACTTTTATCCCAGTACTTTGAGATCCTTTTAATGTTGGTTGTAGTAGTGATAATAGGAAGGTCTGTAACCCCTAAACTCCCTCCAGTCTTGGGAAAAATCATTTGAGACCATGAGATCCTTTTTATTCCATCTCATATAAATTTATAGGTCAATCTTCTTACCTTCTCAGCAACAGAGTCAGGGATAGCCATGTCTTGTGTCCAAATCCCAATAGGTATACTTTCCCACTATTATCCAACTAACTAGTTGTATTCTACCTCCATAGGACAGACATTGTCCACTCCATCTTGCTAAAAGTGCCTCTATTTGTTAGACGAGTTTCCAGCATTGCCCAAACGAATTCTTCTTTCCCTTGATTGGAAATTAAATGTACTCTTTACAAGCTGTTTTTGTTCAATTTAGGGCAATGCCCAGATCCTCATTAATTATTTAATGAAATTTGCCTTTGTCAAAAAAAGGGGGAAATTAGCAACAATATGGATGATGATCATAAAGCATGTAAAAAGGTATTAATTACCACACAGAGGTTTCGTCGATCTTTTCCTCACTAGCAAGTCTATAGGTCATCAAATATAGCCACATAGCATCAATGACACGATGAGTTAATGGTGTGTTAGTTGAATATTCTGGAAAGCGAGGTTGAAGTGTGGAATCCATGAAATGTCTTCCGCATTTTAAAATACTGGATCTTCCAATACCATTTAAATAAGCAAGGTTTGGCAGGCGTTCGAGAATATATAAAGCACTAGTTCCAAGAGGACCAGGAATATCTACCTGTGAATTGCTTGCATTATTAGATATTTGCATTAAAATTTCCATAGCATCATCCTAGGTAGCTTTTTTAATGAAAAATAGGCAAGTTTATTTAATACAACCTCCAATGTATCCAGATAGTCAAATCCCTTAAGAATGTCCAAGAGTTCATCAATGGAATTTTTCTCAAATAAATTTCCTCGAATATTCAAATCAGAAAGTGATGGCAGTACATAAGGAGAAAACACCTGCGAAAGGTGAATGTCATTCTTCTACAAATAACATGTAATTGGATATATTTATGTAGCATTTTTGGAATTTTGAAAAGTAAATTTGCAACACAAATGGTAGTTGAGGGTGAATTCAACTTAAGAAAATGGAGAAAGAAAAACTGGTAGAGCATTTACTGATTCACCTCAATAAGAAGCTTGTGTATGCACCGATTTGAAAGATCAAGCGAGCTGATTTCATCTAGTGATTTCCTGGTGCTCGATTGATCTGGATTATCAATATTATAAATTCCAGCACAAAATCCAAAGGACCACTTGGAGTAAATATTGGTGAAATGTGAATTAAAAATTTCAAGCATCAGGAGTTCTTTGGATATAGCATCTGCAATATTATAAACACTGGAGGAAAAAATTAAGTGCTAGTAATACACTAATACCAAACAAACACAAAATGAACATGTTATATTGTTATGTGATATTTGAAATTCAGTACCAATGGCTTCAGTTTCATCTACTTCAAAATAAAATCTCATTTTATGAAAGTGTTAGACATTCATTATAATTCAACTTGGAATTATACATTACATTATTACTATTTGAAAAATATAACAGAAAAACTCACCAGCTTTCCAGGACTGGATTTTCATTCAACCAGATTGCTCTTAAGTTCCTGCATTCTGTTAGTTTCTGCAAAACTGAATCGGCATTCTGAAGCTTGTTTCCCCACAAATTTAGGGCGATCAGATTCTACAAAAAAATATTGCATTAAGAGAGTGCCTGATACTAATAGTGTTCGTAGAGTGAGAGCGACGTGGGAGACCATAATAGTGAATAGTTAAAAAAAAATTAAAACATGAATATGTGATGCAGACCAAACACAAGTCAGTCTTGGTATAAAGTATTACAGAATTTAAAGACAAAATCATACTTGAGTAAACATGTGTAATTTTAAATGGTACACTCTTATTTTATTTGAGTAATTGGATAGACTGTCAAAATGTAGATATAGATTATGATGTATCTCATGTATGTACCGGGAATTTCCTAGATAAATCCATGGAAAGAAGCATGTCGTCATCAATTCCAAGTTCCTCAAGTTCCAGCCACACAGGAGCATTGCTTCCTCTTTCCCTCACCTTCTTAATCTCCCTTTCCAATATTTGTGAAACACACAATTTCGTTCCAGAATCTCCGTCACCTTCTATTTCAACCTCCTGATCCCCGTCTATGTCAAAGTCCACGCACATCAGCGCCGCCATCCTCTCTGCTAAGCCGGGAACACTCTCCAACTGGACCAGAACAATGCGAATAATAAGCGGGGGGCAAAATAATGTGTAAGTCAAAATGCTAAGCCATAACTAAGTCAGGATTACCATTTTGAGAGAATCGGAGAGTCTGAAGGTCCACGCATGATCGACGATGAAGATAGACGACTCCTTCTCCATGTAATCTGATGATAGCAAGAGTCGGCGCTGTCTTCCTCCCTCACAAGGATTAACTGTGAAGTAATCCCCGCCATCAAAAGTCTCCGACGAGAGTTTGTCGAAGAGTTGTCTGTGGAGCGACAAAGGAATGCCGGCAGCTGCCAGGAGTATACCGTGAACTTTGGTAAAGTCGTCGAAATCCTTGATGACCTGACGTGACGGAGAAGTGGACATTCGGGCTGTGTGGGAGTGTTCTGTGGGGAAATAAGATGAAACCGACGAGGTTTTGTGTAGCTGTGTAGGCGGCGACTAGTGCTTACTCCGAAATGAAACGAAATGACTTCAAAGTCACCTCCATCTGACGGTGATGAACTAACGTTCGGGTTTTCCCAAAATATTTTTTTTATAAAGGAAAAAAGTTCAAAATTTCCAATGGTCCCATCTCTCTTTTAAAAACCAACGACCCATATTCAATGACGAAATCCGACGGATGGACGGATCTCACGGGATTAAGTTCCCGACCTTGGAATTCTGGAAAATAATTTCAATAGTTTTATTCAATTATTCCCACTAATTTTAATAGCTTTGCCGATTTTTCCACTAACTAACTTATTCAGTTTTTATTTATTTCAGAAACTCATGGATTTTAAAAGCAGTACTAGAAGTTCTCGTAAAGGCTTGCCGGAAGTCTAGGCGTGGCGACAGTCTCGAGCGGCACCTTCCTCGGTGTAGAAAGTCCAAATACCTCTTCCATGCTCAAATCCTCTGGTCTCATCCCTTCCGGTAACTTCCATTTAAACCCATGGAGCAGATTCGACAATGTCGATTCAATCACCTTCAACCCAAGATTATACCCCGGACACATCCTCCTCCCGGACCCAAACGGTAGAAGCCTGAAATCTTGTCCTTTCACCTCAATTGTCTTCCCATCAAATCTCTCCGGTCGGAATTCCAGTGGAGACTCCCACGCTTTCGGATCTCTTCCTATAGTCCACACATTGACCAAAACCTGCGTACCTGTCGGAATGTCGTACCCATTGATGCTGCAGTCTTTGCGAGACATCCGTGGGACGAGCATCGGTGCCACGGGATGCAATCGCATGGTTTCTTTCACTATTTTTTCTATATATGGGAGATTTCGTATGTCTCTCTCTTCCACCCACCGTTCTCTACCGACGACTCTATCCAGTTCCTCATGAGCCTTGCTGATTATCTCCGGCTGTCTTAAAAGCTCCGACATCGCCCATTCAACTGTCACGGCGGAGCTCTCCGTTCCGCCGGCCAACAGATCCTGCGTGAACGCTTTGACTCCGTTTCTTTTGAGCTCGACTTCAAGATTGGGATCTTCGGAGAGCTGAAGAAGAACATCGACCATGTCCTTGGCGACGTAATTCTCAACTCCGCGACGGTTCTCGTCGTGCTTGGTGAGAACGTGTTCGAGGAAATTGTCGAATTTCAAGCTCACGGCCTTCATCCTCTTGACGTAGCCTTGCACGTCTAACGAATCAAGCCACGGAATAAGATCTCCGATGTTCAACACTCCGTTGAGAAAAAACAGCTCGTCGAGCATCTTCTTAAACTCCTCTGGCGAAACTATTTCCTTCTCCGATCCATCAAGATACTTCTTTCCGAGCACCATTCTACAGATCACGTTCAGACTCACGTCCATCAGTCTGTTCTTCAAATTGACCTACCAATTCAAAATCGAACCCAACATCGATCAAACAACCCAAATCGGATCACAATCTAAATTAATCAGAGATTTATTTTATCAATTCAAACCTTGTTCGGAGAAGTGGCATGAACATTTTTGATGAGAGCTTGAACTTCTTCGACGCGTATGTGTTCATACGAATTCAAACGTTTGACACTGAACAGCTCCATGACCCATATTTTACGAGCCTGACGCCAGTAAGAACCGTAGGGAGACCATGTCATGTCGGAATAATTGTATGTGGTGTACTTTCCGGCAGCAATCTTCGGGCGGTTTGCGATGTTGACATCATTAGTTGTTAAGAATTCTCTAGCCATCTCCGGTGATGATGCCACCACGGTAGGAATCGATCCAAGTCTGAGCTGCATGATATCACCGTACTTCAGTGATTGAGCGTGGATGGATTGGTGAGGAAGTGGTCCGATGAGATTTAGGTTACCTATGATCGGCCATGTCTTTGGCCCCGGTGGGAGATTCATCTTCCTCCCCCGGAATTTGCCCAAGAAAAGTCTCACCACAATGGCAATTAAAACCGCTCCCACCACCGTCGTGTAGAAAGAGTATCCTGTCGTCTCCGTCCACTCCATCGCTGCTACTGTAATTGATTCTATGTTTTGATGAAGCTATGAAGTGTTATGCTGCCCTTCTTTTATAGTCCAATGGAGTGTTGGGGGAGTTCAATATTACTGGACTGTCCTGTACATGTTGGCATGCGAATATTGACTATACATTAGAAGAAAGTCATGAAACTATGGGCATGAATGATGATATTATTCAGAAATTGCTTCTTCTTTTTTAAATAAGTTAAAATAACGTCATATATTTTATTTTCGTCTATTTTTTATTAGTTGCTTCCTTAAATGTTTTCCTAGTGATTTGATTTTTGGTGTCCCCTATGGGTTCCATCAAATATTCCATTTTCTATCCAAAACCATGAAATGTCTACGTGGCAATAATAAACACGATTTATAAAAAAATACGACACGATTTTAACACAATACAAACACGACACATTCCTAATAATGTCGAATTAGTGTCAAAAGTTTTAACACGATTAATAATAGTGTCAGTTTAGTGTTTATTTCTAAAAACACGATATGATTACACAAAACGTAAATTAACACAACACGATTATATAACATGATAACGAAAATATAATATTATATTATTAATTAACTATGTTTATCTTTTATTTAATAGTGATAAAATAATATTTTTATGTTAAATCTCTTAAGTTTTATATAAAATATTGTAATCATAAAATAATAATTATTGTGTAAAATAATAACTATAGTTTATAAATAGAGATAAAATAATAAATTGTACGCATAGATAATTATTAATAAAATAATAGTGTCGTGTCGCACGAATTTCATGTGTCTTGAAACGGATCCAGTCGTGTTCGTGTCAAAAAAAAAATTAATCATGTCAACCGTGTTCGTGTCGACACGAATTGTCAAGTTTACATCTAAATGATATTTTAAAGTTATATAATATATCATAAGACAAATTATAATAAAAATGTATAAATTCTGAACTTCAAAAACTTTAATATTTATTAAGATGAGATATTTATTGTGTTTCTTCTTAGAACTTCCCCCTTCTATGAGCCCTAGATTCCTTTCACTCGGTAAATGCCATATGAGCCCTAGATTCCTTTCACCCGGATGAGGTCGTCACTCGTCAGCATGGAAACTTTTGTTAAATGTTTCTATCACTTGGGACATTAAAAAATAAGTTTCCAATTCCAGAGCGAACATCAAGTTGGAAACCTAAGATCGTGATTATAAAATATACGAGATATTTTTTAATTCACCATTCATTTTACATTTGACGGTTAATTTCCAGACAGTTTAGTAAGTTTTTTTAATTTCCAGACAATTTTTTTTTAATTTCTTGTTCTTTACTATTCATTTCTATTTCTTTCCTATTTACCAATATTTTGTTGTTCTTGTCAATTTAATTAGTTAATGATAATACATGTTTATTTCTTTAATTTCTTGTTTGATTAGTGTATAAAATAATAAAATGCCATTTTTTTGAAAAAAAAAACTAATAAAATTTCAAAAAAATTGACAAGAAATTTCCGGTGAAAAATTTCACCTACCCCTAAATAAATTCCTGCCTTCGTCACTGTTCTAGATTATCACACTTGAGTCAACTCAGTCAAGGCACAAATTTTTTAAAAAATCTAATATAAACATTTAATTTAGACGGTCCGATCGACATTTAATTACAAAATGTAAGGATAAAATAAAATAACTCACACTTACAAATTTCTATTCATATATATATATAAATAGAATATATATTAGAAGAGCTCTTCTTAAAAACGCGCTCAGCAATCTGAACCGCCTGATGTGAATGGATGAATGTGCACCGTTCGTGAGATAATTATGAATAGGTGATAGGTGTACTTTTAGTGATAATTTTTTGGTTGAGAAAATGTTAAAAGTACCTACCTAAGATGAGTTTGCTTCAAAACTAACCACCTACTAATTTTCTGACCATTTTACCCTTATACTTAAAGTCATTTTACGGATATGCCATTGTAATCAAATAACGGGCAGAAATGAAATAACCCCAAAACCCATCGTCCTCCTCCAACCCATACATACGTCCATCGTCATTTCACCTCCAACCGTCGTCCCCATTGTTCGTCCGTCCAAACCCTCGAAGTCTTCTTTCCTCATTTCATCGTGGGATAGCAGATACGAACTCGGTATTGATTGCTGAGCACATGGGCACCAGTTTCGAGCTTGGGGATGGCCGGAATGGAGATAGGCAATCCAACAGTACGGATATAGTCGTTGATATTGCTGGTGGAAACTCTGATAGGTCTTGCGTCCCTACTGGGAGGGATGAATATGGCTCGCAAACTATCCAGGTAAGATCTAAATTGAATTCCGCTTCTAATAGTACCGATAATGAAGAATTTGGTGGAGTATTGGTCGATCGGCGAATTCTTGACCTCGCCGGAGAAGAAGGAGTTGGGCAGGGTGCGGAGCAAGTTCTCACCTGGAATTACCTTGGGAGAAATGATCGGATAGTTGAAGGGAGTCTAAATCCTGAGTTTGGGGAAGTTTCAGAGCCTGTGGTGGATTTTGGCCAAAAGTCCGACGAGAAATCATCTTCTCCGACGAACATCGAACTGGAAAAGATGACCGGAAAAAATCAAAATTTAGAGAATGAAATATATTTAAATTAGACGGGTATTCGGGTAACATTTTCTGGGTCATCGGAACGGGTTAACGGGCGATGCCGATGGGTAAATTATTTTAAATTATCTAAATGGGGGGCAAATTAGAAATATTTACCCCTTAACCACCTAAGAACTAGCCTTGGTGGTTACTTTTGACCACCAAACCATCTTAGGTGGGTACTTTTAAAACCTTCCCTTTTTGGTTAAAGTTTGAATTGACAACTGGCACCACCTTACTCTCTAAAAAGGGTTTTTTTCCGTTTTTCCCACCACACTCCTGTTTTGATATTCCTCATTGCGTCTCTCCACAGTCACCGACGATTTTGCTTTCCATGAAATGGGGGTTTTCCGATCAGTGAATTATTCCAGTGAGAGTTCTCCGAGATCAGAACATAAAGAACAATAATGGATTCCACGAAAGTGAGTGATAGATTCGTTTGTTTTTGAGTTTTTGATAGATTAATAAGTGGTGGTGATTGAAATCATGGGATACTGAAATTGTGTTGTGCTGATTTGGGAGTAGCACAGAGTGAGTGGTGGGTTGAAGCAACAGATCTGCTCTGTCATATCTGTTTCTTGTTTTTATTAAAATCTCTTTTCAAATTGGATTTTCGTGTCTTCATTTTATCACATCTTCTCTGCGGGTTTGGTGCTCACAAATCTTCTTTGAATAATCAAAACCACCAACTCTGTCTTTTACTTTTAATGTGTTAGGTGCAGGCGAAGAAAAACAGAGAGATGCTGCAGAGGAGGAGGAACGACCACCAGAAAATGGACCCAGGTGCAGGCGACGTTATAAAAGATTTGAAGACATAGGGCGAATGCATTTGACGAACAATGGTGACATATGATTCATGAACGACAGTATCAATGAGTTTCAGAACAACGACATTAAACATTTCAGGATATGGGTCGACAACATTTCGGGGACAACGGTGACATATATTTGATGTTGCTCCAGTAGATGTTTCAGGAATGTGATGTTGTTGTTCCTGAAGAAGTTCGGGATGTTGTTCCAGTAGAGTGTGATGTTGTTGTTCCTGAAGAAGTTGGGGATGGTGTTCGTGAAGAATTTGATGTTGTTGTTCCTGAAAAGGTTGGGGATGGTGGTCGTGAAGAATGTGATGTTGTTGTTCCTGAGGAAGGTGGTGATGGTGTTTCTGAAGAATGTGAAGTTATTGTTCCTGAGGAAGGCGGTGATGGTGTCCCTGAAGATTGTAAAGTTGCTGATCGTGAAAAAGTGGATGATGTACCAAAAGTCTATGATGTTGTTCGTGAAGAACATGTCGTCTCCGATAGAGAAGATATCTCGAGTAATTTGGTGAAATGAAAAAATTTTGTAATTGAACATGTTTAGGTAATTCGACGTAAGCTGTATTGCTACGATGATTTGTTTATTTGTAGAACAACGGAATGAAAAATTCCCTGTTTGAAAATGTTAAAAGGTAATTCGACAGGCACTTTGGTACAACACTTTGTCAGCAGCTCCGACGATCGTGAAAAATCAAAACGATTATGTGAGATGCGTATGTGGAAAGTAGAGAAAAATTATAGAAGAAAATATGTACATAAGGTACAATTTTCTGAAAAGTTAGAGGTAGATACATCATGTAGGTACTAGGTAAGTAGAGAAAGTAAAGAAAAACATAGGGATGTGTGTCTTGGAATCTCAAATGCTTTGCAAAGATGAAATCAATCTCCTAACTAACCCTAACTAATCTCCTATTTAACAATCCCCCGCAAATTCAAGCATTTTTATACTATGAAATTCTTTGAGGATGTAAACAAATGTAAAAATTTGTCTTGTATTCATAAATTGAGATGTCATGCTTATATTTAGTTAGGTAAATGTAGGGAAGAAAAACCCAGTATATACATCATCTTTACTAATCTTCGGTATCAGTATACTTATCCAGATTAATAAAGTTGATGTGGGAGTTTTGAGCTCCATCTTTTGTTGCGATCTTTCCTGTCTTTTCCTGGGAAAACCCTTCATCATCCTACCTAAACATAGCTCTTTCCCTAACATTTGTGACCAGATCATCCTTTATCTCCTTGCTTGACCTGAAAAGAGTGTCTAATAGTATACTGTCTAACAAGCGATCAGATTAAACATTAATCTCAATAACAAGCATGAAGAAAGCAAATAACAATGAAAAAGAAAAGAAAAGAAAAGAAAAGAAAAGAAAAGAAAAGAAAAGAAAAGAAAAGAAAAGAAAAGAAAAGAAAAGAAAAGAGAAAGAGAGAAAGAGAGAAAAAAATAATAGGGAAAGAAAGAAAAAAAATACATGTTTATTTAATATTGAAGTTCATCCTTAATTTGCGACACAAGTCTATAAAGATCTCATATTTCACAGCTTTCGTGAACACATCGGCAACTTGTTTTGCTGAACATACATGTTTTAGTTGTATGTTTCCATTTGATACTAACTCTCTAATGAAATGAACATTTGTTTCTATATGTTTTGATTTCTGTCTAATGACAGGATTCGAAGCCATGAAAATGGCTGAACTCTTGTCACAGGCAAGCATGGGTATAGAATCTAATTTTATTTTAAGATCTCTGCAAATAAATGAACACCATCTTACTTCAGCTGCCAATTGTTTCAGCGCTCTATATTCAGATTCTGCACTGAATCTGGATACAATGTTTTGTTTCTTCGAGATCCATGTGACCAGATTTCCTCCAACAAAGATGCCAGCTCCAATGATTGATTTTCTGGTGTTAGGATCACCAACAAAATTTGCGTCACTAAATCCTGTTATTATGTGGTTGTTTGGTAAATCTCAGTCCATGACTGAGTGCTCCTTTTAGATACCTCAATATTCTTTTTGTTGCCATTAAATGACTTGTT
Source organism: Zostera marina (assembly GCA_001185155.1). Classification (NCBI taxonomy): domain Eukaryota; kingdom Viridiplantae; phylum Streptophyta; class Magnoliopsida; order Alismatales; family Zosteraceae; genus Zostera; species Zostera marina. The sequence goes on along the minus strand of LFYR01000655.1, from coordinate 185,199 downwards.
CTCGGTTCTTGTAGAAATTGCGCCACTTGGTTTGTTGCATATATGATGATGTCAGGTCTGGTCTGAGAAAGGTATTGTAGTGAGCCCACCATTGCTCTATAGTTTGTGAGATATTTAACTAATTCTCCGTCATCTTTTATTAATTTAGATCCCGGGGCTAACAGTGATTTACATGGTTTACAATACAACATATCTTTTAAACATATCTAAGGTATATCAGGTTTGGTTTACTCCAATTGATCCATCTTTTTCATAAGATATTTCCATACCTAGAAAGAATTTTAGGAAACCTAGATCTCTCTACATCTAAATTCCTTGCATAATGTTTTTATGAAACTCTCAACTTCTATTGTATTTTTTCCTGTGACGATAATGACATCTACATAGACTATTAGCCAAATTATAATTCCATTAGAGTTAAAGACGAATAATGATGAGTCTGCTAGACTATTTTTGAATTCATTTTCAATTAGGAATTTGCTTAGTCTTGAATACCAAGCTTTTGGTGCTTGTTTTAATCCATAAATTGCTTTATTTAGTCTACAAATCTCATTTGAAGACTCGTATCTTGATGGTTGTTTTATGTGTACTAACTCTTTTAATTCTCCTTGTAAAAATGCATTTTTCACATCAATCTGTCTTAATTTGAATCCTCTGGTTACAGCAAAAGATAAAACTATCCTTAGAGTTGATGATTTTACTACAAGGTTGTATACCAGACTGTAGTCAACACCTTGTTGTAGTTTATAATCTTGAGCCACCAACCTCGCTTTGTACCTCTCAATTGACCCATCAGCTTTCCTTTTTATTTTGAAAATCCATCTAGTGTCAATTATGTTCGTATTTTTGATTGTGTTTGGTTTGACTAAGTCCCAAGTGTTGTTATCAATCAATGCTTTATATTCATCATCCATAGCTTGTTTCCAGTGAGTTATTAATAGTGCTTCTTTGTAATTTTTGGGAACTACTTCTTTTGGTGTTTAATGTTTCTGCTATGAGTGCTTTGGGTAGATCTACTTCATAAATGTTCAGCTTACTTAGAAAATTTCTAGCTCTTTGACTTTTCCTGAATTCAGTTGTGTGATGGTTGAATTCTTGAGTAAGAATTTGAGGTATTTCTGACGTCAAATTTTGTGGTATTTGTGACGTTTCAGAATTTGTTCTCTCAGTTTGTTGGTTTATGGAGGATCTATCTTCTGAGATGATAATGTTTTCTATTCTATTAAGAGAACCATTATTTGTAATGGTTCTATTATCAGAGGTTGTTCTTTCAGAGGATAAATTGGTGTAATCCTCTTGATGTCTAACTTCTGGGTTTACATTTGTAGGTCTAATAACCGTTTTAAGTGATTTCTGTAATGAAAGTATCACGTTTTTCATAGTGTTCATCCTATCATTATTCACTCTGAATTTATAATCCTTAAAAGGATAAACATTCTTATGAAATTTTACATGTCTTGAAATTTGGATTGAGAGGTTATCTAATTTTAAACATTTATATACCTTGTGTGAGGGGGAATATCCAAGGCAACATCACATAGAAGTAGTGTGATCAAATTTATTTCTTTTATTTTTGGGAACAAGAGGGAAACACAATGATCCGAAAACCTTAAAATAGTTTATATCTGGTTTTCTATTGTAAACAATTTCGAATGGAGAAATTCCATTTGTTGTCTTAGACGGCATTCTATTTATTGTATATACTGTCGTTTGACATGCTTCTACCCAATATTTTTTGGGTACCTCAGATTCAGATAAAAATACCTTGTTGTGCTGATTATGTGACCATGTTTCCTTTCTACTAGCCCATTTTGCTCTGGTGTGTAGGGAGAAGAAAATCTTTGCTGAATTCCAAAATTCTTACAGAAGTTTGTGAATTTCTGATTAAGGAATTCTCCTCCTGAATCAGATTGTAGAATTTTAATTTTATGATTTAAAAATTTCTCATTTATTTTATGAAAATCACAGAAAACTTGAAAACTTGTAAATTACAAACCACAATTGTTCCACACCCTCCACGAATGCTCCTTGCAAATCCACAATAGGCAAACCGATCTGGAAATCCACTTGCCGTCGTCTGCAAATCACGTCACTGGAAATCTGCAAATCCGCAAATCGTCGTCTACAAATCCGCAAATCGATCCCAAATCAGGGAAGACGAAAAAGAATCAATCTAGCAGATCAGAGAAGACGAAAAAGAATCGATCTAGCAAATCAGGGAAGACGACAAATAATCGATCTAGCAGAAATCCCAATCGATCTAGCACGATCTGGAGATTTCGATTTGAAAATCGATCGCGATCTGCAAAGGCGTCTTCCGTCAGAATCAAGAATCACTCGTCGTCTGAAAATCGATCGATTTAGCAGAAATTGTGATTCTGTATTCCGTCTGAAAAATCTGGAATCGGAAGAAACCGCCGGGAGAAAAAAACGCGTTGTCACCGGAAGTGAATGGAGGTGGATCGAAGAATGGAGGTGGCGTCGATTTCACCTTCATAGAAGAGAAACATCTGATACCATCTTGGAATCTCAAATGCTCTACAAAGATGAAATCAATCTGGAAATGTATATTGAATTGAATGAATAATCTTTTCAATTACAACTCTATTTATATAGGACTCTAACTATCAGTTGCTAACCGCTTATCCTAACTAACCCTAACTAATCTCCTATTTAACAGTGTGCACCCCTAAATATTAAAAAAACCTTAAAATGAGAGGACGGCTCAGATTGATTCACAGAAGATCCAACGACTCACATAGGGTGAGCGTTTTTGAGTTCACCCTATGCTGAGCTCACTGGATAATTTCTGTATATAAATATAATTTTTTTGTTATTTGTTTTGAGAAATTAAATTTTTATTACTGAAAAATGGTTGGGCATAGCCTAAGATTAAAGAATATAGGGAAATGCAAGTACAGTAAATGTAAAAGCATTGTCTATCTCTTATACAGCTATAACCCTGACTAATTGGCCAAGGACTGTAATTCTATAAATATAAAATTACATTAGTATTCAGGTGTACTTTACCGTTATATATTGATAACTATGATCCATGTGTTGTAATATATTGATTCATATATACACATCCTTTATCAGTTACACTAAATAAGGCAAGGGTCTCTAACAGGTTCTCCGACATATCAAGGGACTCCAACATGGTTGTTGATCGAGTGAGTCATCAAAGGCCTCCAATAGAATCTCCAACCCATCAAGGCCACCCATAGGGTCATCGACCCACCAAGGGTCTCTCTCTAGACTCGCCCAATCGTCGACCCACGCCCAAGTTGCCGACCCTACTTGAGGTAACCGCCCATTATTGAGACGACGATTGTCAATATTTGACCTATAAATAATTATGTTATACGTCTCCACTAGAAGAAGGGTTAAGAATGGATAATAGAACGTGTTCCCTTGAGAAACATACACCAAAAGACTCATCTAATCGCCGACCACGATTGTCAATAATAGAACATGCACGTACTGTTTGAAAATCCCTCATTCCCATGTCCCCCTCCTCCCTCGGGTAGACCATAATATTCTCCCACACCATCTCCCTCTGTCCTACCCAGATAAATTTGTAAGCCAACGATCGGATCGTGTTTAATTATCGTCATCTGTGGCACCATCGAACAGTTCATTAGGTAATTAAACCTTTCTTGGAAAACCCACTCCACCAATTGAGCTCTACCACAATTTGAGTGACATTGTTCCATCTCATGAGAAACTTCTATAATCGTATTATTCAATCATTTCAATAAAAAAAAGGTGAGAGATCATTTTGTAACAAATATTTTAAATGAAGATTGACTTTAAACCAGATGCCTCGCCTTGGATCCAGACCAAAGTTTCCAACTCGGTAGAAGCAGTCCGCCCATCGGTTATTAGTAAATCGGTTAAATTCTGTAATGTAATCTCTTTAAATAGATGTTTGTAAAACAAAATACTAAACAAAGAATGTAGTTAAGAAATCTTTCTCAAACTCAGGCTTTTTCGGGAGATTCTTCCTCTCAATCTCAGGCTCCTTCGGGAGATTTTTTCTCTCAATCTCAGGCTCCTTCGGGAGATTTTTTCTCTCAATCTCAGGCTCTTTCGATAGATTCTTTTTTTCAATCTCAAGCCCCTTCGTGGGATTTTTTCAATTTAGGTTTTTTAACGACGGGTCATCAAAAATAGTTGTTCTATTGGTGCTTTCAATGAGAGTGTTCAAGAACGGTCATCAAGAACGACACTATGACAGTTCCAAAGAATAGGGTGTCCGATTACGATCCTATTGTGGGATGACTACAAATTCGAAATTGGCTTCGGAGAAAGAAAATAAAAATCTATTTTAAGTATATTCGATCAATCTGAGAACTTTGAGGACAAGGTTCGATCGGTAGGGGATGGTGATATAACAAATATTTTAAATGAAGATTGACTTTGACTCAGATGCCTCGTCCTAGACAGAGTTTCCAAAACCCGGTGGAAGCAGTCTGTTCGTCAGTTATTAGTAAATCGGTTAAATTCTGTTATGCAATCTTTTTAAATAGACGTTTGTAAAACGAAATATTAAACAAAGAATATAGTTAAGAAATCTTTATCAATCTCAGGTTTTTTCAAAAAATTCTTTTTTTTAATTTCAGGCTCCTTCGGGAGATTTTTTTCTCAATCTTAAGTTCTTTCGAAAGATTCTTTTTTTCAATCCCAAGTCCCTTTGTGTGATTTTTTCAATTTAGGTTTTTTAACAACTGATCATCAAAAACAATTGTTTCACATTTATTCAAATCTAGATTTCTAGAATGAACTAATATATTAATATAGGAAGTATTTTGGTGAGGTTCGCCGCACTTACGGTCATCGAAAGTGTTAACGGGTTTCAGACCTATGGATTAAATAGGCGCACAAGTGGCCAGTTCGGTCACCTTGCTAACCCTAGATATATAAATGTGTAATTTCATTTTTTTTACTTTTCATCTCTCGCGCGAATCTTCCTCTTTCGTCTCGACGAAACCTTAGACTCTGATCTCTCGTTTTGATCTCACTAATCTAAGCTTCCGGCACCATTGATCGCGTTCTCTACCAAAGCTTCCGCACTCTCTCATCTCATTCTTACGAAATCTTCATGGTATCAGAGAAGGCTTGAGCTCATCTCCGCTTCCGCTCCCTCTCCTGCAGATCCAGCGCTTCCGACTCTTGATCTATGACCCTCTGGTAAAAGGAGGTAAAGGAAAACTTCTCTTTTGGTATTTAGTCTACCCTTTGTAAATTTTTCAGATCATCTTGCTCCTGCAAGTAAAAAACGAAATTATACATTTATATATCTAGGGTCAGCAAGGTGGCCGAACTGGCCACTTGTGCGTTCATTTAATCCATGGGCCCGAGACTCGTTAACAGAAACCTCACCAGAAATGTTGGTCCAGATCGATTGCGTGTTAGAGATACTTACCGGGAGGACGTGTGCGAGGAGGCGCGGCGGTTTCTGAACGGACTGGAGGTCGCGGTTGCTGATTAGGCGGAGGACGCGTCTGAGGAGGAGCAGGCTAACGAACCACCAACTGCAGGGGTGGAAAGGGCGGATCGCAGTACCAGATACCTGAGTACCCGACTCAAGGATTTCATAACCTAATTGGAAGCAAGGCAGTTGGCGGATGTTAATGGGCTTTAGGGATTAATAGACTTAAAGTTATTTTTGTTATTAGTTTAAAGAGTCAGAGTATTTTAGTCTTTTACTATTGTAATGAACCCTATTTACACAAGTCTTGTGTACTGTTTTATTCATCTAAGAAATATCAAAAAAGGTGTTACCACCAAAATTAAGCTGCCTGAAGCAGCCATTGCAGTTCTCCAAATTCCTATAGATTAATCACCTGCAATTCTATTACTGGTGCTTTCAAGTTCTTCCTGCCGACGAGTGCTCCACCACGATCGACGGTCACCGAACTGCTGGATCTACAAAAGATCTTCAGAAGAAGGAGTTGTTCTCCTACAAAAGAAATACAAAAAAAACTCATCAAAAGCATGTTATGTGCTTAACAGATCCAAACAAGGGAATCAAATTAAATTTCAGATCCTTTGAAACGTTAGGGAGATCTAAAGAAGGATTTGTGACCTTGAATCACATAAAAAAAATCTGCCAGGGCATGTTCTAGGCCCTAACTAGATCTCAAACAGGCAATTATCTTTCCTTGATCATTTTATATATTATCAATTCTAAGAGAGTAATATTTCAGATTACTAGCATGGCTGAAAGCATGGACATTCAAATTAAAAGAGTTCATGCCAAGCAAGCTATTGAGGATGAAAGGTTGAGCAAAATGGAAAACACTCTAGCACAAATGGCAGAGGCTTTGGGGAGAATTTTAAACAGAGAACCACCTAGAGGGAACACTAGCGAAGAGCCCAAACCTGAATACAAAAAAATTAGTTCGGATAGACATGCCAAAATTCGATGGGTCTAATGTCTAAGGATGGGTATACAAAGCAAAAAAATATTTAAGATATCACAATATTCCAGATGAAGAGAGAATCACTGTAGCAACATTTAATATGGAAGGTGAGGCTCTAGAATGGCTGTTATGGGCTGACAGAAATAACGCAATTAATTCTTGGTCTGATTTCATTGATGATATTATCACAAGATTTGGAACTTCAGCATATGAAATTCCAGCAGGGAGACTGAGCAAGTTAATTCAGACATGGACAGTAAAAGAGTACCAACACAAGTTCGAGTCTATGGCAAATAAAGTAGATGATGTCAACCCTCAAGTGATAAAAGAAATATTCATGTCAGGGCTGAAGGATGACATCCAAAAAGATGTAATCAAAGCTAAGCCCACCAGTTTAGTGGAAGCTTTTGCATTAGCTCAGTTGTATGAGAAAGTAGATTTGGGGACTGATATAGACAAATTCTGCCTAAGTCAAGCTATAGTACCTTATGCATCGCCAAACCCTATACCTCAGAAAACTAACAGTGGGCAGCAACTATCTACTTATGTTCCACCAAGCAAGAGGGCACTATCACTACCTTCTAATATGGCTTCTACCTCTAAAGGATCTGTGGTCAGACGGAAATTAAATCCAGCAGAGATGAGAGCCAAAAAGGCTAAAAATGAATGTTTCAACTGCACTGAAAAATGGAAGAGAGGTCACAAATGCAAGGGCAGATTATTCTTGCTATCTGCAGATGGCAACTATTTTGCTGAGTACATGCACTGACCCATTAGAAGAGGAGGAGAGCTTTGTAGATGTTGTGGAAGAAATTAGGGTTGAAACCACACATATTAGCATGCATGCTCTAGAAGGGCAAGTCAGCCCCGAAACTCTGAAATTAACTGCCATTATAAATAACTGCAGGGTTTCTGTACTGATGGACTCGGGTTCTACACATAATTTCCTACAGTGTGGAGTGGCTGAATTTTTAAAACTACCGGTGAGCCCAATCCTTTCATTTTTGGTGTTTACGGGCAGTGGGGCTTACTACCTAAGATGTGATAAAATATGCAAGGGAGTACATCTGAAAATCCAAGGAGTCATTATGGTGGTGGATTTATTTGTATTAGACTTAGCAGGAGTCAACTTGATTTTGGGCATACAATGGTTCAAATCTGTGGGTAAAGTTTTGTCAGATTATACCGATATGGCTGTGGAATTTGATTGGCAAGGTAGAAGAATTAGATGGATGGGGGAAACATTAATTTCAGACCAACCTTATTCTACAAATGAATTAAAAAGCTTGGCAGCCACATCTGTAAATGCTTTTTTTTGCAGATTACAATATGTGGAGGATTCTGAAAATTTATGGGAAGTTAAAATGGTGAAAAAGGGATACAAAGAACTAGAGCTCAAATTGGAAGAATTTCAGGATGTGTTTGAGGAGCCAGTTGGGTTACCACCCACCCGGAATCAGAACCATCAGATTCATTTACATTCTTCGGCACCACCAGTCAATGTGAGACCTTACAGGCAAGCCCAATTTCAGAAAGATGAAATTGAGAGAATTGTCCAAGATATGCTTAGACAAGGCATAATTAGGGAGAGCTGCAACCCTTATTCATCTGCCATACTTTTGCTATAAAAAAAAGATGGAACTTGGAGGCTTTGTGTTGATTATAGAGCACTAAACTCCATTACCATCAAAGATAAGTTCTCCATCCCGACTGTGGATGAGCTATTGACTGAACTCAAGGGTGCTAATTTTTTTTCTAAGCTTGACTTGAGGTCAGGTTACCATCAGATTCTAATCAACCCAAATGATATTGAAAAAACAGCCTTTAGGACCCATCAAGGTCATTATGAGTTTTTGGTGATGCCATTTGGGTTAACAAATGCACCAACCACATTCCAAGCTACAATGAACAGGATTTTCAGACCTTTATTGAGGAAGTATGTTCTGATTTTTTTTACGACATATTAGTATTCAGCCCTACAATGGACAGTCATATATTACACTTAGAAGAAGTATTGGGAGTATTGAAAAATAATTCCTTATTTGCAAAAAAAGCTAAATGTTCATTCGGGAAGAGAGCTACTTTTCTTGGGTCAAATTATTTCGAGGAAGGGAGTCCAACCTGATCTGGAAAAGGTGGAAGCAATTCAAGCTTGGCCCATTCCAGTTTTTATCAAAGAGTTAAGAGGGTTCTTGGGAATTTCGGGTTATTATAGGAAATTCGTAAAAAATTATGCACATTAAGCTGCTCCTCTAACTGATTTATTGAAGAACAATTTTATATGGACTGAGATAGCAACTAATAGCATGAGAACATTGAAACAGGCCTTAACACAAACCCCTGTTCTTAGCCATCCAGACTTCAGTCAAGATTTTGCAATTGAGACAGATGCTAGTCAAGGAGGAATTGGGGCTGTACTCATGCAGAATGGACATCCTATTGCTTATTACAGTGCTAAACTATCGGGAAGGATGCTATTAGCATCAACTTATGCTAAGGAGATGTATGTCATAACTCAAGCGATTGGAAAATGGAGGCACTATTTATTGGGTCACCATTTTGTGATCCACACTGACCATCACAACATAAAGAATATGGTCTCTCAAATTATACAAACACCGGAACAATAGAAATTTTTATGCAAACTGTTAGGCTATAAATATTCAATACTCTATAAGCCCAGTAAGGAAAATAAGGCAGCTGATGCTCTATCCAGAAAAATTGAAAAAGAAGGTAACCAAGAGGCTCAGGAAGGCTCTATAATCAATTTATCTAGAGTGGTTAATTCTATGGTGGAAGAAGTGTTGAACGAACAAGGGTCTTCTGAAAGGATGGGGGAACTCAAAGCTTGCATTGAACAAGGAATAGAAAAGAATATAAAATTCAGAGTAAAGGATGGGTTCATATTCTACAATGGTAGGTACGTGGTTGCCCAAGATTCTCCACTAATTTCAAAAATATTGAGGGAGTACCATGACAGCCCGATCGGAGGTCATTCTGGGATAGAAAGAATCAACAAGAGAATTAAACAACTATTGTAGTGGAAAGGTATGAATAAGAAAATTAAAAGCTATGTACAAGTGTGTTTGGTATGTCAAATGATGAAGTCCCAAACTTCCAAACCTCAAGGCCTTCTTATGCCACTTCCAACCCCGGACAAGGTATGGCAAGACATCTCTACTGATTTTATAACCCATCTACCATGCATTAAAGGCAAGTCTGTCATCATAGTGGTTGTAGACAGGTTGACAAAATTTTATCACCTTGGGACTACTGGCGGGTTACACATCAAAAATGGTTTCTAAATTTTTTGTGGATCGTATAATAAGATTACATGGGATTTCTTCAACAATTATTTCAGACAGGGATAAGGTATTTACTAGCAGTTTCTGGAAGGAAATTCACAGGCTAAGTGGAACCACACTCAAGCTTTCCACTGCTTACCACCCGGAGACAGATGGCCAAACAGAAGTCACGAACAGGGGTATTGAGATGTTCCTAAGATCTATTGCATTTGAGAAGCCTAAGAGATGGTTGGAAGTATTGCCTTGGGCTGAATTATGGCATAATTCAACCTTTAATGTATCTACTGACATGACTCCATTCATGGCCTTATATGGGAGAGAAGCAAACACCTTCACTGAATTACCAAGAGAGGAAGGCACCAATCTGTCGATGACTGAAGAAATGGGAAGAAGAACTGAAATCATAAAACTCATCAAGATTAATTTAGAAAAGGCTAAGGAGGAAATGCAAAAACAGGCTGATCGACATAGAATTCAGATTGAATTCCAGGAAGGGGATTGAGTATTTGTGAGGTTAAAACCCTATCGACAGATGTCCGTATCTTACAGATTCCATCACAAATTATCACCACGATTCTTTGGACCATTCCAAATTGAAAAAAAAATCAGCATTGTGACCTACAAAATTAAATTGTCAACTAATACTTCTATTCATCCTATATTTCACATTTCAGTATTTAAGCTATACAAGGGAGAGCTGCCACCAAAAAAATTTATTGGATTACCAGATCTGGCAGTAGGCAACGAACAAGTGATTTTTCCGGAAGAGGTATTGGAGGAGAGGACGTTGCTGGTCTGAGGAAAGCCATTGGAGTAACTTCTGATCAAATGGCATGGATTGAAGATAGTACTTGGGAGGAGAAAACGTCCCTGTCAAGATTGTTTCCGTCTATTAACTTTAAGGTCAAGGATAATCCTACGAGGGATGGAAATGCCAGCGATACTTACCGGGAGGACGTGTGCGAGGAGGCGCGTCGGTTGCTGAACGGACTGGAGGTCGCGGTTGCTAATCAGGCGGAGGACGTGTCTGAGGAGGAGCAGGCTAACGAAAATTAAGCTGCAATAAAAAAAGGTGTTACCACCAAAATTAAGCTGGCTGAAGCAGCCATTGCAGTTCTCTAAATCCCTACAGATTAATCACCTGCAATCCTATTATTGCGGTACTGTGATCTAGAATCCATCGCGATGAAGGTCATTGGAACATCATGGTTGGTACATCGAACAACATGGTCGGAAGTCACTGTTATCACATGACTACTGCGGTCCTCGTCAGAACCTCACTGCCGACGTTGAATGTCAAATACGACTCATCCGATGATGGATTGCAACGAACTGCACCCTGTTTGCATTAATATATACAAGTGGTAGATCTTTTTCTTTTGGTATCTAAAATAAAATAATCGAAAGTAAAATAATCCTACGATATAAATCTATAATAAAAGAGCATACAAAAGAAGGAAGAGTGGATTTTTATTTCTAATGGGCTGCTAATTCGCGGGCCAAGGCCTAAATGAGTATGAAATATGGTGTTTTAAAGGCTTATTAATGCAGATGTATAATGAATTATTGATCAATATTAAATGTCAGTTTTGTTAATGATAAAATCTTAGGCTATAAATCTATAATAACTATTGTTACAAGCCTAACACCACCTGACAATCGTAACTTTGTTTGTTGTTCTTAATTACTTCTTAACCGTCAGATCATCTTAGTAGCAACCGTCAGATCAAAACGATCCAGCGGCTGAAAAACCGCAGCTGGACACAAGGAAGCGAACATAGAGCTTTGATGACGCAAACATCTTTCGATTCATTCGTCGTTTTCCTCTAGTCCTCCCCCTCGCTTGTTCGACTGCCGAAAAACTGCTACAACCTGCAAAGGGTGAGCAAGATCTTTTTTTTTTCATTTGCAGTCCTTTCGACAGCACTCAATGACTCGAACATATTTTTCGTTTTAGCTGTTTGTTGCTTGCATCTTGGATCTCATCTGCGTGCATGTGTTGGTTTTGTAGTTATGATGCTTGATTATGTGATGGTTTTATTTGTATGCCTAATTGCAGAAGAAATCAATTGCACTGTCTGTCTGTCTGTCGGTGAGGGCGTTTTGTTCTGATCTACTGTATTTGTTTTTTTTTTCAAAGTCGTGAAAGAGGCGCTTTTGCTATTTGCAACCTGTAAGTAGGTTTTATACTTTTATATATTTGGAATTCTAGATCATAAAATTCGTTTTATTATTCTTATTATTGGTCACAAATTCATCGCAAATTCATCAAATTTAACTTGAAATCGAGAATTAAGTAATATAGGTTTTTTCATGTATTAAAAAACTGAAATTTGATTTTGATTGTGAATCTTGTACAGATATTGGAAAATGACCAAGATTTCCTTTATAATTTAGTAACCATCAGTCCATCATGCATTATGCTATCATTGTTTGCTTCAGATTAATTCTCATATGTAATTTTATTGCCCTAGTATAATTGATTCTGAGAATTTGATCTGAACTGGATTTTTTCCGTCACGCAGCAGTTGATTGCTCTACTCTTTGATTCTCACTGTCTGACTAAAAAGTCTATTTGAAGATTTTTTTTGAGGAATTGAAGATTTTCAGCAGCATGACGAAATCATATGATTTTTATGGAATTCGAGGCACACATGTTTTTTTTACTGTCACAGTAATCATCTTCTCAACTTTTTTTATATGGACATGGGATAAAACTCCACTGGTTGGAAATTTGAAAATATCATGGCAGCAATACGATATTCATCCTGCAGGTTTTCCTCTACTTATTACTACGGCATCTGGTTTAATTTTTGTTGTTGTTGTGATATATATACATACATACATACATACATAATGATACCATAATTTTTTAGAGGTTCCTATTAGGTCTTATTCACAGGACAAGAAAAGCCATCAAGAGAAAGAAAATGCTCCATCCAATACAGCTAATGTCTTAATAGGAAATGAGACGAAATATCAAGTTCTAGATGATGATTTATTCAATAAAATTCCTTCTGGAAATGTGAAATCCAACCAAGTTCCAGGTGTTGTTAATGTATCAAATACAACCACAGTCTCTTCTAGAAACGGACAAACAGATCAAATTTCAGATGCTGATTTATCAAATAAAACAATAATCTCTTCTGCAAATAAGAAGGGAGATCAAATTCCCAGTGCTGATGTACCAAATGCAGCAGTAGTATTTCCAATAAATGAAAAGGCTGATCAAGTTCCAGAAATTCCACCAAGTTCTTCTGTACAGGAGAACACTGTTGAAAATAATAAATCTTATGACAATACATACTCGGTACAAAAAATACAAAAAGGTTACATATTAGTCTTTTTTTTACTGAATGTCTTATTTTATTATTAATTTTTTTAGTGTGTTTCTTTGACTGCATTTTTTTTTTTATCTTCAGAATGTGATTATGGTAAGGGAAGGTGGGTTCCAGATGACAAACATCCGTTGTATTCAGGATTGCATTGTAAGCAATGGTTATCGGCTATGTGGGCTTGTAGATTAATGCAACGTACTGATGTATTCTATGAAAATTTCAAATGGCAACCAGATAACTGTGTGATACCAGATTTTGAAAGCTTGGGGTTTTTTAACAGGCATGCATAGCTTTTCTTCTTAAACATTTTTTTTTCATTGAAGTTCTATTGGGTCAAATGATATTGTTAATGGGTTATTAAAATTGGTCTCTGTTTTTCAGGATGAAGCACAAAACCATAGCTCTTGTAGGTGATTCACTAGGAAGGCAGCAGTTCCAGTCTATGATGTGTATTGTTACAGGTGGTAGATTTAGTCCGGAAGTGCAAAATGTTGGAAAAGAGTATGGTCTTGAAAAGGCTCCAAGCGCTATTCGACCTGATGGTTGGGTTTATCGGTTCCCAAGTACCAATACAACCATTCTTTATTACTGGTCTGCAACACTCTGTGAATTGGAACCTTTGAACATCTCGAATCCGAAAACCAATTTTGCTTTGCATCTTGATAGACCAGCTAAATTCTTGCAACATTATCTCCACAAATTTGATGTTTTAGTTTTGAACACCGGACATCATTGGAATCGAGGCAAGATGACTGCAAATCGATGGATTATGTATGCTGGAGGAAAGGCTATCAACGATAGTAGTGAGCTTTCAACAATATCAAATGCTCGTAACTTTGCTGTTTCCAGTGTTACAAAATGGGTTGATTCTCAGATTCTCAATCATTCTCGATTGAAAGCTTTTTTGAGGACGTTATCTCCCAGACATTTCCTCGATGGAGATTGGAATACAGGGGGAAGTTGCAACAATACGATCCCTCTGAAAAATGGGAATCAGGTTTCTAACAATGCATCCATCGACGCTCCTGCTGAAGATGCTGTCAAAGGTACAAAAGTGAAACTTCTAGACATCACAGCTTTGTCAAAGCTAAGAGACGAAGGACATATTTCTAAGTACAGCATCAGGGCTTTCACCGGAAGTCATGATTGTCTTCATTGGTGCCTTCCCGGCATTCCCGATGCATGGAATGAAATTCTTTTTGCACAGATATAGAAAGATCAGTGAGTTCTGGTGGATCATTGATTGCCAAATTCATCTAGTCTGAAGAGATATCTATAAAGATTTTTTTTAATCTCTTAAGCCTCATCTATCCAGACTCAGTAGTTAACAGTTTGATAAATTGCAGTTTAGAGTGTAGGCACAATGACCCATTGTCACATCTCAAGCAATTAAGAAGAGACAACACACATACATGAAGAAATTCAATTGTAGTTCACACATGATTTGTAAAGAGACGAAAAAACAGAGAAAGTAAGTTATTGCTGTCCAATATATTATTTTATACACTAGAATGTCTTGCCGACACCATTTCTCTCTTGAAATCTTTATAAACTGGATTTTTTATGTACTTTGAGAAATTGGTAGCTGGGTATAGTGATGACTGATGAGTGAGTAGGATTTGCATGTGTTTTAAAATTATGTTTATATGTTACAATCTTGTTATACTAACTACCGACAAATCGTTAAAGCCATTACTACTTTCACAAGGTGATTGGCTGGTATTAAAAATAATTTATTATTTTCTGAAATCTTAATAATTGCGTTGATAGTTTTAAATTACATAGAGTGTAAATATAAAATAAAAGTAAAAAAAAAAAGAACCTTGGAGCGTTTTACCTTATCATAAGCTCCTAACTCGGAGCCCGAGGTCTATTTATATTATGAAAAATTCTATTAATGATTTACCATTTAAGATTTTTTACAAGAGTTATGGTAATAAGCGAGATGAGAATTGAGAATTTACCATTAAGAATTATTTATAAGGGGACCATTTTGTGATTAATGATGAGTTGTAGCTTTGTCTGAATTTACGATTTGGTTAGTCGTTACTTTCCACCAATGAAAAAAATGTATATATAATATTTATTAAATGCAATGATTGCGGTTATTGATGATATAGAGTCACCGAAAGGTTACAAAAGTATTTAGTTAAAACAGAAATCGCACCCCATTTCGCATTCCTCGCGCATTTCTTCCCGTGTGTCTCATCCCGGCCACGGTGAGATTCTTCTACTATTATCCGTTGTCCATGGTGCCCGGAACATAATCGGAAGGGGTATGGATGAATTTATTCAGGCCGTCGACGATGGAATGCGACTTTCGAAACGAGTGTGTTACAGCAAGGACAGATATGTTCCGCCGAAAATCTCTCCGGGTATGGACAAATCAACGACGTCGTCATCTGCGCCGGAAAATCTTCAACCGACAGCTCCGATTGTGTATGCTGTGATTTATGACCCCGAGATTGTCGATAATCCCGATTTGCCGAGTTACCAGCCTCATGTGTATGGGCGAACGGACCCTCCTGCACTTATACCATTGCAGATGATAGCTATAGGGCTGGAGGTTGAGTGTTCCTTGGATTCAGCTGTGGTCACGATGAAAGGATCGTGGCGGGTTCATTGTGTTATGAGGAGCGGGGCGTGCGATTGTCGCCTCGTTGTTCCCATGGGCGAACAGGTGCAGAAAGTTCTGCGCATGTTTAATTTAAATTAAAAATTCACCTGATTTTTGGACATTAGTTATCATTTTCCAGTCAAGTTTATTGTTCAATTTCGTCACGATTAGTATTTAGTAGCAATAAATGTAAGAAATTGAGGGCTTTGTTTCGATTTTTATATTGCTCATTTATGACTGAATTGAAATTTATGGGAAATTATAGGATACCTGAGTTGTTTTTAATTGTTAATTCTCACTTAACTGCTCAACTATTGGCAGCAGATTGTTTTTGTAAGGTTCATCGATTTTTTTTATGCTTACACTAATAAGTTTGATTTGGCTAACAGGGGTCTTTTCTAGATGCTGAGGCTGAAGTTTCAAAACAATCCTATTCTACACAATATCTGAATATTGACGAGAATGAAGTTGTAAGCACAACAAGAAATGAATATGGAGGCTTTTTGAAGCCTTATACCTTCTCTTTAATCATACCAAAGGTAACTTTATCATGTACTTTCAAGCTTTTTATCAGTGGCTTCAGTGCAGCCATAGTGTTATTTAGTTGACAGCTGTTGATACTCCTATAAGCTAATTTGAATTTAAGGTTTCTGGTGGTTCCATTATTGAATTAAAAGCCTCCTGGGTTCAGAAGTTATTGTACAAAGATGACGAGTTCTCTATTCAAATACCTTTCAGCTTTCCAGAGTTTACACACCCAGTTGTAAAGGTTACGTTAAGAGAAAAAATAAAGCTGAATATCAACACTGGTACTACAATGGATGTTTCGTGCCAAGCAGCAAGTCACGCATTCAAGGTGATTAAATTAATAGTTGATTTGGTTTCATGTCTTCTCTGACAACAATTCAAGATAAAATTAAACTAAACACCAAGATCTTTCAAATTCCAGGAAGTGAGCCGTCAATCGGGAAGTTTGTCTGTTTCATATGAAGCTGATGTTCTTAGATGGTCATCTGTAGACTTTCACTTCTCATATACCGTGAGTACCATTTCCCATAGTTTTCCATTTTACCCTTATAACCTAGCATTTTGTCACTCCTATATTCTCTCAGGTTGATTCAAGCAGTTTATATGGTGGTTTGATGTTGCAATCTCCAACACCAAGTGACTTTGATCAGAGGGCATTTTTTTGCCTTTATATTTTTTCTGGAAATAACAAACAGAAAAAGGTGCATTGTCAAATCCCCAACAGGGAGATATTTTGCATGTAACGAGTTATATTGATTTTAGACTTCTACCTTTTTTTTAAATGTGAGCATGCTAATTTTATTCAATGTATTTTTTGTCAAATCTCCAAAAGGTTTTCAGAAACAATGTGGTTTTTGTTGTTGATATAAGTAAAAGCATGTGCGGACATCCCATCGAGAGCATCACTCTCACACTATCCAAAACCATTTCAAAGCTTTCTCCAGAAGATTCTTTTAGCATAATTGCTTTCAATGACGAAATGTCTATATTCTCATCATCTTTGATACTAGCAACCAGTGAAAATATAACTGATGCTACGGAATGGATGAATAATAGCTTTATTGCCAGTGGGGGGACAAATATTATTGAACCACTTGACAAGGTATTCCTATATCTGATTATGCATGCATTGATTTGATTGTCTTCCAGTACTTTCTGTCTTTTTGTCAATTTCTGCACTAGTCATTAGAGTCAATATCTTGGCATGTCGGGATTCTGGATACTTTCTGTTTTACACTTGATTTAATTCTTGTGTATTGTAGGTTTTGCAGCCAACTAATATTTACCATGCATTGTTGTTTTTATCAAGGCATTCGACATGCTATCAGATTCCATAAATGTGGTTCCTCATATTTTTCTCATAACTGATGGTTCTGTTGAAGATGAAAAGATCATATGTTCTTCAATTATAACACGTTTGGAGAAGGCAAATAAAGGAACAATAACCCCGAGAATATCAACATTTGGTTTAGGTAAATTCCAAATGTATTTCTATTCAAAATCGCACCCTTCTATTTTTAGTTATTTTATTGATGCTATCATGTCAATCCTAATTGATACTTGCAAGGCACTAATGTAATAACAACGATGGAGTGTAATTGGCATTTTCTACAATTCATTTATTATTATTTTTAATTTACTTACGTGAATACAATCTTGTTGAATCTTGTTTAATTTACTTACGCGAAATATGGTTTTCTTATGAATCTTGTTGAATATTTCTCTTATATGATTGATTAAAATATATTTTCTTCCCTTTTTTTTGAAATATTTTCAGGTTTATACTGCAATCATTATTTTCTGCGTACTTTGGCTATGATTTCCAGGGGACAATATGATGCAGCATTTGATGCAGGTTGTCTTTAATTCTTTTAGTCTCTCCTTTTTCATTGTTTAATATACGCGCTTATAAGAAACCTAGGCATGGGGATACCCATGTTTTCACACAGCTTAACTAACCAGGTCCAGGTGGATCCCTTTCATGATCTTCCTGAATGTCCTAATTTGATTCCATTAAAAATCTAAAATGAAACAGAATTCCATCCATTTTCTTTTATTTTTGTTTGCGTAGGGTTTATTCCTGCCTATCAGCTATTCCAGCTGCTCTTCTTTGACCGGCATTACAGATTATTCATTTATTTCGGATTATAGTTTTAATATCTGAGTATTTTAAAAAAAAGATGGCCCATTAGTCATGCATAAACTTCCTCTGTATTGAAATTATTGGAAGTGAAATGTGAGGTGGTCTAGATTATCTAGTCTAGATCTCATACCATATGAAACTGTGCTTTGTAATTGTGAATAATCCCGGTATTTACAGTACATCACCAAAGGTGATTGATCACTACTTGTAATAAAGTAAACTAACAGAAATGGAATCTAATTACTTTATACAATATTAGTCAAAATTAATCAGTATTAGCACTAATATGCCCCCTCAAGACTTGTGGTAGAGATTCCACAAGTTTGCTCTGCAGTTCTAGAAAAAGGTCTTTAGTAAAGATATCTGCTTTTTGAAATGGAAGGAATGTGCAGCTTGATTTGGAATGACCCTTTCTCTGTTCTTTCTCGGTCGAAATGGAGATCCATGAACACATATTTTAATTTAGTGTGTGTGTGACACTTGATTGAGAGCAATGAAGGTTGCCTCCTGATTATAACTCAAATCCAAGCTTGGTGTGTAGAGACTTAACAACTTCTAATTCTTCCCCATTAGTAGTGATTGCCTGATACCCAACTTCAGTGCCGAACCTTGCCACTATGACTTGCTTCTTGGAAAACCATGATACCATTGTCTCCAACATAAACCAGCAAGCTTCCCTAACTCTTTCTGTCAGTTGCATTCCTCCCAAATTTGAATTGCAAAAATATATGTCCAGATCAGAGGAAGGGATCAACTTCAAGATATATCTATGTTAGATGTATCTTGAGATATGCTGATGCACGTTAATTCAGAGGAGAGGATTAACTTCAAGACATAACCATGCTAGATGTACCTTGGAATCTTCCAGAACACGTGGAGGTATAGTGAAATATCTCAAGTCATAGGAGAGGATTAACTCATATTTAGATTAGATGTATCTGGGGAAGCGCCAAGATACACAGATTGACCCTTTTGGTCAAATTTTTCCGTGTATTTTGGTATAGTAAGCTCGCAGATAATCATTGGTTTTATTGACAAAACATTGATTGAAGGAAATGTGAGAAATCCAGGCATTAACAACCTACCTAAGATATTTCCAAAGGGAAGTTAGTTGATTTCAGTCCCCTAATATGAGTTTCTTAGCACGGGCATCATCACTTAGAATGCATGGTTGCACGTTGTCTTTCAATCTTCGGAAGCTTTAGTGTGGCTCTGGAATGTGAACTAAATCGTGTGACTTTGAATCTTTGAAGTGCCATTGTCTTTGGACCGACTGCATGTTAAATGTGCCAGTCTAGTCCAAGTTTTTCATAATGGATAAGGGGTTCAATTTAAATTGCATGAAGTGGTTTGAGTTTAATTGGGTTGCACAAGACCTATCCAGGTTACCCAACTCTTACGTATAGTCAGGTCCAAATTCGACTGGGACATCTGGTTGACCTCTTTTGGTGACTTGACCTAGGGGTTGTCTTAAGTCTTAACCTGTTAGCCCTAATGGCTTCATTGATGTCCAGATCACCCGATCTTCTTATTCAGACTGAGATGTTTATAATTGGGCCTAGCCATAATGAGTACTTACTCATCAACTTCCATAAGGACGACATGATTTTTTTGTCTTCTTCTGAAAATATGTATTTTTAAATTAAAATTATTTTGACCCCCTAAATAAACTCATATAAATGATACGCTATAAGCCTATAATATCATAAAAACATCATTTGACATTAAAATATTAAATTATCAAGTCCATAATGATATAACTATTTTATTTACTTAGGTTATTTCTTGTGTAATGTATTACTTTCATATCTTTGTATTTAGATATTTTTGTAAAAAATCATGGTAATAACACTTTTGTTTTCTCCAGAATCTATTGACAGTAAGTTCCAGAGTCTAACTGAGAAAGCTATGTCTCCATTAGTAGTGAATATAACTGTTGAAAAATTTCATGATCTTCACGATGCATTGGAGGTATAATATTTTTTTATTTTCCTTGTGGCGTTTCTAATCATGAGAATTCTTCTTTTATCTATAGATTGAATTGTTTCTTTGTATATTTTTAATGAATGAATTCACAGAGTGTTAACCAATGTTTTGGTCATAGTTTACAAAACTTGAAATTCAAAGCTAAAAGCCCAGGGATGTTAAGTATTTTCTTCAATTCTAGTTTCTTTAAAAACCTAATCTTTCACAGATTGAGATTAATGTGGTAAAATCATGGGAGTCATACCTCCCGAGGCTACAATCTGCAGCTATATATTTCTTTAGGCAGGGCTAAATAGAAGAAAATAGTTAGAGGTAGTTAGAGGCTACAATCTACATGCTCATTAGTATTTCAAAATTCAAATCGAAAAGTAGTTAGAGGTTCCCTGAAAAACGGCCAGAATCCAGCAAACAATGAAAGAAAGATAAAAATGTAAAATGTGGTTGGACTGTACCGGAGAGAGGATAGTGACTTATTGGAGTATTAATCTAGCATAAATGACCTGGATACTTGAAGAACAGTGCAAACAGTAGTGGTCACCTAGTCAGGGTCTCGGGGATATCACCTTGGAAATTTTTCTGTTTGGAAAAAATGAGAGATATAGGGTGAAATGAGCTAAAATCCCATTATATATTTCAAATATTATTGTGTATTTTGGAAGATTTTGATCTGTACCCTCCTAAAGATCCTATTGTAAAAAACTAAAAGCACATACAGCCTTGGGACAGCTTTAGTGTGCTAAATCTTATGCTTTTAAAACTATGGTTTTAGACTTTCAGGTCACCAAGTGGTCACAAAATACATTTATAACTTAATGTGACAACTTTCAAAAAACTTAATCAGTCCATGATTGAGAAGAATACACAAACAGCTTGGGAGGCAGCTTTTTGAGACAACATTCTAGTACTAGTTGGTCCTCAGGGAATGTTAAATAGGATCAATGGCCATGGGTTCAAGTGTTCAACTCATGCCAAATTTATGTGTAATTCGGGAAATTGCTCAAACTTTCTTCATTAACTTATGAAAATTTAATTCTATAATTTATTGGCCCTTCATCTTCATTTTATGTATTTCTTTTAGGTATATCATTTGCCTATTCCAGATATTTTACATGGAAACCCATTGATTATTTCGGGAAGATGTCAAGGGGATGCTCTTGATTCTGTCAAAGTTAAAGGTGTCTTGTCAGATATGACTGACTTTTCAATTGAATTTAAAGTGCAACACACAAAGGAAATTTCTTTAGACAGAGTATGATATTAACATTACAGTTTTACTGTTTTTATCCTTCTTGGTGTTTTTTCTGATGCTATTTGAAATATTTTTAATAATAGATAAAGTAACTAATATGGAAATGCATTTCGAGTTTCAGTCCACACAATGAAAATAGATCGATTTTTTCAGAAACATTATGTTTGCTTTTCATACCCTATGCCTTTTTTATTAGAGCGGATACTGTAAATATTTTTCATCTTTTTGTATTGGGATTTGAGAGAATTCAGCATTCTAGTTCATTAATTTGTAATACTATCAGAAGTGTATTGATCAACAATTCTCATGCACCAGAGTTTTTGATTTATTATCTTTATTACTGGTATTCTTTTCTTTGATCAATATAAAAAATTACCCTTTGCAAAAAAAAAATCATGTCCATCTAAATGTCTAATGATCAGTGGTGCACCTAGTGCATTTATGATTTATTGAGATAGTTGAGACTTGAGAGTGCTCTTAGTGCATCTATATGTACTTTCTTAACTATAATCATTTTAAAAAAAAGCCATAATCATATTGGTACATTTTCAAAAATTGTCCTGCGTCAATTTTCCACAGGTTTCCTATAGACAACATATTGATGGACTGACAGCCCAGGCATGGCTCTCCGACAATAAGCAGCTTGAGGAAAAGGTCCTTGTGATACTTCAAATTCTTTCCTTATTATGCCTATCTAGTGTAAATTTTATTTAAATGGGAAACTAAAAAAAGTAATAAATCGTGGTTTAACAAATTGACTGAATAGTTCAAACTTAAAAGTTCATCAATCTAAGGAGCATTGCATTTTCGCTTTTACCGAGCATAGTTCAAAGCAAGTTGAGTTTCAGGATCTTGAGCTTGAGCTTGAGTTCCTTGAACTTGATTGGTAAACAACATAGTTTGAGTTGCGCCATAGCGCGTAGCGCCGGCTACCGGCGCTATGGGGCTATAGCGTGCTATAGCGCCAAGTGTATTTTTAATTTTTTTTAAATACCATACTTAATATACCCTGTATTATGCAATCAATATTCAATATATTATAAATTAATAGTCAATACCATACTTAAGAGTAGTGATTAGGGTCAGAGGAGAAATGGGGAGAAATAGGCCTACTACTCATAGCGCGGGTAGATAGCGCCGGCTACCCGCGCTATGGGGTATATAGCGTGCTATAGCGCGCGTAACTCAAACTATGGTAAACAATAGAGTTCGACCACTTCTAGTCAATGGCCTTGGGTGTTTAGTTGCTTCAGCTAATTCCTCCACCTCGGCCGAAGTGAGGCCTTCTTCGCCATATACAAACCGTAACAAACTCATTGCATGGTTCAAAAGTCAGAATTACCCGTAATCAGAAATCAACTTGTCAATATGGATGGCATTGCATTTCTTAGAGCCACTTTCAAGGAGTAATTTGTTTGTTTTGAACCTCTGCCAATTTTATATTGTGGTTGACGTAGACGAGGAGTCACACCCAACCAATTTTTACTCGGTGTGAAACTGCAAATGACATTTGTGATTTGTTACATGTTATATATTTAATTTGAACTGTAATTGTTTTTTGTTACTTTGAAGATTTTTTTTCATTTCTTTTGATACAAATTTGTTTCTTTTAATTTTGTAGGTAAAAAATCTCAGTAAATCGAGAAACCTTGCATCTGAGTATTGCAATATGGCTTTTTGCAGAAAAGATGAGACTAGCCTTCCTTTACCACAAGAGGTATTGATGTTGGCATATGAACTCATAATTCAAAACTTGAAATTTTTGTTTTATTATTTGTCTTTTTTTGCCAACAGTAATTTTTGATTTTTCATTGATTATAGTAGTTAAATACATGAATAACTATATAGCAATGCTTCTATGATTAGACTATATTATACAAATATTACTATTTAGGGCAGGCTAAGGTTTTTTTTTGAAAGCAGGGAAGGCTAAGGTTGTCTTGCCAAGGAATAAGTGTCAAAGCTTCTCTATGGCTCATCCTTACCTTGAACTTGCTAGAATTGAAGATAATTCTGGCATAACTTTGGATCTTGTCCCTGATGATGGGCCAATGGATCTTTTTCCCTTCATGTATTCCGTTACATCTCTCTCCAGATGTGCTCTCTCTCCAGATGTGCCACGTTGCAATCTGAAACATTAACCAATGTAGTTCCCAACAAATATATTTTTAGGTATCATTGTTTCAATGGCTTGAAAATTTCCTAGAATGCGGTGACTATTCACTGAGATCATGTTTCCCATCTTTTCCAGACAGTCATTCCCTATGTATTGAGAGTAGGCACAATAAAAAAATAAGTGATCTTCCACATATCTGTCAGGTAGAATTTATCTCTAGTCCTTTTCCATGCAGATGCAACCCACCACTGCATACTGAGTTTTGGTCTTGATTAATGCAACTATCTGGTGATACCAGGTCCGGTACAGCCGTGCAGGACTCAAGAAGTACGGTCTGAAAAGCAAGTCCTTAGGCGTTTGTCACTAACGCGAGGCCCATGGGCTCGAGGAAGATCGGATATCGCAAACATGCCTTGGCTCGAGGAAGGGGTGGTGGTGGATACACGTCTAACGTCACAGTCAGTACTACTTGTGGCTATACCTGATAGGGCTAGACTCAAGTATTTGCATGGCAACTGCCCCAGCTTGAATCCAGTTTGTGTAAGGATAGCATGTTTATTATTGCAGTTACCAGATAAAAAGATATTAGATTTTTCTGCATTGATCTTCATACCAGTAAATAAAATGAGTTCAAGAGTTCATCCAAGGCATCTTTTACCGCCTTTGTGCTTCTTTCAGTAGCTTTAGCGAAGATGACTACATCATGTGCATACATTATACATTAGCTTTAAAGCGTGCTTAAAGCTCCCAAAGCGAAAAAGCTCTTTCTAAAAAATGGAAGCGCTTTTCGCTTTTTTGAACTATGCTTTGTGACGAACATGTACTGAAAATATATATATTCTTTGGTTTTGGTTGAAACTTTGTTAAAAGATTATATGGCAAGAAATTGTGCCTACACTGGGTAATTGGGTTGATGTTGATGGCTACAACATGGTAGTTCACATGCTACTGATGGAACATAGATTCTCCAAAATGAAGACTGTATAGGCAGTACATGTTGGGAGTTATAATGTACGTGGAGACTAATATTGGATTGTAGCTTGTAGAATGTAGACCCATTAGCAGGATATTTTTCTTCTGAATCCAACCCAATTTTGTTACTTGAGCTGATTTGCTCAAGTGAGGTGCTGTGACAATACAAAACTTGCCGACCATGGAAATCTCCACATGATACATATAGAGGAATATATGTAACAGGGTTCATAGGGAGTAGTCTCTTCTGGATGCTAATTTGATATTCAATCTGACTTGGGAAAATTTATAGCAAATATAATGAACAGCAATTTTCAGCGAGGGAGTTAAATATTTGAATTCACTGGGGGATTAGTGGCTAATGCTAGTTAGAAGTTAGAACCAGCCCTCTAATCTGTTGGGTATATACATATTGCAGACGTGAATTAAGAATAAGGTAAACCCCTCATTATGGGTGGAGGATAATGTATTTATGGTATGTACAGTTATCTTTCACTGATATAAAAATTCCCCTTTTTCTTTGATATAAAAAATACATTCTTCACAAAAAAACATTTATGCAGACTTGATCACGAAGCCATTAGAAAATAGCAATATTCTTTCAATGTCAAATTCCTTAATTTCAAAGAAACATATCGAGCAAAAAAATTCTCATTCTAAACTCTAAATGTTACTACATATTCTATAACAGGGGACGAAATCCAGGTTTTTAAAACATCTACGTACCGAAGAGTACCAGCCACTGCTAGTGGAAGGTTTGAAGATTGGGTTTGGCGATATTCTTTCAACAGCTGAGAATCATCCCACATGGTTTACAAATATCAAACCACCAGCAAAATCTGCCGTATTCAAGAAAGCTATAGGTTGCTGCAGTAGTTTGATCGACTGTTGCTGTTGTCCGTGCTGTATGACCATGTGTTCTCGAATGAATAACCAATGTTCAATAGCCTTGACACAGCTATGTGGTTATGCTGCATGCTTGGGATGTTTTGCGTGCTGTTCAGCGTTGTGCTCCAATGATAATTAAATTTCATGTGCTATAGAGAATAATGTTTTATGTTTTTTATTGCTCTCGTCTCAGGGATTTTGTTCGTTGTGCTCGAATTATAATTAAATTCGATATTTATAGGGGGATATTTTATGCTCTTATCTTGAAATCTCTCTTATGTATATACAATAATTTTCAGGTGAGTTTGGCATCTCATGAAGCTGTGTGAGGCTGAGTCATCCAAACCTTTTATTCTAAATCGTATGGCACTGCAATCTCTCATATGGATAATGAAATTTACATTTTGCCCTCATACAAATCTCGAGTAGATCTTGCATTTCTTTTAAAGTCTGAGAAATTTTAGTTCATTCTAACTTTCTAAGGTATATTTTGAATTTAACCAACTTCAAATCTTTCCCGTACGGCCGTACTTAGAAGCACCTCAAGAAGTCAAAATTAGGATTATTTCTTATTTTTTTCATCTGTATTTTTCTAATTTACCCTTTGCAAGCGTCGAAATTCCAATCTTCTTCGACCGGAGCTCCTCACCACTACCCTGAACCTTTCCTCCATATGATTACTGATGGGTAATTGTTTACAAGCCTCCCGATCCTCAACGTCGTCGGAGAGTTCTGAACGCTTCCGATCTTCCATTCGACTACCATTCCCTAAAATACTACCACCAATGGCCTCAGAATTATTAGGCGTACCTCTTTACATATTAAATTCTCTCTATTCATAATTCATCCCTTCTAGGTAGAACGCAATCTTTACCTCCATTCTTGACTCCGACGAGACTCATATAACCCATTTGTTGTCTATCAGCCACTGGTCTACTATAACTTGCAATAAGGAACTCGGTAGACTCGGAAATCCTCAGCATTCTTAATTACCTCAGTAATTATTATCCCCGATTCAACCCTCCCCATAAGGACGCAGGAACCTTTCTTCCCAATGGCTTGCTATATTTCTGTTTTCAGGATTAAAATGGTAAATATTAATCTATCCTCTTTTTCTTTCTTGTCATTCTCCAATCCTCTCTCCTCAACACACAATCATGGCGAATCACTCTCACGTTCCCTCCTCTTCATTTTTTTGCCTTTCACTAGAGAAATTCATTTCTTACTAACTCATTGCTCACAACTTTTTACAGATGCATTTTCATTCCACAGGTTCATACAAACTCCAAATGCCATTGAAACGTTCACTAATTCTTATTAACGATGTTCAGTAGTTCGCACCTCTTCATTGATAAATTACCATTTTTCGCCATTTTATACTCACGTTCATAAATAAACATTACCAGAGGTTCACAAAACGGAGAACCCAATTTATCATTCTCTGAAAACAACCCAAACAGTAACGGACAACAATCATCGGTCTCAGTATCATGTTAATCGATTTTATTGTGTGATTGATATGCAACTTCTTCATTAGCTTAACTCTTAACGATTAAATTTAGCAAGACCATTTTGACTTACTTATTTGCATGTCTATTTTGTTTTTGCTTTTTTCCTTTGAAGCTTTTGATGTAGATAAGTTAATGCATTTTGCAAGTTTCTGGCTAATAGTTTTCTTTTAAACTGATCTTATTCGACTGAATAATCAACTTAATTAAAAATTATATTATTGATGTGAATTGTGAGGGAGTGTAAAGATTTTTCTATTGTCAATGGTATTGGTTTTTTACTGCAAAAATGATACAGAAGAAACATCCATCTATATTATTCCCTTGTTTTTGTTAAATCGGTTTTGATCTCATCGGTTGTAAGAGATTCAGTTGAAAGAAGTTTTTCAATATTAAACATCATTTAAATTCGAAACAAAAATAGCTTTGCAAATTGGAGATTAGTTAGCATTTAGAAAATCTGCAAATGAGAAAATTTGACCCAAAAATGACGGAAATAATCCTTCATATTTAGCATGTGTTTTCGGGTAGTGAAATAGAATCGATCATCCGAATCGAAATGAATTAAGCGAAACAAAATATGAAAATACACAAAAGACCAAATAAAAGCAAACCCAAAATTTTGTAATAAAAATTCCCTCAAAAAAACATTTCTACGGAAAATAATAATAAATGTATAAACATCAGTAACTCAGAAGACAGAAGTGCAGAACCCCAGAAGACACACATTTACGATATATGTATTAAATCCCTACAAATATATAATTTCTCCAGTTAAAAAGAACGCGTGATTCCTAAATTAAAGAATTTTCCACGTCGTTGCGTTACGCCGTGAGACAGAGAGTGAGTGGAATTTGAAGAAGACCCCCCTCCGAAGAAATCTTGAATCGCTTTCTCCAGAGTATCTACGGTGTACTTAATATACAGATGCGAATTCCTCCCGTTCTCGATGAACTGATGGTATCGACCGAAGAATGACAGATATGCCGGAAGCAATCTCTCAGATATCATGATCTTCAGTTCCTCCTTAAGTCCATCATCTGGTACAATCCATGAAGCTTGTGTTTTATGAGACTCTTCAAACGCAGCGTTGAATGATTTGAATCGTTCTCTCAGTGTCGTTTTTGATATCCCCGAAGAAAATGTCGAACTCTTGGTACGGATACCTTCATCTCTAAGACAGTTAAGCACACCCACCCAAGTTGCTCTGTGATAGTTTGTTGCGGCCGATCGGTACCTTCCGGTTAATCTTCTTATGTAGTTTCTTCCGATCATCTCCAATAAAACAGGCGTTGCTTTCACCTTTTTAACGACGTAATGGATGTTGTTCGTGATGAATATCTGCTTCAGACCGGGGTCTTTGTACAGATCGGACGTCGAATCTAATTTGGCAACCAGTAAGGCCACGATCCGTACCAGATGCACAGCGACGGGAGACCGTTCTCCATCGTCGTCGTCTAGGTTGACCTCGAGGTTTGAAGAAGCATCATCGTTCATGGAAGGGGCGGAAATGATGATGTCGGAAAGAACTATTTTGTACTCGGATATTAAATTAATGTAATTCATGACATACTGAGTGATAGGATGGACGGTACCGCCGGGGATTAAATTTTCAGAATATCGTTGGATGTCGTTTGCGAATTCCGAAAATATCTCACGAATGATTTCTTTCAACTGAGATAGAATTTCACTGACCTGTGAATTGATTGAAGAACAGTACGGACCGCAGAAGATTGTTTCGACGTCCGGGAGAACACTGCGAAGAGCTTGATAAATATGGATGATCTTGAAAAGCTTCTCCGATGATTTCTCAACGGTACTGATCGCCTCCGCGAATCTCAATAACTGGTAACACGGTCCCTTCGCCGTCTCTGCGAATGATTGTTCAGACAGAGACATGGAATTAGAACCTCTATCGCAGTCTAGACCGTCGAAGATAAGATCGCATAATCTTTTCTCACTGGAGAAGACGCGGAGGCAGACTTTAAAGGCGTGGATCCATTGGGGGATCATAACGACAACAGTTTCCCATGGCTTATGGAGAATTTCGTCCAAGTCGAATTTCGTGATACCCAGGAGTTGGAGGCAATTATGGATGGAATCCTTTCTTGCATCACAGTACACCTGACAACATTCCTGACTGTGATCAGATGCGATCATCTTCTTTGCGATCGATCGGAGATCATCAACGACGTCCAACGTTGCCAGTTCCTTTTCGAAAATGCGGTATATATCTTCTTCCTCTTCATCGTCAACATCATCGTCGAAGCTGTTTCTGACGGAGATACCTGGATCTGGAACTGAAAAGGAATCACCTAAACCGTTGACGGAAGAAGATAGGGAGATGGAGCTGAGACTGGATTCTAAGAAATCGGAATCAACTTCATCCAAACGTGTGACGAGGATCTTCCTAAACTCCGCCTTGAGACGATTCATCGCCATCTCCAAAAAAATTCCGACGGAAGTCGTCGACGACGACTCCGATTGTCGGATATCCTTAACTGCGCGAAGGTATCTTTCGGCCTCAGCACGGTGTTCGCCGTCAAAAAGGTTTTCGTTTGTGGCGACGATATCCCATCGAAGGATTAAGTTCTGGGCAGCAGTCGTTGCTTCCATTCTCATGGATGTTAAGAGGTTGAAGATAAGTGAGAAACCGTTAGTCGTGCGTGTGTATATAAGAGTGGACGAAATGATTGTACACTATTTCCAACCGATCATGCCACTGCATGATGTCATTTTTTTGACCCAATTAGTGATTTGATAATTGCATAATTAGTATCTAATTATCTATATTCTATTCACTTTTATTTATTTATTAATAAAATAAGAAATATCGTATTTTATTTATAACTTGTAAATTTCTAAACTCTGTCATTTTAATTTTTAAATGTATAAAATTTGATGTTGAAAATATCAAAGCGGTCTCGAGATCGGACACTATTCCATTTTTCGGATTAAATTTAGACGGGGACGGGTTTCCAATACCAGAAGATAAAGAAAATTTCTTCCTATACCTGACCCGTGACCCGAACCTGGTCTTATCCATATTTGATCAGACGTGTCAGACACAAAACACAGTATAAAAATAGTTGTGAATTGTGATAATGTAATGGTACGATTTAATGAAAAGTCATCATCAAATAATTCTGCTATGTTAATTGTTAATGTAGAATTATTGTAGAATCATCATCAAATAATTAAGTTTTCATATAATTTAATTAAACTACTGGGTGAAAGACATTATTAAAGTGATCGAAAGCTCAAGGTTTTAATTTTACTGTATGTATGAAGTAAAGGATTAATAAACCTTAAACAATAAAACAGAACTGAAAATAATGACTGAAAATAACATTAAACTGAACATATGACTAAACTGGAATTTCCATTAAGTTTAGTATTTGTTATTAGTTTTGGTTAAGTGTTTTACGGTGCAGACATTTTACCTAACACTCAAAAATCGGATATAAAAGAAGTTGGAGGACTAATCTGCAATAGTTTCAATAAAAGAAGATGGACCAATTATAGATGGGCCAAATTCAAGTGTGGGCTGCGAAATCAAGAGTTAATGAATTTACTAGTTAGTTAAGCAATTAGTTATGTAATAGTTAGTAAAATTTATATATAACTAATTGTAATTAACTTGAAAATCATTCAGATTTAAACCTAATTTTTTCCAAAAATAAATGTGATTTTCAGGAAAGCAAGTCAGGGAGAGTGATTGGGCAGGGTGAGCCTAAAAATGGGCTTTACATACTAAAGCCAAAATTTCCTGAATTTGCATATACATCCATAGAATTTGAGAATTGGCACAAGAGGCTTGGTCATATATCAACAGAGAAGATGAAGATGCTCATCAACAATGAAAACTTAGATATTAGAAATAATTTCTTAAATTCTAAAAATTGTAAACAATGTAGTGATGGTACTGTTTTGAATAATTTTTCTTCAAAAATAAATAAAAATCTTTCAAAAATAAAAGATAGTTGTGATATTTGTCCTCTTGCAAAACAAACAAAATTAAAGTACAAAAACAGTATATCAAAATCAAAATCATTATTTGATCTTATTCATATCGATATTTGGAGAAGATTCCCAATTACAATCCATGATGGTTTTATTTTTTTTCTAACTATAGTTGAGGAATATAGTAGAGTCACTTGGACATTTTTATTAAAATCCAAGAGTATGGCTCTAGAATGTATCAAAATTTTTTTAATAAAAGTTAAAAATCTTTTTAATAGCAATGTTAAGGTCATTAGAAGTGATAATGGAGGAGAATTTACCTCACATCAATTCACAAAACTATTAGAGGTATATGAAACCCATCAACTCACATGCCCATATACACTTCAACAAAATACTATAGTAGAGAAAAAGCATAGACACTTATTAGAAGTGGCTAGGTCTCTACATTTCTAAAAAGGAATTCCTCTAATCTATTGAGGTGAATGTGTGCTAATAGCCACTCATATAATAAATAGGATTTCTTCCAAAGTTCTAAAAAACAAAACCCCATATGAAATACTAAATAGCAAGGCACCAAGTTATGAATCAATGAAAATTTTTGGTTGTCTATGTTATGCAACAACTAATATTAGAGAACATAAATTTTCTCCAAGAACATTCAAAGGTATTTTTATGAGATATCCTTTTAATATAAAAGGATATTTAATACTAGATATAGAAACCAAGAAATTTCATATCTCTAAAAATGAGATTTTTAGAGAAAATGTTTTTCCTTTTAAGGATGATACTTATCATCAACCCCAAAAGCAAAATATCATACAACATGAAGAAATATATAATAAACTTATATATAAACATTATGATTCTAAAAGTGATGATAGAATCTCAAGAAATTCTGAAAATGACTCTCTTCAAAATAAAAAAGTTAGTCTCAAATATCTGAAAATTTAAAAATATTGTACCCTAACAATAAAAATTTAGTCATGCCTGAAAAAGATGAAGAAAGAGTTCATATAAACTCTGAAGCTAAAGAAAAATTAAAATCCCAAAATAAAAAACAATATGTCAAAACTAAAAACTTAAGAAGTTATGGTCAAAAGAGCCATAAAAACTCAAATAACTTTAAAAAATACATAGAAACCTCATTAAGAGAGGAATCATTGCAAAACTCTGAGAATAATCAATCAAATAATAATTCCCAACTTAAAAATAAAAATCAAGCAAATGTTGGTGATAAATCCCAAATGACTCATACAAAGGCCATTTCAAATAATGAACAATCTCTAAGAAGAAGTCAGAGTCTAGAAGGACTCTCTACATGGAAAAATACTCTGGAATATCTTTCAGATCAACCAGAGAATATATCAGACATAAATCCTGAATATAGGAATAAAACTAATGTGGAAACTGATTCAAATCAGCCACAAAATAATTCAGAAAGATCTTCTGAATTTGAAAACAACAATATTTTAAGAACTGATTTAAGACAACCAGATAATAGATCAGAAATATCCTCTAAATACAGAAACAATGATATGGAAACTGGTCTGAACCAATCAGGTCATAATTCATAGAGTATTTCTGAATTTTCAAGTAGAAATATCCTAAAAAATAACTTGAGTAAGCCAAACAGCAACTCAAGAAGTCTGTCCAATTTTCAGAATAAAAGTACTCTGGAAACTTTAAAACATACAGAAAATAATCTCAAAAGATCATCTGATTTTTCAGACAAAGATACTCTGATTGATAGTATAAATCAATCAAATATTAATTCTGAAAATTCAGACAGTAACTTTGAAGAAAAATCTGCTGAATTTGCAGAAGATACCAGTTTGGGATTAGATCAACCAGAGGATATTCTAAAACAAAAAGCCATAGATAATGAGGTAGAAACTTCACAAAATAAAACTAGCTTATATGATAGAAAAATTGTTAAATGAAAACAATTTCAAGACTATTATCTTGAAAATGAAAAAGACTACTTCCATGAGTCAAGGTATCCCATGAGTAACCATATATCCTATCATAGGATAAATAAAAATCAGAAACAATACTTAAAACAAATTACCATCCATGATGAGCCAAATTCTTTCAATGAAACTTCAAAACACCAAAATTGGGTTGAAGCAATGCAAAAAGAAATGAATGCTCTAAATGAAAACAATACATGGACATTAACTAATCTCCCAAAAGATAGAAAGTCAATTGGGTCCAAATGGATTTATAAAATAAAATACAAACCAAATGGGGATATAAAGAGTTATAAAGCAAGGCTAGTAGCCAAAAGCTTTACCCAAAAAGAAGGTTTTGATTTTTTTGAAACTTTTGCACCAATGGTTAAAATGGTCACAATCAAAACAATAATAGCTGTGGCAACTATGAAAAGATGGAATTTATATCAACTAAATGTAAATAATGCCTTTCTTCATGGTGAACTACATGAAGAGGTTTATCTAAGACCACCACAAGGTCTCTTATGTGAAGGAAATAAAAGAGTGTGTAAACTAAACAAATCACTCTATGGGCTGAAACAAGCTTCAAGGAGCTGGTTTGAGAAATTAAGAGGGGTCCTCTTAGATAAGGGTTTTATTCAAGCCAAATCTGATTACTCTCTATTCGTAAGAGAGAGAAATCAGAACATATTATAACTTATAGTATATGTAGATGACATTATCATAACTGGTAGCAATGAATTAAAAATTGGCATAATTAAAGTGCAATTAGAAAAGAAATTTAAACTAAAAGACTTAGGAAGATTGAACTATTTCCTAGGCATTGACGTATCATATTCCAACAAAGGAATATATCTCTCCCAAAGGAAATATGCATTAGGCATAATAGAGGATTGTGGGCTTTCAGGAGCTAAACCCTAAAAAATGAGACATATAGACCTCAAAAATGATAAATCTCTTAAAATTGAAGATCCAACCTTCTATAGAAAGATAGTTGGAAAGCTTATCTATCTAAACATAACCCGACCAGATCTAAGCTTTCCAGTGAATTGGTTGAGTTAATTTATGAATGAACCAAAAGAAATTCACCTTCAAGTTCTTTTTAAACTCATTAGATACATCAAAAATGCACTTGGACAGAGACTCATATATAGCAGAGTTGGGA
This sequence comes from Zostera marina, assembly GCA_001185155.1. Classification (NCBI taxonomy): domain Eukaryota; kingdom Viridiplantae; phylum Streptophyta; class Magnoliopsida; order Alismatales; family Zosteraceae; genus Zostera; species Zostera marina. The sequence continues at coordinate 151,038 of LFYR01000655.1, read as the reverse complement.
ATATGGTGATTCAAGGATATTATGATGCTGATTGGGCATCTTGTCAAATAAGCAGAAAATCTCTAACAGGGTTATGTATAATGCTAGGAGAGTCACCGATCTCTTGGAAGTCCAAGAAACAAGTAACAGTGGCTAGGTCTTCATGTGAGGCTGAATATAGAGCCATAGCCCAAACCACATGTGAAGTGATTTGGATTTATCAATTGATGGATGAGCTAAAAATAAAAGAAAGAAAACCATCAATTCTATACTGTGACAATAAATCTGCTATACACCTAGTTAACAATCCAGTTTTTCGTGAAAGAACTAAACATATAGAGATTGATTTTCATTTTATAAGAGAATTGATAAACCAAGGAAAAATATTGATAAAACAAGCCAACTTGCAGATTTTCTAACAAAGGCATTGGGAGATAAAGAAATTAGCACTGCTCACTCCAAGCTTGGAATAATAAATATATATTCCAAGGCTTGAGGGGGGAGTAAAGGATTAATAAACCTTAAACAATAAAACAGAACTGAAAACAGATGACTGAAAATAACATTAAACTGAACATAGGACTAAACCGGAATTTCCATTAAGTTTAGTATTTGTTAATAGTTTTGGTTAAGTGTTTTACTGTGCAGACAATTTACCCAACACTCAAGAATCAGATATAAAAGAAGTTGGAGGATTAATCTGTAATAGTTTCACTAAAAGAAGATGGACCAATTATAGATGGGCCAGATTCAAGTGTGGGCTGCGAAATCAAGAGTTAATGAATTAACTAGTTAGTTAAGCAATTAGTTTTGTAATAGTTAGTAAAATTTATATATAACTAATTGTAATTAACTTGAAAATCATTCAGTCTAATACAAAGTATTTTTCTCCTAATTCTCCTCCTAAACCGGTTTGTTTAACCACCGGTTCACTTTGGTTAAACATCCCTTCAAATCGCGTTTTCCCCCTTCTTCTTCCTATGGCGACTCCGGTGGATGAACTTGCTGATAGATCGCCGGCCGTCTCCCCAACTCAAGCTGCACGTCGTTCTAATATGAAGTACCTTATTTTCAAGGTTTTAATCTTAGTGTATTTATTTTAAATTTTATTTACTTATGCACCAGTAACCTTAACCCTTTTTTGTGTTACGATGAATGAGACGAGTTTCATTTGTTATTTCGTTTGTTTGGTACGAAACATGTTTCGAAAATAATTAGAGAAGGTGATTAATGAATTTGTTTCTTCAAATCAAGATTGCAAAAGCATCTACTATATGTCATGCGAGTGATACACTCGGACCGTGCTCGGTAACAAAGAAGTTGGCCAGCGAGAGCAACTTCTATCAGTGCAATGTGTCATGAAAGTTGCATTGGTGTCTAAACAGAAATTGAGATTTGTGATTGGGGGTATTGTGAAACCACTGGTTGGGTTCAAAGATCGTGATGCATGACAGATATGTAACAACTTGGTTTATAGCTCCTCAAGTGACAACTTCGTCTTTTAAGTCTTCATATTGATTCAGAGCTCCCCCAAATCTACTTTGATATTAATTTCCTCACCAAAGGGCCGACACGACAGTAAGTTTAGATCCGTTGGTACATCTGGAGAGGCAGTTATGGTGTGTTGATACACTTGGCTCTTTACAACATCGGATCCTCCCATCTTCATTGGTCCATTATATTTATACTCACATTATATGTGAGTAAGAGCCCTTCTAGAGAGAAGGAAAAATGACTTAACCATTAATAAAAGGCCCACTTTATATGGACCAGATCTTTATTAATAAGAGACCCATTTTGATCTTCACCATTAATAAGAATCTGTATTATACTGAATAATGGTATCTACTAAATTCGTCAACTATGATTAAATAGTATCTATTGACAGAGTGAGTGAAACGCGAATGAGTGAAACGCGAGTGATTTTTATTTATTAAATATGTGGAGTGAATCCCTTTATATAGATTAGGGATTCATATCAATCTACAACAGTTAATCCCTAATTAGTTAGATCTGTAACTGATTGTTTGTTATACATGAATTAGTTGATTTTGTTGGGTTCTTCTCTTCAATACACCCCCTCAGACTTATCGGTAGTTTTGTCGTGAGGATGGAAGATAGATATTGAAAAGGTACTCTGGATAGTGCCTTGGTTAGCAGATCGGCTCTCTGATCTTTTGATGGTATGAACTTTACTGACAGTGTTTTGCCCATTACTCTTTCTCGTACAAAATGGAAGTGCATGGCAAAATGCTTGGATTTTATATGGAGGATCGGATTTTTGGATAAGGCGATAGCTCCTGAGTTGTCGCACCAAATTACCATAGGGTCTGGGATTTTTATTTTTAATTCTCCCAACACCGATTTTATCCATTCAAGTTCTGATGTAGTGTCTGCTACACTCTGATATTCAGCTTCGGTTGTAGACCGCGAGACTGTTGGTTGTTTGCGCGAAGACCACAAAATTAAGTTTAGACCTAAGTAGACCACATTCGCACCTTGGCTTTTCCGATCTGTGACATCTCCCCCCCAGTCAGCATCGGAGAATGCTTCTAATGTGAATGTATGCCATTTTTTGATTTGAATTCCGTAGAACAGTGTCGATGATACAAATCTTAGGATTCGTTTTAATGCTTGCCAGTGGATCTTCATTGGTGATTGCATGAATTGTGACATTTTGTTCACGACAAACACTAAATCTGGTCGCGTTGTGGTGAGGTATTGTAGTGAGCCCACGACTTGCCAAAATTGTGTGGGATCATCATAGGGTTCTTTATTTGAATACATATCTGTGTTTGGGTCCATCGGAGTGTTGGCTAGTCTAACATTTGCCAAGTTTATTTTTTCTAGCAGATTCTGAGCATATTTGTATTGGGAAAGGAATAGTGTTCCCTCTTCGTTTTGGTTCACATGGATCCCCAAAAAATGTGAGAGTAGTTCCAGGTCTTTTACCGAGAATTCATTTCCGAGTGCATTTGTGACTGACCGGGTGAACTCGTCTGATGAGCTTGTTAGAATGATGTCATCCACGTAGACGATGAAGTAAGCGGTTACTCCCTTTTTGTCGTACAAGAACAGAGAGTGGTCTCCCATGCTTTCTTCAAATCCCAACGTTAGTACAAAGTCTCTCAGGCGGTGAAGCCAGGCTCTAGGTGATTGCTTCAGTCCATGCAGAGAACGTTTGAGTTTGCAAACGTGTGACAGGAAGTTTGTATTTACAAAGTAGGTTGGTTGTCACATAAACACTTCTTCATCTAGATATCCAAGAAGAAATTCGTTTGATACATCTAATTGCCTGATGGTCCAACCCCTTGTTACTGCTAGTGAGAGGATGATTCGAACTGTTATCGGCTTGACGACCGGTGCGAATGTTTGGTCGTAGTCGAGGCCATCGCGTTGTTTGTAACCATTGGCGACGAGTCTCGCTTTTCGTCGAGCTAGTGAGCTATCAGGATTTGTTTTATTTTTAAAAATCCATTTGCAGGTCAGTATATTTTGTTCCGGTGATCGATGGACCGGTTCCCATGTTCCATTATCGATTAGTGCCTGATATTCCAGGGTCATTGCTTCCAGCCACTTTGGATCTTTCGCAGCTTCGACTGCACTTGTCGGGACCATTGGGTGTGCCTCAATTTGTAACATGTACTTGGGGTTTGGCTTCCGGATGCCATCCTGTCCTCGGGTGATCATTGTGTGCGGCCGTTCTTCGAGTGTTGGAGGTAACGGCGAGATTGGGTTTGCTTCCGACGAATCATTCGGTGTTGAAGATGTTGGGAGTTCTATTGGACCAATAGATGCTGAAGGCGTTGTGGCCTCTGCTGGCATGACTGGGATGTTGCTTGTTGCGATCGTTGGGCCAGAATAGATTACGGATGATTTGCCTGTTTTGTCCGATTTGTCAGAGATTTCCAGTCGTTGATTTTGACTGAAATCATATTCGAAGAATTGTACGTCGCGTAAAACCATTATTTTTGAAGTTTCGATATTATAACACATATATCCTTTATGTTCCTTTGGGTAACCTAGGAAAATATGTGGGTCTGATCGAAAGGAAAATTTGTTATGTCGAAAGGGGCGAAGGTTCGGGTATGCCAAGCATCTGAATACCCGAAGTCCGGTTAAGTTTGGAGCTTCGCCGAACATCCGTTCGTATGGACTTTGTTTGTTGAGGTATGTTGCTGGGGTCCAGTTGTACAAGAATGCTGACGTGGCGACTGCATAGTTCCAGAATTTCAGTGGCAGTGATGAATGGTGCATGAGTGTGAGTAACCCTGTCAATGGATATCCGAAATCCGAATTCGAATTCGATTTCGAATTCGTTTAAGCCTAATCGAATTCGGATAATCGAATTCGAATACGAATTCGGATACTGAAAATACTATCCGACACTAATCGAATTCGAATTCGGATACCTCTAATCGAATTCGATAATTATCCGAATTCGAATAAATATTAAATATATAATAATTTTATAATTTTAACCTTCTCTAATATAATATAATATTGTAATGTAATCTATATGTTTTATAATTTTAACCTTCTCTAATAAATATTAAATATCTTACACCATATTAGCAATAAACCCATCTCATTTTTTATCAAATAATATAAATATCAAATCCCTAAACCTAATCCCTAAATCTCTAAAAAATCATTCTTATTTCTTATTCCCCCTTTCTTAAGAGTTAGCTAGGGTTTGTGATTTCTTCTCATTCCTCCTTTTTTTTGCACAAGCACACAAGAGTTAGCTAGGGTTTGACTTTGCTCCTTCTCAGTTCTCATCTTGGTAAGTGGTAACTCGGCTCATCGGTTTTCTCATCCGTTTTCTCTCTTTTACAAACAAAAAAACAGATTTTTGTGGTGAGATGTTAGTCGGATTGCTATTCTTATTTTTGTAGCAATCTTCGTTGTTTGATGCACGACATATGTTTGAAGCATGACATATGTTGCAATTTGAAGCATGACATATGTTGCAATTTTATAAGATGCCTCCACTTTCCCACTTCCATTTCCTCTTCCCGACATTTGCTCCTTTCTATTCCCGTCGTGTATCTTGCACCCATCTTCGTCCATAGCAGAGGCGAGCATGATGCTGGTCCCACTGGATACGAAGTAGGCAAAAACCATACGAAAAAGATGGACAGTCGGATACAGGCGCGACAACCCTTCGCGTAGTTTTATTTTATTTTTGACTCCATCTCATTCTCATTTTTTATTACTATTTTTTCTCATCTTTATCTCCTTATCTTTATTCTAATATTAGAATTCTAATATTCATTTTTAATTTTTTATTCTGATTATGTTAGAATTCTAATATTCATTTTTAATTTTTTATTCATTTTCAGATTTGATTTCCTAAATAGTCTACTTATTCAATAGACTCAATGTCTAATGTACATGGGAATGATGAAGGTAATGTTAATTTTTTTTGGCATAAATTAATGTTCTTATTCTTATATTAATTTATGTTTCTGATATTAATTTATATTTTTGATTTTAATGTTTCTGAATTCTGATATTTATGTTTCTTAAATAATCTTTATGTAAATTATATTAGGTGTGGTTAGAGACATAATAGACGTTTAAAGTATTGGAGATACACATATCCCTATATCTCAAAATGCTCCTATACAAAATCCTAGTGTACCTAGTACTACTACCGGCGTATCTTCTACAATATTAGCCAAAGAATCTGAACATCCTGAAGTTAATAAAATTAAAAGGAAAAGATCTTTGACATCCCCTGTTTGGAATGATTATGAAAGAACAGAGAATCCAGATGGTTCCATCACAGCTAAATGCAAGTATTGTACACACAAAACTAGTGGTGACAGTACTAAAGGTACAACACATTTATCTACCCATACCAAAAATTGTAGACGCCGACCAAGGGTAGACATTAGGCAGGCAATATTGGCAAGTTCTGGGAATACAACAAATACTATTGGAATTTACAGATTTGATGCAGAGGTTGAGAGAACTTTGTTTGCTCAAATGGTAATGAAACACGATTATCTGTTTCTTTTGACAGAACATGAGTATTTTAGAAAGTGGGTGGCTTTCATTTCCCCAATGTACAAATTCAGAACCAGAAATACTATCAAGTCTGATTGCCTAGAAGTTTATAAGATAGAAAAAACAAAGTTGCAAAGTATCTTGGATGATATTTCATCTAAGGTTAGCCTCACAACTGATTTATGGACTCCAGATCATCAGAACCTTGGGTATTGTTGTGTGTCCTGCCATTATATAGACGATTCATGGAAATTAAATAAGAAAATAATTGCCTTCAATTTTATCGAATGCCCACACACTGGTGAAGTCCTTGAAAATTGGCTGAAACAAAAGATCTTGGAATGGAATATCGATAAAAAGGTCTACTCAATCGTAGTTGACAATGCGAGCAACAACGAACCAATGGTGGTAATGATTAAGAATTGGTTGAATTGTAAGGGGTATTTGCTAAAGAATAGAGATTTATTCCATATTCGATGTTCTGCTCATATAATTAATTTGATTGTTAAAAGTGGAATGGAAATAATATTATCATTGATTGAGAAAATCCGAAAGAGTGTAAAGTACATTGGGTCATCTGTTTACCAAAATCAGAAATTTAAGCAAGCTTTAACTCAGAGTAGATTGAATGATAATAAAAAGGTAAATGAAAATTTTCCATTCTGAAAATTACCTTTAGATAAATTATTTGATATATAATTTTCATTTTCAGGTGAGCTTGAATGTTGACACACGTTGAAATTCTACATATGTCATGCTTCAAAGTGCTTTGGAAGTCAGAGATGCTTTTGAACGTTTGGCAGATTTAGACTCTGATTATAAAGAACTTCCAACATTTGAAGAATGGGAAATGGGAAAGAAGGTATGTGATTGTTTGAAGCTTTTTTATACCATTACACTTAGATTATCTAGTACGAAATATCCTACTGCAAACTATTATTTTAAAGATATTGTGAATATTAGTTTTCATCTAAGCTTATGGAAAAAAATTCCGATAGAGACATCCAAGAAATGGCAAGGTCATTTTGGTCATTTTCAGGAAGAGAAATCAAATTGTCGATGCATTTACAAGTCGCATTTTCGATATATCTTCAGCAAGAGAAATTAAATTGTCTAGATATAATAAAATAATTTCTCTCATTGATAATTTCTCTTCTCTCATTGATAATTCGTTTTCCTATGGCTATATAACGTGATTCTAATTTTGATAAGGTCATCGTATTCTGCTTCCATTGCCTTCATCTAGTCTTGAAATATGTCTATATCTGACAACAGCATCACTTCACCGGTACGGGCACCGACCGATCTAGAAAGGAACGTCGTTTCGCAACCTGACGTAAACTACGCCAAGAGAGCGAATTTGCTCCGAGCCATGATGTTCAGTGCAAACGAAGGTCTGGTCTTCGTCGCGTTGCTAATTATAGTAGGCTCTAAAAAAATGACATCGAAGGAGTTGGTTGTTATAGGGCTTCTCAGTATAGTTGCCAACGCATGTAAAATGGCAATCGGAGAGTACGTGTCCGTCTCCACTCAGTACGACATCCACATGGCGCAGATAGAGAGAAAGAGGGAATCTGGTGGGATTATAATGACGGAGGAAGAGGAGAATCTCCCTAGTCCCACACAAGCTGCCGGAGCTTCTGCACTTGCTTCTGCACTAGGAGGGTTGTTGCCTCTTCTCTCCGGTGTGTTAGTGAACCCCTGGGAGATCAGAGTGGTGGTGGTTTGTGTTGTCACGAGCTTAGGGCTTGGGGCTACAGGAGGTTACTTTGGAGGTTGTTCTGTGAAAAGATCTGCTATTAAAGTTTTCATTGGTGGTCTTATTAGACTATTCTTTGGGTTATTTTTTGAACTGGAGATCAAATCTTCTGGTGATAAATTTGATGATGACGATTCTGAATATATATTATGTTGTTTTGTATATCTATATTTCAATTTTGAAATGTTTCTTCACGCTCATTTAAGTTTTTATTTTTCTTGATTTTTTGTGAATTGTAAATCATTTTTTCCCTAAATTTATATTGGAAATAGTTGTTATGATTTAATGACCGATTTATTGTATAAAGTTGATTTAATTTATAAAGTTTGTAAAAGTAATTGAAAATCAGTATGATAAAAAAATAAAAGTAAGTCAAAGCAATGGAGGTGGTAAATTTAAAAATAATAGGATAAACAAATTCATAGAAGAAAAAAGAATTAGACATACAATCTCTGCTTGTCCCAATACACCTCAGGTTGAAAAAACATAAACATATACTTGAAATTTTAAGATGTAATTATTTGCACAATATGCATGGTGTGTCTTATAAATTCTGACCTGAGGTTATGGCTTATCTTAACTTCAGTCTTTTTAATAAATAGAATGACAAGTTCGGTCCTTGGAGGAATTTCACCTTATCAAGCTATGTTTGGAAAAATACCAGATAGAAATTTTTTAAAATGTTTAATTTGGTTGTTCTTGTTACCCTAGAAATAAATTTGAGCCCAAAATAAGTAAATGTGTATTTCTTGGATATTCTAACAATTACGAAAGTTATATTTGCTTCAATTTAGATATAAAGAAATCTTAGATTTCCAGAAATGTAAAATTTGATGAATTTGAATACCCTTTCCTAACACCAATTGAGTTTAAAAAAGATATGGACTCAGATCCTGATTTTCCAATTATCTTACCAAATTCAGTAATCAATAAAAAAGATGAAACTCAAGATCAAGCTATTATTTTAATACCTGCATTAACTCAAGGCAAAGATCAGACTATTACTCTTCCTGTATTAACCCAAGATCTTCCTAAAATGGGAAAAAAAATTAAGTTCATATGAAACATCTAACTTCGATGATAGATAAACTCAGAATCTGAACCGATAAGAAAATGGAAAAGACAGTACAAAAAAAACACATTGTATGGCGGGTTTTTAATGGTGGATTTCCGCCATCAAAAATTCAGTTTTTTTGATGTCGAAAATCCGTCATCAATTGTTTCAGCCCGCCAAGGAAAGGCTTGGACTCGATGATGGTTTTAATTAATTTTCAATGGCGGTGTTTCAATGATGGAAAGGATCACGGCCTCCTGGTCGGGGGCGACTTAACCACGTAGAATCGTGGAGTAGATCGAATACCTTGGGGTAGTTAGGTGATTGGGTGTTGAGGGAAGTTGATGGAAGGGGGCTCCGGCAAAGTCCTAACGACGTTCGCCGAAGTTCATTTTAGGGTAACTCGATCAACATCTAAATACAATATTTTACCAGGATCACAACCTTCTCGAGGGCGACTTAACCAAGCAGAATCGTGGAGTAGAACTCCTTAATTAGGTTAGGAAGGTGATCAGGTGTGGGGGTAAGTTGATGGGAGGGGGCTTTGGCAAGATCCTAACGACCTTCGTTCGCCGAAGTTCATTTTAGGGTAACTCAACATCTAAATACAATATTTTACCAGGATCACAACCTCCTCGAGGGCGACTTAACCACGCAGAATCGTGGAGTAGAACTCCTTAATTAGGGTAGGAAGGTGATCAGGTGTGGGGGTAAGTTGATGGGAGGGGGCTTTGGCAAGATCCTAACGACCTTCGTTCGCCGGAGTTCATTTTAGGGTAACTCAACATCTAAATACATTTTACAAGGAAGAGAATAGCCCATCTTTTTAAAATTACTAGATAAAAACAACATTTTAAAAAAAACGTGCATTGTGCACTGCATGATCATATGAAGAAGTATTGAAATTTAAATAATTATACACTGTCCACACGTTGTCGGACGTGTGCTATCTATGACCGGTCGTCGTCATCGTCGACATCAGCGACCCTTGCATGACGTGGCACCTCGGATTCTTTGGATCCGTCAAGGAAATAGAGCAAAACGACCATGATCGAGCTGTTGATGAACATGGGAATGGGTCCGAAAATCCACAGGAACAACGAAAATGAAAAGTAGAAAGCTCTGAGTCCTAACGACCAGAAGTTGCTTCCCCGGTTAAAGCACCGAGCGACGTATTCGTGATTACGGGGCATCCTTGACGGGAGTTCGTCCAACGGAACATTGATCAGAACGCTTACTTGGTTGTAGTAACGTATGGATTCCACGTAGCAGAGAAAAGCGGTCAAGAAACTGATAGGAGGAAGGATGGGAATCGATGGAGGCAGGGAATGGAATAGTGTTTGGGCTGCTTCAGCCGTTACTTGAGGTTAATTAAAACCTTTCAATTTGGAAATTTCATTGATAAAAATAATAGGTTTTGAAGCAAGGTATTTATATTACTTATTATAATTTTATTGACTAAATTACCCTTACTACTTAAAAGAAATTACAGTTCTCTAATTTCCTTTGATTTCTCCATTGGCCCCTTCCAATTAGGTTTCATAACCCGCCAACTAGGTACTCGGGTACCGGTTCCTCCGACTCCGATTAGCAATCCCCAAAGCGACAGTTGGGAGATCGTTATTCCCTTCCTCTGCCGGTGACTTGGCGACGCCGTCCTCCAACTCGTCGGGTCCGTCTCTCAGGTCCTGGATCAGCCGTCGCGTCTCCTCCAACATCGCGTTCTGGTAAGTCTCCCTATAATTTCCATCCCCCATAAGATTACCCTTGACCTCAAGGTTAATGGTTGGAAATAACCTTGACAAAGTTACCTTGTCTTCCCATGATCAGCTCTTTTCCTCCTCCAGACCATGCCATTTAATTCGTATTTGCTCTACGGGCTTCCCGTCGACCAGCAGCGTCCTCTCCTCCAGCACCTCCTCCGGAAAAATAACGGGCTCGTTATTCACAGCTAAATCTGGCCGGTAAGCAATTGAATTTCTTTGGGGGAAGCTCACCCTTGTATAATTTGAGCACTGAAATATGAAAAATTGGGTGTATAGCACTGTTAGTAGGCAATGTAATTTTATAGGCAACTGTACTGATTTTCTTTTCGACTTGAAATGGCCCAAAATATCGGGGAGATAGCTTATGGTGAAATCTGTATGCTACAGACATTTGCCGATAGGGTTTGAACTTGACAAAAACCCAATCTCCTTCCTAGAATTCTATGTGAGTTCTGTGTTGATCCGCTTGCCTTTTCATTGCTTCTTTAGCCTTTTCTAAGTTGATCTTGATCAGTTCCACAATTTCAGACCTCCTGTCCAGCTCTTCTTTTACCGATATCTCTGAGATTTCTTCTCTTGGAAGCTCAGTGAATGTGTTGGCTTCTCTACCATATAATGCCATAAATGGTGTCATGCCAATAAATATATTGAATGTGGAATTATGCCACAGCTCAGCCCATGGTAGCATCTCTAACCACTTCCTTGGTTTCTCATAAGCCACTGACCTTAAGAACATTTCAATGCCTCTATTGGTTACTTTAGTTTGTCCATCAGTCTCCGGATGGTAGGCAGTTGATAATTTCAAGGTTGTTCCACCATTGAAAAGACATTGTATGACAGGTTTTTAATGACGGATTTCCGCCATCAAAAATTCAATTTTTTTGATGTCGAAAATCCATCATCAATTGTTTCAATCCGCCAAGGAAAGGCTTGGACTCGACGATGGTTTTAATTAATTTTCAATGGCGGTGTTTCAATGACGGATTTTATATAAGGATCATACGGCCTCCCGGTCGGGGGCTACTTAACCACGTAGAATCGTGGAGTAGATCGGGTGTTGAGGGAAGTTGATGGGAGGGGGGGTCTGGCAAGGTCTTAACGACGTTTGCCGGAGTTCATTTTAGAGTTGCTCAATATCTAAATACAATATTTTACAAAGATCACAGCCTCCCCGAGTGCAACTTAACCACGCAGAATCGTGGAGTAGAACTCTTTGGGGGTAGGAAGGTGATGAGGTGTGGGGGGAAGTTGATGGGGGGCTCCGGCAAGGTCCTAAATACATTTTAGGGTAACTAGGCATCTAAATACATTTTACAAGGAAGAGAATAGCCAGTCTTTTTAAAATTACTAGATAAAAACAACATTTTAAAAAAAACGTGCATTGAAATTTAAATAATTATACATTGTCGACACGTTGTCGGACGTGTGCTGTTTATGACCGGTCGTCATCATCGTCGACATCAGCGACCCTTGCATGACGTGGCACCTCGGATTCTTTGGATCCGTCAAGGAAATAGAGCAAAACGACCATGATCGAGCTGCAGATGAACATGGGAATGGGTCCGAAAATTCAGAGGAACAACGAAAATGAGAAGTAGAAAGCTCTGAGCCCTAACGACCAGAAGTTGCTTCCCCAGTTAAACCATCGGGCGACGTATTCGTGATTACGGGGCATCATCGACGGGAGTTCGTCCAACGGAACGTTGATCAGAAAGCTTACGTGGTTGTAGTAACGTATGGATTCCATGTAGCAGAGAAAAGCGGTCAAGAAACAAACTATTATGAGAAAGAATTTCACAGTCTGCACTACTTCTCCGCTGTTTCCGTACAAAAGCGGGTTGGATGATTCACCGGAACCTGCGCCGTCATTGCTGATGATGCCGTTGTTCATCAGAACCACAATGATGGAGCTGAGCGTGATGGACGTCGATGCCATGATAGTAGACGCTGCCAGGTTGGTCCGGAGAGTCTGAACTGCCAACATGTTATTCTTGGTCTCGAACATGGTTTTAATCCATAGAGTTCGGTAGATCTCGTTTAAAGGAATTAACTCTGTAATAAACAGATTAATTAAACATCTAATAAACAAGTTAAATCTGTAAATCCAGAGTTTAATTAAAACTAATCTAATATCCAGGATATATGTGATATTACGAATTTCAGAATGATATGCAGGCAATTAACCCAAATAGATAAGAAACTTAAGGATACATATGCAAAAGTTTCAATAAACATGTGCGTTGGTAATTAAAGGAAAGCTCGAGGTTACAGGTGCAAAAGTTTCAATAAACATGTGCTTAAGTAATTGAAGGAAAGCTCGAGGTTACGAGTGCAAAAGTTTCAATAAACATGTGCCTAAGTAATTGAAGGAAAGCTCGAGGTTACAAACGCAAAAGTTTCAATAAACGCGATTCGTGATTAAAAGAAGCTTGGGGTTGTTGTTGCAAATATTTCAATAAAGATTATAACAGATTAATTATATTGATTAGTTAATTGATAGTTAATGAGTCAATGTAATCAGATATAAATACATGATTATTGTAATCTTTATTCAATTCAATTTAATACAAAATCTATTTGAATTAAACCCGGTTCGCAGGACCGGTCTAAGCTGGTTTAATTCAGTTTTAATTCTCAACGGATAATTGGGTATCCTCCCCTGCGCAATGGTGCTACCGGCGATCACCGCAGCTGCTGCTGGCCTAACTCCGGCCAATTCTCCTCCAAGGGCTTCACGTCGTTCTAACATCGTTGACGCCGATGACGGTTTCGGTTTTTCGGTTGATGATGCGGTGAACGAGCCATGCATGGTATACGAACATCAATAACAAGCCGGCGGGAACCAAGATGTAGTCTAGGTGTTCTTGAAACTTCATTGTCGTGGTTGATTGAAAGATGACTTTGCTACTTCGCCGGCTTCTCTCGTCGGATCAAAATATTTAGTGTATGCATTTTTTTTATTTAATTATGTACCAAAAACATGTTGGCTGAAATAGAAAAAAAAGTCAAAGGGTTAAACCCGAGCGAAACCTGACCATGCCCAATTCTACTTGGATTGACCAGGTATCAACATCATTAGTGAAATCTTAATCCGATACTCCTGAGTGAAATCACAATTGTTTAAGAAATAATCAAGGGATTAGAAAAGATTAAAAAACAATAGGGTTATGATCTTGTTCACCACCAGAGCGTGGCCGCCATAAATACAGCCACTAAATCTGGAGGCGGAGGAGGTGATGGTAATGATGGCGATGACGATAACGATGGTTCATTTGAAAATTTGTGGATGTAGTCATTACGTTAGATTGCAAGTAAGTTAATTCAATCTTGTTTTCTTTTTATTTCCTGAAAAAGTAATTTTTTAAAACTTTTATGGTTAGTAATTATCACAGACAGGATCGTCAATATTTTGAAGTATTTCATAAGCAAACAATTGTTTTACTGTGTTTCAGATTACATCATAATGTCGATATTGAAATTTGAAAAGGAAGAAAAATGCTTGAAATTATTTTAAAAAAAAACAAATAGAATTTGAATTTGAATTCATCATGGTTATTCTTGCAAGGAATGTGATGTTGTTTCTTCATTCTCTGTGGAATCAAGAAGTTCATTTGCAGTAGATACATTCGGTCGAGGAGGGAACAAAATTGCTGATGGTGATGGCACCCCGGTGGAATCAAGAAGTTCAGTTGCAGTAGATGCATTCGGTCGAGGAGGAGGGAACAAAGTTCTTGATGGTGGTGGCACCCTGGTGGAATCAAGAAGTTCAGTTGAAGTAGTTGAGGTAGTAGTTACTTTCTTCGGTGATCTCGGAGGAGGGAACAAAGTTCTTGATGGTGGTGGTACTCCGTTTAGTGATCTCGGAGGAGAGAACAAAGTTCTTGATGGTGGTGGTACTCCGTTTGGTGATCTCGGAGGAGAGAACAAAGTTCTTGATGATGGTGCTCCGTTTGGTGATCTCGGAGGAGAGAACAAAGTTCTTGATGATGGTGCTCCGTTTGGTGATCTCGGAGGAGAGAACAAAGTTCTTGATAATGGTGCTCCGTTTGGTGATCTCGGAGGAGAAAACAAAGTTCTTGATGATGGTGCTCCGTTTGGTGATCTCGGAGGAGAGAACAAAGTTCTTGATGATGATGGTACTCCGTTTGATGATCTCGGTGGAGAGAACAAAGTTCTTGATGATGGTGGTACTCGGTTTGGTTGATTATTTTGGTTACGGTGCATCTGGCATCGGAAAGAGCCCGGATGCGTTGTCGGAGAACAGATACAGAACCTCCTTCCGGGACGATTGGATGTTGAAGAGCTCGGTTTTGGTGACGTTGATCTCTTCATATCCTTCGTTGTTAATCTGCCTCTGTAAAAAAAACTGCAACTTTTTTTTCTTCCCGATTCTTGAGATTCAAGCTGAGATTCTTCCAACCGAAGTAGTGGAGTTGGATAATTTATAGTAGATATTCATAACAATCTTTAAATTTACTAATTTGCATATTTAACCCTATATTATATTGTTTCCATTTATCATGTTATCTTTGTATTATTATAACTAATATAGCCTTTTAAACTTTTTTTGATAATTAAGGTTACTTTTAATTATATTAAAAGAGTTTAAAACAGTGTTTAGTGTTAATTTTAAAACGATTAAACCTACCTAATTTGCCCGGCAGTTAGCCGTTGCTAACCTGCCATCCATCGCCGGTGTGGATGAGCATTAGTAGGGCGTCTCATTGGTGCAGCGCCCTCTATTCGTTTGCGGATCTGTGCTTCCTCTTGAATTTTCTTTCGTCGAACCCAATTCCAGCCATGTCGATACATCTTTCGAGCACTACCTTTTTTGGGTCAGTTGTGACCTTCATTCTCCTCTTGTTTCGCTGCTTCCATATGTGGAATATGCTGACTCCAAACATGTTCCATTATAATCCCCATGCCGACGTATTAGAATTGCTACTAAACTTGTGAAATGATATTATTTATAATAGTCTAAGAATGACAACAGTTTATAAATGATAATATTTGAAGATA
>LFYR01000655.1:93660-135346 GCA_001185155.1 Zostera marina | reverse complement strand
ATGATGAGCAGATCAGATGAAGAATCTCCAGATGAACAGATGATTTGATTCAATGCCTTGAGATTCCAGAAGACAGATTGAAGAACCCAGAGAACAGATTGAAGAATAGAGATGGTGATTTAGGAACAAGGATGATTCCAAAACCTAAAGTTTGAGTTGTGTTTAATCTATATTTATGGAGGTGATTACCAACGGCTATATGGGTTTAGGTAGGTTTGATAGATATCCTTAATTGTGGTAATAAATGAGATTAGGAAATGTTTATATTGGAAATAATGAATTAAGGATTGGGAGGATATTTGAAAGGATATTGTTGGATATTGAGTAATAGGATATATGTGTTTTTGTAGGGACTTGTATGATATTTTCACAATAATTCTAGTATTCTAATAGTCCCCCTCGAAGATAAGGCCATAAACTACTAGGATTTGGGCTAATATTTGGGTTATGGGCTTATATTCGGATATGGGCTATATGGGATAGTATAGGTATTTGATAAGAAAATGATGTATATAGGTATTTTGTGTATCTGGGTATATGGGTAATCGGATATGGATGTGTGGATATTGGGTTTATAGTGTTCTATAAAAAGGTGTGTTTGTGGGGTTTTTCTTTTGATTGGTGGCACTAGGGTTTGAGTTTGGCGGGAGTCGCTTCGTTTCTCTTCCTTCATTCCGAGTTTTTCATAGGTTTGCTTCTCTTCCTTTTTCTTCTTGCATTTTGTTTTCTCCTCTTCCTTGATGTATGTTCTTCATTCCGAGTTGCATCAGTAGTGTTTTGTATAGTGCTCCTGTTACTGGTTTTGTGAATATATCGGCTACATTCATTCTCGAGTCTACTCTGTCTATTTTCAAGTTTTTCTCCATGATTTTGTCGCGCACTGTGTGAATGTCGATCTCGATGTGTTTCGTTCTTTGATGTAGTACTGGATTTTTTGCTATTGCTGCTGCAGAGTTGCTATCTGTGTAGAGTATTGGTGTCTCATTTTTGTAGGTTCCGATTTCTTTTAGTAGATTAATGATCCATGTTATCTCGCAACTTGTGTATGCCAATGCCCTGTATTCTGCTTCTGCTGATGATCGAGCAACTGTGTGTTGTTTCTTTGTTTGCCATGATATTAGGGACTCTCCAAGAAAAATGGCGAATCCTGTTGTGGACCTTCTTGTTGAAGGGCATGATGCCCAGTCAGAGTCTGAGAAGGCTCTTAATCCTGAAGTTTTGGATCCTGAGAAGACAACAGTAAAACCAGGTGATTGCTTAATATATCTTAGCACTTTATGTGCTGCATTTAAATCCTTTTGCCTTGGTTTGGCCATGTTTTGGCTCAGTGTATTTACTGCGTATGTTATGTCTGGTCTGGTTACTGTTAGATATACTAATTTTCCTACTATGCTTCTGTATTGTGTTGCATCTTCCAGTTCTTTTTCATCATTCTCTTTTTTGTTATTTTCTTGTGTTTTCTTTGCTGGTGTAGTTGTTGGTTTTGAATTTAGATATCCAGTTGATTCTAACAGATCTAGTACATATTTTCTTTGTCCCATGTATATTCCTGTTTGTGCATAGGTGAATTCTAGTCCTAAGAAGTATTTTAATTTTCCTAGATCTTTGATGTTGAAAAAATTTGCCAATTCTGTTTTTGTTTTGTTTATCTGATTGATGTTATTCCCTGTGATTAATAGGTCGTCTACATAGGCTAGTATGAATGTTTTTGAATTTTGTTCTTCTTTTATGAAGAGTGCATAGTCTGTCTTGGTTTGTTTAAACCCTATTGTTTGTAGTGCACTGTTTAGTTTATGAAACCACATTCTAGAAGCTTGTTTAAGACCATATAGGGACTTTCTCAGTTTACACACTAGGTTTTGTTCTTTTTGGTTTTTGATTTTCAAGCCTTGGGGAATTTTCTTAAAACTTCTTCTTCTAGATCTCCATGCAAGAAGGCATTTTGGACATCCATTTGATGTAAATGCCATCTGTTTTGGGCTGCTAAGGCTATTATTGTCCTTAGTGTTGTCATCCTAGAGACTGGTGCAAAGGTGTCTGTATAATCTATTCCTTCAACTTGGTTATATCCTTTTGCTACTAGTCTGGCCTTGTGCCTTTCTAGTGTTCCATCTGAGTTGAACTTTGTTTTGTATACCCATTTGTTTCCTATTGCTTTCTTTCCTTCTGGTAGTTCTACAATTTCCCATGTTTTGTTTTCTTTTAATGCTTTCAATTCTTTTTCCATTGCATCACACCATTTTGATTCCTTTATTGCTTGTGTGTATGTTTTTGGTTCTTTTTCTTTGTTTATTTCAGTTAAGAAAGCATTGTGTTTCTCTGATAGATTATCATAGGATATGTATTTTTCTATTGGGTATTTTGATTTGTTTGCATTGTAGCATATGTAATCTTCTAGATTTTTAGGCCTTTTTGTTTCTCTGTTAGGCCTTTGTGTTGTTGGTTCTGGTTCTTTTCTCTTGCTTTGTGTAGTTTGTTCTGTTGTTTTGTTTGTTGTGTAATTTATGTCTTCTATTAAGGATGGGTTTATGACTTCTTTTTCTTGTTTATTTTTAAATGGGAAGACAGTTTCGTAGAAGGTTACATCTCTATTTATAAAGATTGTTCCTTTTTCTAGGTCTAGGATTTTGTATCCCTTTGTCAGTGTTGTGTAACCAAGGAAGACTCCTTTTACTGCTCTTGGTTCAAATTTGTCTGAGATTTTATTGTTCTTTGCATAGCATAGGCATCCAAAGACTCTTAGGCTGTTGTAATTTGGTTCTTTGTTGAAGAGAATGTTGTATGGTGTTTTGTTTTGTATGACAGGAGAGGGTGTCCTGTTTATTAAGTAGCTTGCCGTTAATATGCATTCTCCCCAGTATTTTATTGGTGTTTGGGAGTGAAACATTATGCTCCTGGCTATATCTAGTAGGTGTCTATGTTTCCTTTCTACAATGGAGTTTTGTTGGGGGGTATATGGACATATCAACTGATGTCTTATGCCATATTTTGCTAAAAATATCTTGAATTCCTGGGATTGAAATTCCGTTCCATTGTCACTCCTTATGGTTCCTATTTTTGTTTTGAATTGATTCATTGCTTCTAATGTGAAATTTTTGAAAATTTCATAAGTATTGCTTTTGTTTCTCATTAGTATTGTCCAGGTTGCCCTAGAAAAATCGTCCACTATGGTCATAAAATATTTATGTCCTTTGTGGGTTGGTTCTTTGTATGGACCCCATAAGTCTATATGCAATAATTCAAAAATTCCTGATGTTTTAGAATTGCTAGAAGGAAAAGAGAATCTAGTATGTTTTGTCATAGGGCATTCATTACAAAATACATTCTCTAATTTTGGTAAAAAGGTACTGTTTTTCCTAATTAAATCATATCTAATCTGGGATGGGTGTCCCAGTCTTTTGTGCCAGATATTTGCTGAAGGTGCTCTGTTGACAGCATATGACCTTGGTTGTTCCAAGACTTCTTCTCTTCCATTCAGCATGTATAGTCCATTGATCCTTCTACCCATAGAAATCAATCTCATCTTCGAATCCTGTATCAAACAATGATCAGGATGAAATGAGAAGCTACATTTTAATTGTTTTGTAAGTTTTGTTACTGAAATCAAATTCACATTGAAGTCAGTGATCTGTAGTACATTATACAATGTTAACAGATCATCTATTTTGTAATTCCCCATGTATCTCACAGTTGTTGTTTGTGAGTTTGGGAGGTTTACAATAATAGGTTTTACTAGTGCCCTTTTTTCACTTAGTGTGATGGTTGGTCCACACATGTGATCCGTGGCTCCACTGTCTATTATCCAGTCAGTGGTGTTCCTAGTTTTTGTATTTAAACAGAATGATTCTTGGGACTTACCAGTATGATTTGGGTTCATTTCTGGTTGTATTTGTGCTCTGCCCATGTGTACAGAATGTTTCTCCTCTCCTGTTTGTTGGATTTGATTTTGATTAAGGAGGGATCTCAGCTGTTCCATTATATCTTGATTGTTTTGATTTCCATTCTGGTATTCAGGTTGACTGAGATTGTTGTTCTGATATCCATTGTCATTTTCAGTCATGTAGTATTCCTGGTTTGTATCTTCCATTGTATAGTTGTTTTCATTCTCTTGCCACTGTTGGTTTTCAACTTCCTCAGAGTAGCTGTTGTATGCTCTTGTTTGTGGTCTGAAGTTGTTGTTTAAATTTCTACCTCTTTGGTAGTTGTGGCCTCTAGTTGGTTGTCCCTGTGGCCTGAAGGATGGTCTCCTTTGTTGGTTGAATTGTGGTTGGAAAGATGGTCTGGGATTTTGTTGATTGTTTCCATATGTTGGTCTTTCTGCAGGGTAACCATGCAATTGATAGCATGTGTTAATTGTGTGTCCTGGCCTTTTACAGCTAGTGCAGTAGGGCCTTTCACTCTGTGGTCTCGGTGGCCTGTAGGGTCCTTGTGCTAGTAGTGCTGTAGCTGACTCTTTTGGTGTCTCCATATCCTTTGTTTGTTCATCTTGAGTCACCATTGAATAAGCTCTGTTTAGGTCAGGCTGGGGATCCATTTGCATTATTTGTCTGCTTAGCTGTTTATATGTTTCATTTAGTCCATTCAGAAACTTTATGTCTTTCTTCTTGTATTACTTCTACACTTTTCCTGCTCATGTCGTATTCATTCCATAGTTTTGTCAGTTTTGTGTAGTAGTTGCAGACTGAATCTTCTCCTTGTGTAAGATTCATGATTTTTACTTGTAATTGGAAGACTAGTGGTCCATTTTGTATATGGAATCTTGCTTTCAGCTCCTTCCATAGCAAGTGGGCTGACTTATAGAAGATGAAAGCTGGAGAGAGTTCTAGGCTCAGTCCGTTTAGTATCCAAGACCTCACTAGAGCATCAGTTGCTTTCCACTTTTCATATTCTTTTTCATTTCTCTCTTCAGGAGTGGGAATTTCACCTGTTAAAAACTTTTCTTTGTTTTTGGACTCCACAGCTATAATAAACTGTGCACTCCAAATGTTCCAGTTATTTCCATCCATCTTGAATGGTACTAACTGAATTCCTGGATTGTCTGAATATGTTGGGATAACATTTTCATTTGACATTTTTGTTTCTGAAAAAAAATAAATCAATAAATGCAGATGATCAGAATGATGCTGGAAAATATCAGGATATAGGTGGTGCTACTATGGAGTGTATTGATCACGTGGTGGTGCCAAGACAGTTTCCTGTTTATCAACCCCCTTTTGATCCTGTGGCTTGGAAGAATGCAGCTTGGGCTGGGAGAGTGCTTGAGGATCCTAGGAGTTGGTGGGTTGAGTATATGAGGAATAATGAAGACCCTGATTTTGTGGATGATGATCCAGATCAGGGACCACAGCCACTTGACAGTGATCCTGATGATGAAGAACCTGATGGTTTTGATGAGAACTGGAATGTTGATGAGGGAGCTGGTGGTGTTTATGTACTCAGTGATGATGAGGAAGCTAGAGAGAGTGAAGACTACTGTGTTTTTACTTGTGAGGAAAAAGACTGTGTGAGGATGCTGAGACGTAAGAGGATGAAGGCAAGGTTGAGAGCTCACTATAAGGAGAAAGCTCTGGACCTTGGAGTTTGGGATGGGGAGTATCCTCCTCGTCTAATGGATAATCCTTAAAACTTTTGACAATTTGTAAAAAAATTTGAATGAATATATTATGAAAGGAGAAAATATTGATTACTTGTGAAAAAGAAAAGTGTGATTGATATTATGATGTATGTATTATGCTATGATGAATATCCCTCTTTTTGTTTTTCTTACAGGTATGAATGCTGATCAGATGAATGATATGAATCGTCTCTTGGATAGTATGAATGATGTGTGGAGTGATACTTCTCCTTCTATGAGTCTGGATGGTGTTAAACAACTATCACAGGAGATTATTGACAAGATGAAACGTGATGATGGTGAGATTGATCCTGATTATGGACTATTTCTCTTGACAAAGCTAAAGAAGGAAGCTGATCTTGTGATCAGTGAGTGAAAATAAGAGAGAAAAAAATGTGAAGTTAAAAAAAGAATGAAAATGTTGTTGTATGATTAGCAAGATCTTTTACTGCTCTGATACCATATTAGAATTGCTACTGAACTTGGGAATGATATTATTTATAATAGTCTAAGAATGACAACAGTTTATAAATGATGATATTGAAGATAAATGTTTATACAGATTTGATGATTGCAGCAGAGATCTGGAGATGATGAAGATGATGAGTAGATCAGATGAAGAATCTCCAGATGAACAGATGATTTGATTCAATTCCAGAAGACTGATTTCAGAAGACAGATTGAAGAACCCGGAGGACAGATTGAAGAAGATGGTGATTTAGGAACAAGGATTTGATTCCAAAACCTAAGGTTTGAGTTGTGTTGATCTCTATTTATGGAGGTGATTACCAACGGCTATATGGGTTTAGGTAAGTTTGGTAGATATCCTTAATTGTGGTAATAAATGAGATTAGGAAATGTTTATATTGGGAATAATGAATTAAGGATTGGGAGGATATTTGAAAGGATATTGTTGGATATTGAGTAATAGGATATATGTGTTTTTGTAGGGACTTGTATGATATTTTCACAATAATTCTAGTATTCTAATACTAAAGAATGCAATTAGGACTTATAAGACAAATTCATGCAAAACAAGGTGAAAAAAAATCTCTTTTAATAGTATATATGTCAGATATAAAAGATGTGAGCAGAAGAGCAAAATCACCCATATATTCATTACCCCTCCACCAATCTAAAATATTAAATTTTGAACCATTATCTCTAATAACTTGTTCTTTGTAATAAACCTCCAGATCATATTGGATCATCAGCTCAGGTTCTTCTCCATCTAAAAATAAAAGATATTCATCTTCTCTTCTTCTCTATCTGAAGGTAAATATAATAAACAAGAAATTAAGATTCTAAAATTATAATAATCAAGTAAAAATTTCAGATTCAAAAAAAAAGTAAACATATCTCTTTCGAAACAAATTGAGATTGATTTTTTGAAATATTTTATTTTGAAACATACCATTCATAAATTTAATCCATAGCTTTGGTGATACGTTTCATTTTATTATCAACCTTTATAGGATCAACATTCAATTTTTTCATAACATATTTCATGAATTTAAGTTTATTTTTTGGATCCAGAACAGGGGCAATACATATTTGAAAACTAAAGTCGTTTCAATACTTATTGAATTTTAATAGCTATAGCTTTAGCCATATCTTTCAGGTAATCAACTTCATCATTTTTGCATGTCTGTAATGCAAGTTTAACCTTCCACATCTGATTGGAAAATAAGTTGGAGGTTGGATAACTTGTTCCTACATATAATAAGTTAGAGTTTAGATATCAAAAAACATGAATTATCAATTATTCCTATAAAAAATATAATATTTGAGAAGACATTTGTAAAATCGTAATAAACTTTAAGAAATTTATATACAACTTCGCACTTATTTCATTTATCAGATGTTGGTAGATAGTTATAGTTTGAATCACTTAAACTGTAAGAATCAAATACTCTCTTGTACTGTATGGTACGATCTAACATCAAATATGTTGTATTTCATCTAATGCTCACGTCCAATATTAAAGTCTTATTTGTGGAAAATCCCAAATCTTTAGCAACTTTCCCAAATTTGTATCTTCTTGAAGTTGGCGTTTTTATATACATAACAGATTTTCGAATATTAGATAATGTTGTATCCAAGTACGTCAAACTATCTTTAACAAGTAAGTTAATGATGTGAGCATAAAATCTAATGTGAAATAATTGGTCTCCACAAACCATGTTATCTCTGTCAATCAATGTTTTTAGTTGGATGATTGCAATGTCATTGTTCGTCGCATTATCCAAAGTAATAGCATAAACACTACTTCGAACTCTACATTCTTCTAATAATTCATTTATTTTGCTTGCAATTACTTGACCACTATGTGGAGGTTTTACCTCACAAAAATTTACATTCTCTTTCTCTCTAATCAAAGTTTAAACCTTTCACTTTGGGTTAATCGTGTTTAACAACTTTTCCATTTGTGACAGCTCTTTCTTTCTCTTCTTCAATTGTCGATTATTTCTTCTTCTTCTTTCTTTTTTTCTTTTTTTCTTTTTTTCTTTCTTTCTTATGTCGATCATCAACGTTCACAACTGAATTTATTCTCGTCAGCTTCTATCATCAGCATCGCCGACATATCTGAGATTGAAACCTTGACATGGTTTCAGAGTCAGTTGGTGAAAAGCACATGATCTTGAGGCGATTAAACGAAGTGATCGTGAGTGGTTTAGTCAAGATGTCCGCCGGTTGTTCTTCAGATTGAACGTGTTCAACAATAAGAGAACCGTTTGCTCTTGTGTGAAAGATAGGATACCTTGCTAAATAATTCTTACCTAGATTGTCACACGCAAGCCTGAGTGGAGTCTTAATCTCAATTCCCATTTCTTTAATAACAGACATAATCCAATTCATTTCCTCGGTACCATTTGCCAAACTGCAGTATTCAACTTTATTAGATATATATTATTACGGCAAGCATCAGGTGCGTCGAAAATAATATGCGCTAAATGCGCCATTTGCTCATAAACGAATTCGGATTCGTTTTATAATTATCCGAATTCGAATAAATATATAAATATACCGTATAAATATATAATAATTTTATAATTTTTATCTTTTCTAATATAATGTAATCTATATTATGCTGGATTTATATGTTAAAATATTATGTTTAAAATATTACAAGGGTTTTTATTAAAAAAAATACGTGTTCCTGATTTGCTTGTTTATATCACAACTCACAAGTACAACCACTACATACATCAGAGGGTTTTACAATAAACGAATCAAGTTGATCCCATAAAAAGTTCACTTGGTTAAAAAAAGTTGTAACATCTGAATTTCCTTTTGAAGTAAAGTTGTTGTTTCACTTTAAAAAGACGCGAGATGTTCCCTTTCCTGTATCTATTCGCGATTACAGACCAAGCCACTAATGCTGAGGAGGTCGAAATTAGGATTCCCGAAATCTCCAAATCGATAGAATTATATATCCAGGATAACACTAGGGCATTGCAGATTTGCAGGTGTCCCACGCTTCTTGTTCATCACAAGGGAAGGTCGGGAGCTTGAGTCTGGCATTGACGAAGTCAAAAAAAATTCCGAGAGTCAAAAGAGACTATCATCGCATTCTCCCAGCTACAATAATTTTGTTTTTCGTAGAGAATCTCAGAGACATATATGCAAGCTTCCGTTTGGTCCACACTAAACATGTAATATGGATTAGATCGCTTGGTAACGAGTTGTTCAAATGTTTCACCAGTCATTTCCTTTTTTTGATCTCGATATCTGAAGTAGCTGACATGATGTTGTTTCAGTGAGTAAGCGCTACCGCAAATCAGAGGAAAGAAGAGACGAGATGATCGAAGACAATGATCGAAAATCGTGGAATGAGTGAGAAAAGAAGGGAACCGAAAATCTAGGGTTTCAATTGTCGTTTTAGTTTTTGTTAAATTGAAATTAGGGTTTTATAAGAATATATATAGGAGAAACAAAAAATGGACCTAAACAATGGGTTAAAGAGTATTAACTAAATAAAGAAAACTAAATGAGGAAATAACAGCATAATAACTCAATCATAATTTCTCAATATTCATTCATAATATTGATGTAATTTTTTTTGTCCAATCCTAACCAATGACATGTCAGTAATTTATTAATCTACAAAAAGATAATGGACAAACGATATTTGCTTTTAGTACCTTTAATTTTGAGAACCAAAATATTTGGACCTAGGTTGAATATATGGTAAAAAAACATAAGCACTTGTTTACGGCTTCATTTCTGCAAAGTGTACATTCCTCTTCTATTACCATCCCCCTATCTCTTTTACCTTTTCCCTCGTGATGGTGTGTGGACTTACAAACAAGTGCTCACACACAACTCCCCTCTATTATACTTGGTGCTCTCTCTTTTGTTTTCAGCCCCTCTCCCTATGTACTAGGAAGGGTATTTATAAGATGCTTGGATCTTGTTCCCCTTCTGGGCCTCCCTCGGGCCAAGGGTCCTTGGCCAGACCCAGCCTGCAGTCCACAGCCCGTCGTGTGTCCCAGTCTGGCCGTAGGTGGTTCGGCCCACAGTCTGTGTAACGGGCCGTGGTACCAACACTTCGCTTTAAAAATTTCACGACACATTGGCAAATCGTTGTATCATCTTTCAATCTCCGATAGATCTCTCTGTTTTACGCACCTCCCTCTAATCCATTGCTCCTCTACCCACATTACTTACAGTAGCCCGCCGACTGCACCACCTGGAAATCCCTCACACCAATCCACACTCTTCCTCCCTCAGATATATCATACTGTCCAAAGCCACCTTTTTTTCATTCCCCCATATGAATCTGTATGTCATTGATCAAATCGTGTTTAGTTTCACTTGTGGTATTGTAGAACTATTCATTAAGTATGCGAATCTGTCATGTAAAACCCATTTCACTAGTTGTTAACATGCAATGACCCTCCCTGTTAGCTGCACTCCCAAGTGCATAATTGACAATCTGCTTATCAGAAAACCAATAATATCCGCCAACATTTCCTACCCTTTCTGTAAAAATTGCAAAACTTTTATCACTGCTTATTACCAACGACGAATACTCTGTAAATTTTATGGCTAACTCACTGAGTCACTGATAAAAAGAAGAATCATGGATTAATACAATACACACTTCATACGCAGCACTATTTGAAACCACAACTTTTTTAAAACTCAAAGACTCTAATCAATGGAGATTAATAAATAATAGCATCAAGATTACGAAAATAAAAATATAACTTTAGAAGTACCCCAAGCAAGTATGACTGAAAAAACCTAAAATCTAGCAGAATAAAACAACAGAATGACCAAAAAATAGTCGAAATAGCACGATAACAATAACATCCACAAGAAATTAAACGCATGTCGTCTGTTCTTAACATAGAAAATAAAACAAAACTCAAAATTAGCTTCATGTAGAGAATTCCATCCATGTCCGTCCATGACGCCAATTAAGCAAAAAAACTGCAATAATAAAAAAACCCACAATCAGTGTCTGTCATACACAGTCGGTGTGTAAATGTTCATGGAAGCGAAGATGTTCTTCAATGTAAATCACCTTCAAATATTGCTAGGGTACATGAAGACCCTCACTTTATCGCCCTACAGGAAACAAGATGGAGGAAAATAAATAAAATAAAATTTACAGTGGATCAAAAATCGAAATGGGCAACAAGAAAGACCGGTATGAGAACCATACCATTGCTTTGGCTGGCAAATTCCTCTTGAACTTAGCCCGAACGATCCCTGTGTTTCCATGGGAACGAGTTACTTTCCCCCAAATGCACCTGTAAAGTGACCCATCTTTCTTAGTCTTCGCCTTGTAAATGTAAGCCATTCTCTTCCCAGCGTACCATGAAACCTCTTCCTTCGTATTCACTCCCTCGATCTGGACCAAGGATGTGTTCTCGTATTGGTTCGATTTCGATCTGCGTTAAAATTACCAGATTTCAAATACAACAAAAAAATGGATAATCGAAAAAATCACATAGCACTACAACCAAAAAAAAAAATCCAAAAATCTCACCTTTTGTAACCCAGAATGGTTCCACGAACGTACAACCTAGAAGGAGGAAAAATTCGGAGAGGCGGAAGTAAGAAGAGAAGCATGTGAGATAAAAAGAAACGGAAAAAACAAAATCAATCGGACCTGACGCGTTCGCCTTGTCTTCCCTTAACCATCTTTGTGCTGATTTGCTTGTCGATGTGATGCCGACGGCGCCGTGTCTGGTATGTTAAGCGTGGAAAATCAAATCCATGGCGACAAATTGATTTATAAATGTTAGGGTTTGGAAATGAAAATGGACCGGGCCTGGAAATAAAGCTGAACTGAATAATATACATTATTAGTAATGACATACCTTTTAATGGACTGGGCCTGGAAAATTGGAAATGAAGTATTTATTGACACCAGTGAGTTCTTAGTACGTATGTCGACAAGTTTGCCGACAGGTGCGGTTGATGATACAAGAAGTAAATTTGAAGGAAGACTGTACATTCTCGCCATGGAGGGAGCCAATATTTTCTTGGGGAAACAATGGCTAGAGACCTTGGGTGCAGTAGTGACAGGCAATTATAAATATTTTTCTATGGATTTCAACTACCAGGACAAGCAAATCCGTTTTCAAGGGGACACTCCTTCCCATATTTCTAACGGTAGCCTCAAATGACTAATGGGCAGAAAGGAGATCATGTATTTTTGTCAGCTCCAAATTCAACCCAAATCCCCAGAAGTTAGACAAGAACCATGGCCAGAGCTACAAGAGGTCCTTTAAAAATTTCCCAAGACACTCCAAGAACCTAACGGGCTACCACCATGGTCAATCACCATATACTACTAAGTAAACCTGGGAACAAATCCTATCAATCATGTCTACCCCTACTGCTGTTATCCACATTTCCAAAAATTTGAAATCGAGTGATTATCCAAGGAAATGTTAAGTCAAGGTTTAATCCGACAAATACCCCCATCCACATTTCAAGCTACCATGACTAATCTGTTGCAAGATTTATTAAGAAAATATCTGTAACACACGCCACCGGAGACGGGAGTGATTGGAGACGTTGGAAAAACTAATTACTAGAATCAGGACCTGAAGGGAGAGATAGAAGACGATGGTTGTTGTTGTAAATTGGATATCTATTCCTGTCGTCGATTCATTACATTATTTAAAGAAGATTACTAACAAAAAGTGGTAGTACCCTGCTACACACGATTTTGACATCCCACCATTCAGTTATAAACGAACTCTTCCTGCTGGGTGGAGCGACAGATGCGGATCGAGCGGCCAGGGTCGGGCTCGACCAGGATATCTGACCTGCTGTCCAACAATTCCGTTTCCTCAACGTTCGCCGGACCGATTGCGTCCAAGTCTTTCTTAAGTTATGCGTTGGTTGTCGTTGGGTCTAGAGTAGGGTGCCAAATAAAGCCCGGCTAGGCTCGGTCTCGCGAGCCCAATCCTCAAGCTCATTAAGCTTGATGGGCTCGGTAAGGAGTATAAAAAACTAAAAATATATTATATTTAGAGAGAATAGAGATGTAACATAGTTGGTAAAAGGTTTGTTTATTATTTGAGAGGTCACAGGTTTGATCCCCCAGTCTACAAATAGTTATTTCTTTTAATTCGAGCCCGAGCCTGACAATTTTTAAAACTAGCTGAGCCCGAACCTGGATAATTCCTTAACGAGCCCGAGTTTGGTTTTATAAGAAAAAGCTCGGCTCGTTTGATACCCTAGTCTAGAGCAATTGTCACTATAAGAAAAAAGGTTATCGTCGCTAAATTTCATGAAGGAATTTGAAGATAATACGCGATATTAGCGTCGCTAATTATCTTTTTTTTTGTATAATTAGCGAGACGACAGTTTGATAATCGTTGTTAGATATAACAATTAGCACAATTTAAAAAAATTCGTAGTTAAATATAACTATTAAATAAAATTAATTTTCATTCCCTTCTTTTTTTTTCATTTCACTTCCCCAAATACTTTTATACTAATTAATATAAATTATAAGGTTATTTTATTAAATTATATTTATCTTAAGGTAGTTTATGAAAATTCACCCATAAAAATCCCCCTTATACCCAAATCGTAAACCCTTATACCCCAAATCCCAAATCTTTCTTCTCAATCTTCTCAAGAAAAAATTTCAAGCTCTACTCCAGCCGGTTATGAATTCCAATCTTCTGTCCAACTTCTCAATCTTCTCCGGGCACTGTTTCTAGAGGCGAGAATCATTTGGGAATCGCTATTTCTTCCTGTCCAACTTTCCCCAAATTCCAAATCATGTTTTTTTTCTTCGAAATCCCCCAATACCAATTCTGGAGACAGATTTAATATTTAGAGTTTCATATTCCGATTCCATCCCCATCAGCCTCCTTAATATATACATAAACTTCAAAGTCCAACAGGGAACTTAAACGATGTCGGGAGCTACATCAAAACCTACCTAAAGTAATGAAAATCTGATTCCCCTGTTACTGATCTCATCTTGATTCCATCCTCATTCCTATTCATATTCTGATTCCATCGCCATCGGCCTGTTCTGTTTTTTAGTTTATTAAGTTGGATGATTGATTAATAACCAATTATCCATTTAGTTTATTAAGTTTATTATTTATGATGCTGAGTTAGCAACCTTTCCTCGGACATTTCCAAAGATCATTGAAAATCCGGAAAGCCTAACCTTGTAAGTGATTTTTGTGAGATTTATTTTGTAACATGCATATCAGCAATTGTTTTTTGTAGAGAACATATGATATATATAGCTAGAGTCTAGATGTGTTAACCCACTTGTTAAAAAAATAAAGTTATTTTCTCCTTTTTGTGTTAAAACAAAACAGTGTCCATTAATTATAAATATCTGTAATTAAGAATCATTTTTTTACATTACATCTTCAGAAGGGTTCTTCTTATTTTTCTGTTGCAGCAATCACAATCTATGCTCATCCTCATAACCATGCTATAGAACTACAGATTGATTAAAACACAAACAATAATACATGTTAGAATCTGAAAACAAGCCTTACAGAAAAATATTGTTACCTATTCTGACATAGTGATGATCTTGTCTGATTTTGTTTAACTTTTAACAGGAATTGAAATGAAGATGATATTATATATGTTCTGACATTCATTTAATTGTATTGAGAATATTAAAGATGGTATTTTGTGGATGAGATAGATTTACCAAAAACAAAGGAATGGATTAATTTTAGAGTTAGGGTTAGTGTTAATTCTGTTCTCTAAGTAACATCATTCATTTTGGTTTCCAGAATTGTTAATCCTGTTCTGTAATTTTTATATGCATACTGAAATCGGTTCTAGTAGTTTGGGGAAGGTTTAACAGTTAATTTTTCTCCCTTATCCCTAAAGTTTATGTTACGACTTCACCATCCATACATTTAGCCAGACTTCCCTTTAGAATGAAACCAATAGTACATTACTGCCTTGTATGTTACCCTAGAATGAAACTAATTCAGTGTTTAAAACCAATTCAGTGGTAGGTAAATAGTCTATCTTTTTTCAATCAGCTATTCATGGTGGTTGGTGTCATTAATCAATCAATTTTTTTTGGTGTTATTCAGAATCATTCCACAGTGGTCATCTATTTTTCTTCTTAATTCTTCTTCTTATTGTGTTGTATTCAAATAAAATAATCTCCTTATTATTCATTTTGGTTAGTTTTCAACGCTTTAGGTTGCTATGAGTTAGGAGAACTAATCTTAGCCTTAATTTCTGATATTATTTTTAATTTTTGATGCAATCTTATTCTTAATTTCTTTATTCTAATACATAAATTTTTTATTCTTAATTTCTGATCATATTCTTACTTCTGATTTAATCTTATTCTTAATTTCTGATTATTCATTCTGTATTCTAAATAATATATGTTCAAAATCTTAATCCGATGAGCCCTATTTATTCATTTTTCTTTTATTAAAATCAATGTATTTAGAAGTCTTAGAGTTCATAGTTGAGTTTTATATAAGTTCATATATATAAGCCTGATTTTTAGATTAAATTTTACAGATTTTATATTTTCCTTATTTTCAGATCTTATATCTATTTGCTTATGTTAGTGTATTAATCAATTTTTTCTTTTCTTTTCAGATTTTGCATCGTCTCCTCCTGAGTAGCTTATTTCATATGTACGTTTTTAGTTCATTATTTGATCTTAATCTTATATTCAGATCATTTTTTCCAGAAATGCCACGTGGACAAAGACGTAAGCGTGGTCAAGTACGTGGACAAGTACAATCCATTGACAATGAAGTGGAATCATCTCTTCGGTGTATTAGAAAATTTACAAAAGGAATCCCACAAACCTTCGATACCATTTTCTGGTGTAGTTTTTCAATTTGGGTATTTAGTTTATTTCAAAATTAAATAATTAATTAATTGTTTTCTTTTTATTATATTAATTAAACTTAAAACTTTAACTTACAGAACATTTTCAAATAATATACGAAAGCAAATTGGTTGCTTGGTTAAAGGATGTATTCCAGGGGCAGAAATCACATGAGCTCAATGGAGCGATGAAGATAAAGATATAATTTGGGGAAATTTTTTGGTATATTATGTGATTGTATGTATTTTATGTGTTAAATTTATTTGATTATTTGATAAATAAATCAACAATTTTTTGTGTAGAAATTCTTTATATTTGATGACCAAGACCGTGCTCGGACTGCATTCAATAATTACCTAACTATTAATTATCCTAAATGGTTTAGCAAAGTGAGAAATGATGCAAAGAGCAATGTTGGTGTCTCTGAACTTGATGAGATTTGCAAAAATTTCCCTCCCACATACATTACAAAAGAAAAATGGGGATTAATGATGGAAAAGTTTTTGGCACCAGAGTTCATAAAAAAATCGAAAAAGAATTCAGAAAATCGAAAAAAGAACGAAGATTATTTAGTGTACAAGGGTGGATTGACTTCTTTTGAAACTAACTCTCATGCATTAGTAAGTTTAAATATTAAATTCATTTCGATTTAAATATTTTATGAATTAGTTTTTATCGTATAGAGTATAAAATTAGGTCGAAAACTTTCATTTCAAAAGGCATTCTTGTAAACTCATACGTTATTAAATGATAGAGGAAAAACTATGATGGTGAGTAATCATTTATTAATATTTCATAATATAGTTATATTTTTTTAATTGTTTTATATTTGATTTTTGTAAAGGCCGAATATGAAAATTTGAATGAAGAGCTTCAAAGACAAGAAAGTGATTCTGATTCTGATGAAGATAGCGAAGACGAAAAAATTTTGTCTTAAGGTTCAACTTCATTTCATAATAAGCCTCTCTTTAAGAATGATCATATTGGACCTTGGCTCAAAGTATCAAAAGAAGAAAAAAAATAACTGAATTCTGGGATTTAGAGTTGGCAATGAATCAATGTTATCAAATAAAAAGAGAAAGAAAATGAGCAATGAGAAAACTGAAAAGCATAACACTGAAGAGTTTAAATTTGCAGTTTCCAAAGCCGTTCAAAAAAGAATGGAAGCGTTGGAATACAACACGAAAAACGTTTTCAAATGATAGAACAACGGTTATTTGAACAAATTTATAATGTGAGTTTAATAAATGTTTTTAAATATTAATGTTTTTAAATAAGTTTCTCAATTAATTAATTTTTGAATATCTTTATTTATATTCAGGCTAAGTCTACAAGCAACGACCCCAATCTTCCATCATCTAGTAATGTTCCTGTTGTCCTTTCAGGTAAACCAAATTATTCCTTTATCGAAAAATTATCGGCAAGAAGAAAATACTTCCAAATCGACACCTCGACTAAAGGGTAAAAAACTTTAGATATTTTTAATATTGTTCAACAAAAAAAATTATAGAACACTTTTAACTTTAATGAAAACATAAATTTCATAACATATAAATTTTGAATCAATATGTATTCCTTTTTTTATTAATCTAATTTATTAAGTTATAATATTATCGAGATTTATAGTAAATGTGTGTGATTAATTGAATGTGTGTGATTGAATGTGTATGATTGAATATGTGTGATTTAATGTATATGAATATTTATTATTTTCAGGTATGAATTGAGATATGTAAGGTTTAAATGAGCATCTATTTAAATTTAAATATATTTTTTTATTGTATAATATTTTAGCGACGATTACTGAGACAGTAAACATTAAAATTTAATAATAGTGACGATTTAGCGACGATGTTTTCAAATATTAACGACGATTTAGCGATCATAATATTTTTTGACGCCAAAAAAAAAACCCTCGCGCGACCATAAGTTAGCGATGATGAGGAATCGTCGCTAATTTTTCAACGACACGACCTAAAACGAAGCTTTAGCGACGATTTATCCTGTAGTATGTAGTTACAATAACTAATCGTATTTTTCAACGATGTATTAGTTTATAGCACTTCAAGGGAGGAGCATTTACAACATTTGACATCAGTACTGGATTTATTACAACAAAAATTATTTTACATCAGGGAATCCAAGGGTGCTCGTTTGGGGTATCAAGCTTGACATATTTGGGTCACATTATTTCAGCAGCAGGGATTCAACCCGATCTAGATAAAATTAAAGTGGTCAAGGCCTGGCCCCAACCCAAATAAGTTCGGCAGGTGCGAGCATTCTTGGGACTATCTGGGTAGTATAGACGTTTCATTGAGCAATACGCATAGTTGGCAGCTTCGTTAACCTACATGTAGAAGAAAGATAACTTCCGTTGGAACGAAAATACGCTGGCCGCATTGAACAACCTCTCAAGGAAAAATTAATTTCCACCCTAGTATTAATTTATCCCGATTTTTCATTGCCTTTTATCATTGAAATAGACGCCTATGAGGTCAGAGTGGGAGCAATCTTGTAACAAAAAGAACATCCTATCGCATATTATAGCAAGAAGTTATTTCCTTTACGGCAGAAAGCATCTACTTATGCCAAGGAGTACGTTATGGGTGATTACGGACACAGTGTAAAAATGGTGACATTATTTATGGGGCAATGAGTTCACTATCCGTACGGATCATCGAAGCCTCAAAAACATACTCGGATAAACCATTCAGACACCGGAGCAACAAATTTTTTTAACCAAACTATTGGGGTACAAATACAACATCATATACAAGAAGGCAGGAAATGGAGCCGTTGATGCACTATTTAGAATGCCTTCGGAAGGGAAAATCAACACCCAACTGCGTGCACTGACAGCTTCGGAAGGAAAACGAGTCAGACCCCTGGCTGCAGAACATTCAACAACAGATTAATAATCACTCAGACAAAACATGGTTTAAGGAGAAGGATAGATTGATCTTCTTCAACAACCAATTTTGTGTGTGGCCATTGTCGTCACTTCGGGCTCTGATCATGGAGGAATTACATGGGACTCACA
The DNA here is from genome assembly GCA_001185155.1 of Zostera marina. Classification (NCBI taxonomy): domain Eukaryota; kingdom Viridiplantae; phylum Streptophyta; class Magnoliopsida; order Alismatales; family Zosteraceae; genus Zostera; species Zostera marina. The sequence continues at coordinate 116,368 of LFYR01000655.1, read as the reverse complement.
TTTGAGAAGGTATTGAGAAAATTTATAATTGTATTTTTTGATGACATATTAGTATATAGTGCTAATATCCAAGAGCATTTTAAGCATTTATATACTGTCTTTGAGATATTAAAAAAGAATGAATTATTGTTGAAATTGTCTAAATGCAGATTTGGACAATATTTAGTAGGTTTTTTGGGTCATGTAATTTCAGGAGGAGTTAACCCTGATCCACAAAAACTTCAGGCAATGGAGGACTGGCTTGTTCCCAAAATAATAAAATAGCTCAGAGGGTTTCTGGGGTTAACAGACTATTACAGAAAATTTATACAAGGGTATGCAAACTAAGGATAGCTAGTCCTATGATTGAATTGCTAAAAAAATGTATTTCAGTGGGGAGAGGCAACTCGAGATAGTTTTCTAAACTTAAAGGCAGCAATGTTATCAGCCCTAGTATAAGCATACCCAAATTTTGAAAAAGAATTTACAGTTGAGACTTGAGACAGATGCTTGTTCTATAAGAATAGGGGCAGTTTTGTCACAGGAGGAACATCCAATCTCATATTATAGCTGCAAGTTAATGGCCAGAATGTGCAAAGCTTCTATCTTTGTTAAAGAAATGTTTGGAATCTCATAGGCAGTAAGTAAATAGAGACACTACCTACTGGGCAAACACTTTACTATCTCAAGTCATTCAGATCCCAGAATGACAAACCTTTCTCTGTAAACTTTTAGGTTTTAACTATACTATAGAATATAGACCTGGAAAAGAAAACAATGCAGCAGATGATTTATCTAGGGTAATGGAGGATGATGAAGAAATTCTAATCAAGGAAGGATCCATCATGTCTCTTTCAATACCCATGCTTGATATATTATCTGAATTAAAAAGAGAAAATGCAACTTATCCATTTTTACTCAGAATGAGGCTAAGAATATCTGAAAATGAAATTCTAGCAAGATATAGTCTAAACAACAATTGTGTGATATTTAAACAAAGATTCATTATCCTTCCAGATTCAGATATCATGAAAAAAATATTATTAGAATTTCATGCATCACTTATGATGATACACTCGGTCCACTGTATGTGGCCCAAAGCTAACAGCAGTGACTCAGCTCGTAACCCATGTCCAGCAAGGATCTGATCTGGGTCAAACCCTAGCCCGACACAAATACCACCTGGGTCGTCCCCGAGGACCCGACCCGACTACGGCTTGGGCTTAAGCCCAAATAAGTATCTGGCAAGCCCAGTCCATTAGAAGGATAATGTTACTATTAATACTGCCCACTTAGAGATTAGCAGTAGGTTAACTTTAATGAGTCTACACACGCTACAAGAGAGTGAGAGAGCTAGATCGATTGTAACGGCCACCGCTCCGACCTTCCGTCATCAATTTATAAGAGGGCACTCTCGACGTTGCTAGAACAATTAAAAGAGTTTTCAAATATTTTTGGTGGTCAAGAATGAATAAAATAATCACTGAGTTTGTAAGTAGATGCATCACATGTCAACAAGTGAAGAACTCTACTCAGAACCCTGTGGAGCTTCTAATTAATGCCACTATCAAAGGTTGTATGGGAGGACATATCAGTGGATTTTATCACAAGATTACCTTTGGTACAAGAGAAATTTGTCATAGTGGTGATATTAGACAGACTAAGTAAGTTTAGCCATTTTGGTGCCCTAAGTTCTTCTTATACAACATCATCAGTGGCTGAATATTTTGTGAACAATATAATAAAATTACATGGTTATCCTCTGTCAATTACATCAGACAGAGATAAGGTGTTTACAAGCAAATTCTGGAAGGAACTTAACAAATCAAGTGGTATTAAGCTAAACATGTTTATTGCATATCACCCTCAGACAGATGGCCAAACTGAGGTGGTAAACATATGCTTAGAGACCTACTTAAGAGCTAAGATACATGAGTTTCCAAAAAAATGGGTAAAGGTGTTGCCTTGGGCATAACTATGTTATAACTCCAATTATAATATTTCTATTGGGATGACACCATTTATGGCTTTATATGGCAGGGAGGCTTTTCTCTATTGCCTGGATTCTCATCTGGAAAAACTTCAGTAGAAGCAATAGAGCAAGAGTTGATACAAAGAAAAATTATCATACAAAAACTTCAAAATAATTTACAAAGGGCCCAAGCTAGCATAAAAAGACAAGCTGATAAAGGGAGAAAAGATTTTACACTAATGGGAGTAATTGGGTCCTAGTCAAGCTACAACAACACAAGCAAATTACTATATCATACAGACAACATAACAAACTGAGACCGAAGTATTATGGGTCTTTCCAAATATATAAAAAAATCAGTGAGGTGTTCAAAGGGGATATTTCAAATTCAGAAACTATAGAATTACACTACAAGAAAACAAACTTGTAGGGACGGATTTAGTGACGACTTGAGAATGACCCTAAATTTGAAGAAGGATTTTGTGAAAATTTCACGATACTAACGACGGCTTGGGGACGGCTTGCAAAAGCCCTCCCTAATTATGAATCGCTGACCTTGACAATTAGAGACGGTTTTTTAATAAGCCATCCTTAAATATTTTAATTTTTTTTGGAAAATAATTAGGGACGCCTATGAAAAAACTGTCCCCGAGGGATTAATTTAGGGACGGTCTATAAAAAAGTCATTCCTAAATTTAGGGTTATTTATATTTTACCCCTAGAAGTTTTTATTAATGAAAATTAAATTAAAACTTCAAAAAAAAAAATCCTAAAACCCAAATAGAAAAAACGAAAATTACCCATTTAAACCCCTAAATTAACCCCCCCAAAAAAACAAACCCTAAAGACCGTTTTTCTTTAGGGATTCTAGCTGTCCCTAAAGATCGTTTTTCTTCTAGTGTAACCCATTTTATCAGTAGAAAATAATCCAGTCCCGATACTAATCACAATTTTAGATAGAGGAATAATCGTGTCAAAAAAGGCAAATTAAACAAGTATTAATAATGGTCAGTTTCAGAATTAGAGAATTGTACTTGGGAAGATTTAAAGTTGACTTCAGAATTGATACCCTCTCTGCAAATTAGAGAATTAACTTCAGAATTGGGACAAGTTGTCTTTCTAGGAGATATGTTATGATAGAGTAAATCTACCATCAAAAATAGTTGTATCAGACATCTGTAGATTGATTGATGAAGAAATAGTAGTTGATGATCAGCAGGAATTAGAAATGGCAATATCAGAACAGAGGGAGAAAAGGAAGTCGGAGGATTCAGAATGGGAAGAACAGGAGGAACCAGATACAAACGAGGGATTCACGACAGGTTCAAAAGAGGCACTACCTGATAACAGCAAGGGATCCACGTCCAAGGGAGAAGAAAGGGCTTCAGAAGATCAGCTGGTCAGAAGGTCAGAGCAGGTAAGGAAAGGTCTGACCCGATTTAATAATTTCTCTTTTATTTGGTAATTAGTTAAAATTTTGTAGTTGTAATAATTTTTTAATTCTATACTCAATTGTAAATTCCCCTACAAAAGGGGCACCAAATATAATTTTGAAGATTATGCAAATAAAGTTCAAGGTTTTTTCCCTTGTCTAACATAGAGTCTCCGGCAAGTGTCGAGTAACTGCTTTCAAGAATTCTTTGACGATCTCGCCCAGCGTTGAGTTTAACGAGATCTGATCTTTGAATTCTTAGTTCTTGTTCGTGGCTCTTCTGTTCATTCCTCGCGGTTCTGCAGAGCTCTGTTTCCATCTCGTTTCATTTGATCTTCCAATCAACTGATAGGAGGCACCGGAATCCATCAGGTCAAATTCAGTCCCATGAATCTTAGATCAATTACAGATCGGGACAATAGTTAAATCCAAGTCTTTCAATTGTTCAATTCATTAGTTCAATTTTAGTTCTTTCATAGATTCGTTAAATTCTGCTTAATAGCCACAAGCTCGCAAGTAATTTGGTGTTAAGCACTTAAGCCTTACAACATAAAGTACATCATCATAATCTCGATTAAGCTATGCTTGGTGTAGTGCTTGAAAACAAATGGTCAATTGACGTAGATCATGATCAACAAATGGAGAATATTAGATCTAGGTTCGAATAATCCAGTTGTTTATTGAAATTCCAAGCAAAAGTTCGAAGAGGATAAATTGAAATAGAAATAGGAACCGAAACAGAGAATTGGATGCGAGGAGATAAGCGACTGACACAGATAGGAATTTCGGCACGACAATGACCGGTTTTGATACCTGGGAGAATAGGAGAGACACAAAATCTCGACGAGAAGAAGAAGATAACATAAAAGGAAAGAGTAGTGGAAAAAAGAGGATAGGCACCTTAGACGATAATTATTCAAAAGATGCCTTCTAACGTCTTCATTATGCCGGTAGATGATATATTCGAATTTGGATTTTCGGATTACTTATACAATACCAAAAATAATATTAGAAAATTATCTTGAACTTTGGATATACTGTTAGATATATAATAATATTTATTATTTAATAATTGTTATTTAAATACTTAATTAACTTATATTATTATTTCAAATTATAAAATGATTAATTGACTATTAATTAACTTTATTAAAATTGATTTTATAATTTTATTTTAAAGTTTTTTTATAAAAGGTTATTCAACTTTTGAATTTTCAGATATTCGAAAATTAATTCGGATTCGAATTATCCGAGTTAAATCCGTCTGATTCAAACCTAATCCTCATGAATTGTTTCAGCATAATTGTAGTCGGGTCCGCTAGGGTCTAGGAGTAATGCTTAATAACTAAGCCCGAACCATATACAGACTTACTCATAACAAATAAACGAGCGGGTGAGGCCGTGAGACGTGGATAAAATTATAAATAAAGTGGGGATATTTATGAAATACTAAAAATCAACAACTTTAAAGTTTAAAGAAAATAATAAATCATAAAAGTATGAAACTATCAACATTCCAACAAAGCAAGAAAGGACTAAATAGAGCAAAGAATCATCAATATTCACCATCATCGTCGTAAATCAGTAAGTTGCCGGGTGGTAATATCCGCCTCCGGCACCGGCGTAGCCCTGAATTGGGGCCGCCGTCGGTGGTACTTGCGGCATTCCGTATGAATAAGACATCGCGGGTGGAACGTGGTTGTAACCCATGGAAAGCTTATTCAAACTCACTTGACCTTGCATTCCATTTCTGGCATACTGCTGCCACAACTGATCTTCCTGGACCATTAGATGCTGTTTCTTCTCAATCTCGGCCATCTGAACGTATGATGGTGGTGGAACGCTCAGGGAGGCGGAGAACGGATCGTCGTTGATCTTCGCAACACTGCCATCTGGGGCGGGAAGCGCCAGGACTCGATTTGCGCCGTTGTTCTGATTAAAACCTGGGATCTGTGGGGCAACACTGCTAGCGCTGCCGCCGGTTGCTTGCGAGTTCATGTGGTGTTTTATCACGCCGGAGTCGTATATCCCGTTTAGAAGAACAGGGTCGAATCCTCCGCCTAATGTGGCTTTCTGATTCGAAAGATTGCTTGCTGTTTCCACCAATGCAAGCTCCCAGTCGGCCTTTCCCGTCTCCGCCGCTGGGTTTTGCCAAGCGGAGGTCACATCCGGATTCGTGGTTTGTGTCGTGTCGGATGAGAATAGAGCCAGTGCGAATCTGTTGCCTTGGTCGTCGGCGGTAAAGGCTTCTTCTCTAAGATCTACAAGATCTGCGGTCTCCACCTTCACCGCTTCTTTCGAACTTTCATCAGGTTTTTCATCCACAGTAATTTCTGGTGCCGGCAGAGCTTTGACTGCGTTGGGATCTTCTTCCACGACCTCGTCTGCCTCCTCCTGAGCCGGAGGAGAAGGAGGAGATGCTTCGATGGGAGGAGCTCTCTCTGGACTCTTCGATTTCCTCCCCTTCTCCCGGAGAAATTCTTCGAGAGTTTCCAACAGATTTTTCTGAACAGGCTGGATCTCTGGATACTCCGACGATCTCGCCACTCCCACATCTTTACACCATCCGTACAACTCCACCAGCTCGTCGATCTGCTTAGCAACATCCACATAACAATCAAAAGCTTTACCGCAATCTTCGTACTCCAGATCGAAGAAATGATCCAGCAACGCCGCAAGCATCTCGCAGATGTCGGCGTAAATTTGGAAGCTTTCTCGGATGATTGGATAAAGTGCGACCAAAACAATCCGAGTGTTCTTCGCCTTACCAGTCGGTCGGCAAGCAAGAAACCGATCCATCAATAACTGAAGTTGTTTCATTCGTCCCATGAGCCTCTCCGGCTTCATTTCCTTAATCGACGTTGTAGTTGCCATCTTTTTTTCGACATCTCCATTAGTTTTGCCCCCCGCCGGAGAAGAGGAATACGAACGTTCCCTTTCTCCATAACCGTTGTTATCCCCATTACGACCTTCACCGCCGTTGCCATAAGATCTACCGTAAGAATCGTAATCACTCCCCCGGTTTCCGTAAGATCCACCGTAAGAATCGTAATCGGTTCCTCGGCCTCCTCTTCCGTTTCCATAAGATCTATCGTAAGAATCGTAATCACCTCCGTCACCTGATCTACCAGCACTATAAGAACGGGCATATGGATCCTTACCGACGTCGGCGCCGTTTTTGTAGTCAAAGAGATAGCATTCAAGTCGTTGGTCAAGATAAAGAGCATAACATCTAACAAACGAGGAGAGATCCCAGGAATTAGAATGCGCCTCATCGCGAAAATCAGACATGTTAAGCAACCTGGCACCTCTCCGTGTAGCCCTGACGATCTCCGTCTGGAAAATCGGATCCCCATCGGCGATGAGACGGTGCACGAGCACGAGAGTCTTGAGCGCAACTACCCAGTCTCTAGTCTTCCCCAAGCGACGGGAAACAGATGCGACGCAAGCATCGACATAGAGACGGGAGTAGGACGTTACGGTAAGTATCTCCCTGATGTACTTTTCGTTGGCAGGAAGATCGTCGTGGCTCGTTGCCTTGACGATGGCAACATCGAGCTCCGGTGCGACGTTGCTGGACACACGTGCTATGCCAATGCTGGTCTGGTCCTTGACCGTTCCCAAAGCCTTCCTCATTTTGGAGTCGGACGGACAGTGGAAGAATTTGGAAACAGGGAGGGAGAAAAAGGGTTGGATATTTGAAAGAATAGAATCTTGTGATCTGTTGTAAGACAGAATGGGGCAAGTTGTTGTGGTCTCGTGGAGGACAGCTAGGATGATAGTCGGTGGGTGAGTGAGTGGGTGGGTGCGTTTATACCTTTTTTTTATCTTTTCTTTTTTGTACCTCTTATTTTGTTAAAATTACGAAATGACGACGGTTAAAAATAATCTGGTTTCATTTCGTTTTACTCTTTTTTGAAGGTGAGATTATTAGGTCAACAATCACTTTCTCGATTTGCCAAATGTCAACATCACAAGTTGATGACGGCATGTTCGTTCTCTTTTTCTTTTTTATTTAGATGAAATGTTGAGATATTTAAATCACTGTCCATTTAAATTTAAAATCTTAAAATTACTTATAGTTAATCATTTTGTAACAATCATTTAATTTAAAATTAACAAAAGAATTGACTAGTGTGTCGGGTTTGGATTGGTTGATTTGAATCCGGATCCATGAAGTTTGAATCCGGAACTTTTTATTATTAAGAAAATATAATAGGTATTTTTATAATTAAAACATTAACGTTGAAAATGATATATTATCTATTTTCAGGTCTGGATTTGGACCCGAACCCATTTACATCCCTAAGATTTAGTATACCCTAATAAAATATCTTAAAATTCATATCATACTTTATACATGAATCGTTTTCAAAACTAATAAGCGTTTTAAATTTGTAACAATTTAAATAATTAATTCCACATGAATGTCAATATATCATGTCCTCACGTATGGGCATTGAGGGGCCTCCGCTTACCTATAAATTTATCATATTCTATGGATTCACTGACCATTGTATTGTATTGTTTTATTTTTCAAATGAGTAGGAAAGGTGACCACATTTTCAAAATCTGTTTTGGAGCCAATCTGTTCTTTTATCTTTTAAAGAATCATACTTGCAGTTAAGATGTCATATTTTAATATTGATACAAAATATCATCTTTTTTCATAATTAACATTAGAAAATAACTTTTTTCAATGTATGTCACTAAAATATCATTCAATTATTCATATGATTACGATAATTTATTTTTCACTCAAACAGTCGTAATTGATAATGTAATTGTTAATTTTAGCAAATGAAATATCAAAAGAAATACGATGTCTTTTCAATTTTCAATTAACATTTAAATTTCAAAGTTCTTCGTTATCACTTATCACGCGTATGAAAAATGTATTTTGATTGTTCATTTTAAAAAACCTTAATGTCAACAGTATACAAATCTATAGGATAAAATTTTGTAAGTTCAGTATTTTCGTCTTGTCATATAAACGAAACTCGTTATCTGACTTCTCACTGTGTTAGGGCTTGGGAAATGAGGAGATCGGAATGGACAAAAAAAATGAAGAAGCCGGACGTGGATGGCCAAGTGGCCGGAGACTGAAAAAATAAAAAGGAAAAGAATTTGTCGATTTGGAGTAAAATGAAATCCTTAACAGAATAGTGGTTTATAAAAAAACTTAAGTTTAAACAAAATTGTAGTTTAATATTTAAAGTTGATAACAAAATATAATTTAATTTCAGTATATGTAAAATAAAAATTTTAAATTTATTGGAGTTATAATTTCAGTATATAAGAATAATATTTTATTTAACTAATTATGTTTAACTTATGTTTACTAAATCATCCGTTTATTTATGTTTTTATTTAAAACAGATTATTTATTTTTTATGCATTTTTTAAAATTTAAATCAGGTTATTTATTTAAAACATGGATTTTTTGATAAAATTTGAAAATATTAATTCTGAAAATTTTATTTAGTTATTTATGATTATTTTTTATAGAAAAATAGGAAATTATTGGAAAACCATTTTTCTTAGTTTGAAATTAATAGTTAATACGAACAATTTAGAAATTAAACTAACCGTGAACCGTTCATTTAAATTGTTATAGAAGGAAAAAAATAAAAATTCTGGATTTTCCTAAAATTCTAACGACTTTTTAAAAATAAAAATAAAACTCCACGAGTCACGACATTTATAATGGATCCACATCCACCGCAACCGCAGCCTTGGACATCGGCGGAACGGCAATAAGGTAAGTCCGACACATCGGACATGTCGGTTGTGTCTTAAGCCACTCCTCAACACACTTGGAATGAAACCCATGTTCACACACCGGCATGATCGTAACTAACTCCCCCACAACCATCTTACTCAAACAAATAGCGCAGTCCTCCGGCAATCCGGCGGCAACGATCTTCTTGTTCAATTCCGACCGAAACAATCCTCCATAACCTATATTCAACACGTGACGATCCATTTCTTCTTCCATGGTTGCCTCTGCGGTTGCTGCTCTACTTGTGGTGGCCGAAGACGACCACCGAGTATAAAGGTAGTAGAGGACGGTGAGGAAGAGAGACACGGAGAAAAAGGATAGTATCAAAACCCCAACATCGTGGTCTCTCTCGCCTTCTCCACCGTGGTGTTTACTGGCACCGTAATAATAAGACGGCGGTTGAGCGGTGAACAAGACGGAGAGATCCGGTGTCGGTGAAGATGCAGCCATGATATGTAATTGATACGTGAAATTGGGATGCGATTCTTATATTATTGTAAAACTATATATATATAAGAAACAGTTTTGATGTATTTACCGAATGAATCTGTGGGCTTAGATTTAACATCGCTTTCGAAACCCAAGGTTTTTGAATGTTCGAAGAAACGCGTGTTAGATAACTCCAGTCTCCCTCCACTGCGTACACTTGTCGTCAGGCAGTATTAGAGAGAGAGAGTGGTAAATTTCTTTCCTTCTTCCTTCTCCACCTCTCCGGAGTCGCGCCGTCACGGTACATTCCAAAGCTACTTTAGTTGGGTTTCTAGTTCTTCCGGCTGAATATTTAATTTGTTGGCAGAACGGCAGCCAGACAAATCACGCAGAAAAGACAAGTGAAAATATATGGTCATATATTTTATACAAAATATCTAATTAAAATATATGATCATTTGGTTTGTTGTGATTTGTGAACAAGTGTTATAATTTTCTTTGATTATGTTTTTTTTGTATTTTATTAAATTAAATGATGTTAACTTTTGTTTTTCTTTTAGATTTTAATTAGGCTAAATATCTGATGTGTGTGTCGAGCCTTATACGAGCCATCGTACGCCGACCCTCTCAACGTTTAGCTTTCTCTATTCTGTCATACACTTTGCGTCGTCTTTGAACAACGGTCGGTAACAATCTCGAGACAGACTTACAACATTCAGAATATTTTTTCATCACACTACTGTTTCTAAAATTAGATTTTGTTTTCTGTCTGTACCATTAAAGGATTTAATTTATTGTAGAATTTCGGTTAGTCATAAAGTTTTATTACTATTCATAAGATTAGATGTCTCTAGTCCTAAGACGAACTACTTACTATCAATCACACTGCTAACTTTCTTTGTGTCACGCACCACATTTAAATATGTTCATTACAAAATTATTAATTATATTGTTTATTTATGTTTTAGTATTATTCATAGTGTTTTTCTACATAAGTACTCTTTTGATCTACCATTGCACTATTAGCCGAACAACTAACCATCGGTCACTATTCACTATCCCAAAATTTTGAAATACACAAATTAGATTTTCATCATTTGATTTCTCAAAACTTCATTTTCTTCATTTTCTTCATTCCGTCAAACTTGTCTTCTCAAACTCGGTTTCTCAAACTCCGAGTTATTTTGCCAAATTTGTCTTCATTCCGTCATTTGATTACTGACTTGTTCAATGAAGTATTTTGCCATACACATAAGGTGACGCTTGTACTTTTCTTTCTTATAAATTTAAACAACATACATTTTCTAAAACTTCGTCTTCTACCGCCAAAATCCGTCCCTAATCATCAATTAGCGACGGATTTTGGCCTTCGTTAAAAGTCAGTAATCTGGTAGTGTTACCTCTTTATTACTCCATGGCAACTTCACCGATTTGTATTTCTTCTGATGATTCTGAAGTATCGATGATCAACTTTTCCGATGATACCTCAAATAGAGAGTTTCATCTGATGAGGTTCCACTTTGGTTGAGAGAGGTTATTCTCAAGATTACCAAGGTGTGAGGTTATTGAGCTGAACCAAAAGACTCTAAGTTGGTTTTATAGAGTTTTCTGGTAAAACTCTTAGGTTGAATCTACCTGTAAAGATTCAAGTTGATTTTATAGAGTTTCCTGGTAAAATTCTTAGTTGGAATTTACCTGAAAAAGATTCAAGGTTTTTGAGCGTACGTTGTAGCCTAGTAAAAGCTCTGGTTAGTTTTATAGAGTTTCCTGATAAAAATTCTATGTGGAATCTATAAGAATATGCTGAAAGTTCAGGGTAAAACAACAATTTACCATTGAATAGGACTAAGGACCTAACTGTAATAAAAATAATTATAAGGTCATGATATAACTGAATAAACTGATAGTTATAAACTACCAGGGTATTATTCATAAAAATTTGAATAAATCGTTATCATGACCAAAATGTAATAGACAATTGTTTTTATACAGATAACTAATTTCGTTATAAGTTTTACCGTGCAGGCAATTTGGACTGTGACTCATAAAATGAGTTAAGGAAAACTAAAGGTCTAAAGTGCAATATTTTAAATAAATCTTAGGTGGACCAATCATGTGTGGACCAAAGATTTAGAGTTAGTTAGAATTAGTGTAATCAAGTGTAAACAATGTGTAAACAATGTGTAAACAATGTGTAATAAATAATCACGTTGTTAAGCAATTTGTAATAAATAAACAATGTGTAAACAATTACAATTAATTCAAATCTACTCAAGTTAATCACTTTCTCTCTGATTAACGCTAATTTTCAAACTTCTTTTTCTTTCTCTCTTAACGATAGTTAATACCGGTAACGTCCGACTCCAGTTGGGCGGAAAACCCTAGCGGCGTCCATGAGCACTCCGCACCATTTTGATCACCCAATGTTTGGGGATAATCCGGCGATAGCAACGACAAACCCTCCGCATATAGAATTTAATAGAATCTACCAACAAAGGATTCAAGGTTCTTGAGCGTTGTAACCTAGTAAAAGCTAGGCTACAACCATCGTTCTAAGCCAATTAATTAACGAAAAAAGATAGGACCTTTTTGATATTTCCTATCCAAAAAAATAAAAATATATATATTGAAATCCTATCCTATGAAATACCCTCACTTTGATTATCAACCATGGTATCATAAGTCATCAACAAGGTATAGGTTAATTCTTGTATCGATTTTCTTTATTTCTTGAAATAATTAATTACCGTTTAAATTTTTACAGCTTTCTTGGTTGATTGATTTGCAGGTTAAGATCATATGGAGAATTACAATTATCAAAGATTAAAATCTCTATTATCTCCCAATATCGTTCAGTTGATTGTAGTGCTTATGATGAAAAATCTCCATTATCTCCCAATATTTCTCCTAATCCAGGTAATAATTCAACCGATCATCATAATTGAACCAACGGAACGGTATTATTTTTCCCATGAGTTTCTGTTTATGTTGGTCATCTTCATTTCTTGGTCATGTCAACGACTTCTTTCCGGTAGTGTTGGTGGCGGTGGTGATAATAATAATAATACGATGTACAAGACTTTGTCATATAAATCTTAAGTCACTCTTCAATATAAAGAATATGGAAAGCATGCTCGCAGTTGGGAAACAACCGGAGAAACTCTGCATTTTCGAAATCCATTACACAAATGCTCTTTTTTGATGTACTACGACCATAGGTAATTGTTGCACTAAAGAGGAATTGAATGAAAATGACGATGTACTATGGTCGTCTACGACGAGTACATCAAAAAAGAGGAAGAGCTGATGTGCAGCATTTGTGTAATGGATTTCGAAGATACGGAATTTCTCCGGTTGTTACCCAAGTGCGAGCATGCTTTCCACATTCTTTGTATTGAAAAGTGGCTTAAGATCTGTATGACATGTCCTGTCTGTCGAAGTCTATTTGAAGAAACCGACGTCGACCTCATTCCTTAAATGAATATCACAAGCCAAGAACAGTAGGTTGGGTAAGGCCCCTCGACCACATGTTTCACTTAGATATTGCTTACGCACTGGCTGCCAAACGTAGGAGTTCACATCATCGACGGTACAGTTTGTAGTTGTCAGTTGTCTATTAAATATATAGTCATATCCCTGTTGAAATATGAAATCATATTAAACTGAATTAAAATAAACCTATCTGTTAAATCCCTGTTATAATTAGTTAAATCGAATAAATAAATTAGTTATCTGTTATAATTGTATGACTCTCCACTCATGTTTCCAAGGAACTCAAAATCTATCTCGTCATAACTATCTCCCTAGGGACGACAGCTACATATACGGTAGGAGGAGAGTATGAGAGTATGCATAAGTTGATCGATGATCAGATAGAAAGAGGCAAAAATGAACGTACATAATAAGCGGTAACTGTTCCAGCCAAGTTGCCAGGAACAACTTTGATCTGCATGTCGATTCTTCCAAACATGTATTCCTTTTTTGACTGAAACTCTAATCCGAATATTTTATCGAGAGAAAACTATAGCAGTCCACCTCTGTCCATAATCTCACCTCTACTTCCGCCTCATGTTATTTCGACGCTGTTGAAGAAATCATCTTCCGCAACATGTGAGACAAGGACGAGAAAATCTATATGAAGAAGAAGATCACCAAGATATATCCTCTTCCTCCTCTCCATCTCTAGCTATATATATTTGGTAGATCGACCTATATATATATAGGCTAAATATCTGATCGATGTGCCGAGCCCTCCATGAGTCGTAACCCCTAAAATTCCTATGGTCTCCCGTTTTTTATGCACATCACGTCATCTTTAAATAACGACCTATTACAATCTAGAGGCAGGCTAACAACATTCAAAATGAATTTCCATCAAACAATTGTTTGTAAAATTAGATTTTGTCTAATTTATTGTAAAATTTTGGTTATTCGTAAGATTAGATGTCTCTTGTCCTACCATCTTACTGTGAGCCGAACTACTCACCACAATCATTGTTTACTTTCATTGTGTCACCACCTTTATACGTTAATGACATAAATATTAATTTTATTAATTATTTATGTTTTTTCATTATGTTTTAGCATTATTTATTCTGTAATTTTAAATAAGTACTCACCTGTTCTATCATGTCATTGTCCGGTCCGTCGAATTACTCACGATCTTTATGAACAACGCTAGGGGTAGTGAATGAACAGTACCAACAATGAACTATGGACAGGATGACAACGACATGTTACAATTCATCTAGACCTAGAGATTGTGGCTGATCGACTACGGGAGGAGCTGAGAATTATTAATGAAATCACCGGAGAAGTTGAAGTCATCGGCAATGTTGAAGTCACCGGCAATGTTGAAGTCACCGACAACCCATCCTCTGCTAGGCCGACGCGAGACGAGAGAAGAAACACTCTGATTACATTTACTATTAGCTAATTAGAGTAATTTGTATCGACCACGTGTCGAGTAGGTATTGGCTACTATTTTATTTAAATATAAAGGTGGATTGTCTGAACTATCATCAACTGATTTTCGAATTAAATTGTTCCCTCCCAACTAGGCTTGACAATTCGTGTTGACACGACATGATTAATTTTCTCGTTGACACGAATACGACCCGTGTCAAAAAATATAACACGAACACGACACAACCGAATCTGTGTCGACACGACACGACTTACACGACACAAAATTCATGTGACACAACACAAACACGAAGATAGATTTTAATAAAAAAAATTAAATGATAAAATTAATTAAAGTTAATTTAAAATACATAGAGTTTTTTTTATAATTAGATACAAAATTTAATTAAAATCTTAAATTAATTTAAGAATGTTTTCACAATTTAAATCAGCAACCTGCTAAATAAATTTTAAAAATATATTAATAAATAGTAAAAATTACTGCATAAACAATAAAACCAAAATCGATGAATCACAGATAACATAGAACAAACCATTCATACATCAACAACATATAGTCATTGATTTAGCTATAGACCCATAGATCTTTAATTTACAACATACATCAACACCCAACCCTAACTAGTTAATACTCTAAACCATTTATTCAAACATCCGTTTGAAATTAATATACAGTAGGTACGTCGGTAAGTAGAAGAAGATGTAAAACTACATTTCAACTATTTTCAATGTAAACTTACAGTGTAGTCCACGACGAGGGCACCGTGAGAACACGGCGAGAACACGACAAGAATAGGAAATGTGTTAAAAATTAGAAATTAAAAAATGAAATATTTAGTAATCGTTAATATGTTAATTACTATATTAATATATGTTAATAAACGGAAATAATATGATAATCAGGGGTGAGAACAGGACAGGTCGCAGGCGGGACGGTCCCGTCCCTTTCTGGAAAAACCGGGTGCAGAACGGAACGGGGCGGATCAGGTACCCTACCTTCCTGCCCCGAGACCCGCCTCGGACCTGGTGACTGGGACGTGGAACGGGACGACCCACATGGAATTATAAAAATTAAATCTAAAACTTAAAATGGGTAAACTTTTTACCTTGATTTTTAAAATTTTTAATTTTAATAATCATATGTCTAATATAATATAATTTAAATTAATAAATTTTTTTTTTTTAAAACCAGGGTGACCCGCCTCGGAATATGACCGAGGCAACAGGGCAAAAAATGAAAAAAAAATATCTACCCCGTTCCCAGATATCACCCTTAATGATAATATTACTATATTGATATTTGATATTTTTATAATTAAAAAATATAATATAATATTATATTTAATTAATAATTGGGATTATCGTTTTATATAATCGTGTCGTGTCGTGTAATCGTGTCGTGTTTTTAAAGATAAACACTAAACCAACACTATTATTAATCGTGTCAAAACTTTCGACACTAACTCGATACTATTATGAACGTGTCGTGTAATGTTTTTTTACGAACCTTGTCCATCCCTACTCTCAACCTCTGTCTCCTTCGGAAGATCTCTATCCAACCTTTGACTCCTTTGGGAGAATTCTTTGCTACGACAGTTTTACATTCATAGAGAGTAAAAAAAAAAAAAAAAGAAGAAAAGGAGATTGAAGGATCTCACTCCTAGAAATATAGGAACTTGGCAATAGACGGTCAGGATTGAAGGATCTCATTCATAGAAATATAGGAACTTGGCAATCTATATATATATGAAAGACTCAAGAATAATAGTGTATAACAAACTAAAGCTAAACGCTTTCTTCTATCATGTCTGCCATCTTCTTTCTTGTTATTTTCACTTTCTTCTTCACATATCTTTCCGGCGCCCACAATATCACCGCCGTTCTAGATGATTTCCCGGAGTACTCTATTTACAACTCCTATCTCAGCCAGACAAAACTCTCCGATGATATCAACTCCAGGGAAACCATCACCATTCTTGTTGTAACCAATCCTCTCATTACTATTCTTGCTGCGAAACAACCCTTGTATCTAATCAAGAAAGTCCTGCAGCTTCACACCCTCCTCGATTATTTCGACGACTCTAAGCTTCACTCCAACTTCAAATCCTCCCTCGTCACCACTCTCCTTCAAACCACCGGCACCGCTACCGGACGTCTTGGTTTTCTCAATATAACGGATCTCAAAGATGGTAAGATCGGATTTATGTCTCCCGCCTCTCAGTCCTTTCAGTGTTTCTACACCAAATCCGTCAGGGAGATTCCGTATAGCATCTCGGTGCTCGAGATCTCCAAGCCGGTGGTTTATCCTGGTTTATTTGACGATCCGGGGACGGACCTGCTGAATATAACCGGTATTTTGAACAGAGCTGGGTGCAAGACATTCGCTTCTTGGATCACCAAGACACTCGTTATAAACACTTACTACGTGTCCAGAGTCCAAGGGGAAGGAGTGACGATTTTTGCCCCCACTGATGGAGCATTCAACGCTCCCGGCGTTCCCAATTTAACGGAGATGACTCGGCTATCGGCGATGACATTGCTCATGTATCATGCCTTGCCGGAATATGTTCCCAAGCCATCATTCGTGTACAAGAATAGTTCCATGTCCACATTGGCCACTAATGATTTTGGTCAGTATAAGCTGACTGTAGACACCAAAGGCAACACCGTCACCCTCTCTACCGGAGTTGTTACATCGAAGGTGATTGGCACCGTGGTCGACGCCGTTCCTTTATCTATCCTTACCGTAGATAAGGTTCTGTTACCTGTGGAGCAGTTCGGTAAACCCTCTCCTTCACCTGCACCGTCAGTACCGCCAGAATCTAGCGATGCTAGTGCACCAGCCCCTGTGGAACCCAATGCGCCATATCCATCGCCCGAAGTGCCACCTGCTGATATCATCAGAAATGCATATGGTTCCCTGAAGAATCCATCGTCGGCGTTGGTTATTCTATTTGCGACTGTCATTCCTCTTTTCTAATATGGTTTCATTTTGTCCGTAATTTACGATTTAGTTCTTCTTTTCTGTACGAATAATCGAATATTTTTGATTTCTGTTTTCTGTTGTTGAAGTTGTTAGATCGTACGCATCATTTATGGAAGTAGTGGATACTTTATTTTTTATTTTAATACTGAATTTTTGTTTGGATATGTTTGGGTCTGGGTTGGGTTCGAACCTGTTTCCGGACCCGAAATTTTGGATTAGGTCTGGATCTAATATTTTTCTTTAGGCCATCCAAAGAAATTACTGAAATTAGGCTGAAATAAAATTCGTATGTCTTCGATTAGGTGGGATTTTGACTTTTGCAGTAGCGTGCTTTGACTTTCTTTCTCGAGGAATTTTGACTTATGGATTAGCGTGTTTTCAGTTCCGTTCTATTTTAGATCTGCAGTACTTGATTTTTAGTTTCTACATACATCGATCGATCATGGCAAATTCTGCCGAAACGACAGAACAAACCACGGCGAACTTCCATCAACCTCTATGGATGGGACCACGTATACCTCGTCCACCACTGCTACGTGAGAGTAAGTTCAGTTTTATAGTGATCAATTTGGTCTATTAACTTGTGTGTTTTTCTTATTAATGGTTAAAGATTTCATCGTCTTCTTTTCCAGAAAAGATATCATTAATTGAGAAGCAGAAGAAAAACATTTTCAGATTGCCGTGGAGAAAGAATGCCGTCAAAGATTATACGGGTATCTTTTTTTTATTCATAAGATAAGATAATTAATTGATTGAAATAATAAGAAGATAGTACGAATTAAAGTTATAATTAGTCTACAAATCCATTCTCATCAACAAGTAATAGGGTTGGTTCTATCCGAAGTTCGTGTGGAGGGAAACAAAGAGAAGTGACATGGAATTCTATGACTTTCCCTAAAAGCGAAGATAGAGTAGGACTAGCAATTCGGCCACCAAAACTCTGAAAATTATACATAGAATGTGTATTTTCTTCTAGTAGTTGAAACTTGAAAATATTGAAGGATAAAGAGTATATCGATTTCTTTGGCCAAATACTTGGGAGTTATTCTTCTTATGTAAATCTGAAGAATAACAACCCACTAATTACTACGTAATAGGCCATCTTCGTTAATACACCCCCTTAAGCTTAGTGACAATTCATCAATAAGCTTGAATGACAGGTTGAGAAATGATGAACATTGGCAAGGCTTTGGTGACCTTCAGAGCATACAAATCTGATGTTCAAAGATTTTGTTGCTATCTTCTCACCCCCATACTTAGATTTAATGTGATGGGCTGGATCAATCACCCTCATGTTGTCACACCAAATCTTCATTGGCAATGCTAATGTGATCAAAATTTATGTCAAAAACATCTTAATCCATGTAAGTTCTGAGTCCGTATCAACCATACTTTGATATTCCGCTTCTGCCAATGATCTGAAAACAGTTGGCTGCTTTTAGAACTCCAATTGAAACCCCAAAAGATAACATAGGCTACTTGACTTTTCGGATCACTGATATCTTCCAGAGTGTCATACTTGTATAATGTAGGTAAACAAAAAACATAAAGTAGATTTTGAACTGTCCATATCTTCTGCCAGAATCAGTATAACCAATGTAGTCGATCTTGTATCTCCACACTAAATCTTGTACTCTGTAGTACCACGGAGATATCTCATAATCTACACCACTGGATTCCAATGTAGTGCTTCGATATTTAAAAAAAAATATGCTCATTGTACTAACTGCATGGATAACATATATCATGTCTTATCAAACTTCCTACAATTGATTCATATGGAGCATTCTTCATTTCCCTTATCCTCTCATCTTCAGATCGACACTACAATTGTACAACTGAGTTGTAAGAGAAGTGCTAACTGGGTTTTTATGTATTTTTCCAATATACTTCTTTTATGATAAATATAGTTTCTTTTTACTTTCTATCTCATTCGATTTCAATGCCAATAATCAATTAAAAGCATTAGATTTTTGAACAAAAAGGAATAACCAATTAAACTTTAAAAACCCATCAAAAGCATTAGATTTTTGCCCCGGGTCCTCCCCGTGCTCCGGCCCGATGGAACCGGGGGTGGGGTAGAGGTAAGATTTTGGGACGGGTCTTGGGGCAAGTAAAATCTCAAATTCCCTTTTATTTTCGCCTCACCCCGCTCTCTGCTCCGTACTTCGTTCCGCCCTCCCCGGTCCTATTTTTTGGGCAGGACATAGGGCAAGGCTACCCTGTCTGTCCTCGTTCTCATCCCTAAGTGGGTGTGTGAAAAATAAGAATGAACTGTATATGTTGTATTATGTTATATATGTCATATTACAGTTATTGTATAGTTACAAAATAAATGTGATAGAATTGCTACTTTAGTATTGAAATATTTTTGAAAGGTAATCGTTTGCTCTATTAGTTTATTTCTAGCTAGATATTAGATCTAGGGGTGAGCATGGATATTTAATTTTAAAAAAATCTTGCAAATTTACAATGATTAAGGAAATTTCATAATTTTTTTTAAAAATCATACTAGGACCCTACCAGACCCTGTGTAAGGAGGGTGTATACCCGAACTCGAGTTCTTGTGTAAGATCTCATCTGACCCAAATCCGACCTATGCCGACTCCATGTCGGATCGTTTATAAAACTTGCAATGCACATATATCGATCTTTCAGTTTTATTTGGACAAGTATTTCTTTTATATTCGTTGTCTTTGTTTTTATTTTACATTCTACAAATCTACAGTGCATTAATTCAGTTTGTTTATACAAATTTACAATGTATGTCGTGAATTAATCTGTCATTTAAATTAGTTTCAAAAATAAGCTTTTTAATTTGCATTATTCCAATTAATTTCTTCTTGGCAATTCCATTCATTTTAGCTTGCTATAAATATCATTGCAGAATTTAAAATCGAAGAACCTTTAGCTATAGACTATGGTGTACTTAAAATA
Organism: Zostera marina; assembly: GCA_001185155.1. Lineage (NCBI taxonomy): Eukaryota > Viridiplantae > Streptophyta > Magnoliopsida > Alismatales > Zosteraceae > Zostera > Zostera marina. The sequence goes on along the minus strand of LFYR01000655.1, from coordinate 95,925 downwards.
GCTACCAATTCTTTTTCATATGACAACAGGGTGGGAGAAGATGAATTTGACTGTGTATATCAGGTAAATTAATTAAGTGTTTTAATCAAACATTCATACAATCATATTCATTTAATTATGGAGGTGAATTCATTCATTCAAACATTCATAGGGGGTACTAAAGAACGGTCAAGAAATAGCTGTTGAAAGATTTCGTCATTATTGGGATTTTTCATACGAAAACTCAGTATTCGAGCAACTAGTTTCCCTCATTGGGAAGTTTCAACACAAAAACACTTTGAGGTTAATAGGCTACTCCATCACAGACATGCTAATTGTTTCCGAGTATATATCTCCTAACAATAACACATTGGATTCTTTTTTATTTGGTACGCAATTTTCTCTTGTTTCTTCTAATTTATACAAGTTGGTGTAGATACATGTTATATATCCCTATAATTTATACAAGTTTCAATATATATACATGCGTTGGTGTAGATAATGAACGTTCAAAGATGTTAGATTGGGGTTTAAGATTCAGGATAATTGAAGGAATAGTGAAAGGTCTCCTTTATCTTCACGAAGATGCGGAAGTCAACATCATTCATCGAGATATAAAACCGAGTAGCATCTTGCTTGATGCAAGATTGAATCCAAAGATATCCGACTATGAAATTTCAAAGTCATTTGATGTTGAGCAAGAAGAATTTAAAGATGAAAAAATTATGGGAACACTGTAAGTTGAAAATAATGCAAGTTAGATTGATGCATGTGTAAGAAAGAAAACATGCTAACTCTAACTTTAAGTCTTCAACCATATATACAGTGGGTACGCCGATCCAGTCTATTTACAGTTTGGATATTTGTCAACTAAATCTGATGTGTATTCCTTGGGTATAACAATTCTTGTGATGATGACGGGTAAAAGGGCTTTTGAACGAAATGATGAAGGATATACTCATCTTGTGGACATTGTAAGAAATCACCATCCCTCAGATAGATGTCTTTCGAATTTAACATATTTCATCATAAATATATCACAGGTGATGAAACATTGGGAAGATGGAACGATAGCTCAAATATTAGATGAAAACATAGTTCAAAGTTTCGAAAAGGAAGAAGAAATTTCAATAACTCTCAATATTGCAATGCTGTGCGTTCAGTATGAGAGAGAGTTAAGGCCAAAAGTTTCTGATATTCTAATGATGCTAAGAGGTCATCTGTCACTAAATCTTTTAAACACCACAGGGATTACAGGTAAGTATTTATATTTTGTACGAGCATTATTGATTTATTATTGATTTGAACATAGGATTGCATTATTATCGATAAATAAAACAGGATTGCATGATAATATCAAAGATCTTGAACATCTAGCTATGGAATTTGAGGAGCTTAAAAGAGCTACAAATAACTTCTCGCCGGAAAACAACTCGGTGAAGGGGGTTCAGGACCTGTTTACAAGGTAAATTATTTCATATATATATTAAATTAGCATCATATCGAATCCATCCATCAATATTATTTAGAGGTTAAACCCTAAAATTAAGAAACTTCAACCTGTTGGAATCGATTTTTTTTTACTTCTTACACAATTTATCTTACCAAAAACAACCTTTTTGAAAATGGAATCAATGGTTGATTTTAATTCAATCGGAAACGTTATTTTTTTGCATTATATATATTGGACAAGATCCTTATGTAATATACTCCATTCCATCTCTACTCAATCTCGAGGTAGCTCAATATATTTAACATCACATTATCACATTTTATCATTTGAATATAAATGATATACAAATCAGACCTACTGTGGATTCGCATTTTTGAAAAGCTTTTGTTTCAGAAAGAAACCTAGTGGATAAATAATGTTTGGATTGTAGAGCGAATAGTACGATTATGTGGAGATCTGGTAGTCCGATAAATAAATTGGGGGGAATAGTGGAAAGTATTAGAGATAGAAAGCATAAAGACATGTTAGCTGAGGGAATTTGGTCGAAGATGCCGACAAAATTCTCTATTCTCTTGTGGAGGGTGAAATGGGATCATCTAAACACGTTCAGGAAATTAAGAAATTGGAGAGTACAAGTATCTCCTGCTTGCTTATTGTGTAATCTGGAAGATGAAACTAGGAGTCATCTTTTCTTTAACTGTTCTTATTCCAGATCTCTCTTACTAGTTTCATCTTCCAGATGACTCCTAGTGTAATCTGGAAGATGAAACTAGGAGTCATCTTTTCTTTAACTGTTCTTATTCCAGATCTCTCTTAATTTCGTTGGCGGAACA
>LFYR01000655.1:610-93277 GCA_001185155.1 Zostera marina | reverse complement strand
ACTGTTACAAAAAAAAAAAAAAAAAATGTATATCACATATAAATTAAAGTTAAACCTATATTGTTATATATATTACCCACACAAACAGGGAACGATTGTAAAAGATGTTAATAAAGAAATAGCAGTTAAAAGGCTGAGGAAATCCAAAATTGCGCTACAACAATTGAAGAATGAAATTAGACTTGTTGCAACTCTTCATCATAAATATATTGTGAAAATATTGGGATATTGCATAAAGGACGGTGACATGCTACTTGTTTATGAGTACATGCCCAATAGAAGCTTGGACAAGTTTATCTTCGGTATATACAGATAGATAAACATACAATTAGAATCATCATCAGTTATATCAAAACCATCTGTTCTGACAATTAACATTATATATACGTTTGAATGCAGATCTTGATTGCTGCAAGTATCTTAATTGGGGAACAAGATTGAAGATAATCCAAGGAATCGTCCAAGGTCTTGGGTTCCTTCATCAAATTTCTCCACAAAACATAATCCATCGAGATCTAAAGCCGGCAAACATATTACTAGACAAAGAGATGAACCCTAAAATCTCTGATTTTGGAATTTCAAATTTCCTCCAAAATGATATGACTCATGTGTCGACATTACATATTTACGGAACACGGTAATATATATATATATGTATACATCTATAAGTAAAAAATTAATCATACATATTGGTTTAATGCATTTTGGTTAGGAATTATGATTTAATATCGCATTTTTATCTTATCAAAATCCGACCATATATATTGATGTAACAGAATTTAACTACTTAATGATTTAATACAGAGGATATATGGCACCGGAATATTCGATGTATGGTCGGTTTTCAACAAAATCAGATATATACAGCCTGGGAGTGATGATGCTTGAGATTGTCACCGGTAAAAGAGCATACGACCACTATAAATCACCTGCAGAAGCTATTGACCTTCCAAGCTATGTAAGAAATAGATCGATCTTTTATCATTTCAAATAATAAAATGACTCTAACTGTCATTTAATACAGGTTTTGGAAAATTGGAAAGGAAGAGTGAAAGATTTGTTTGATAAACATGTTCAAACTCCTACTGAGGAAGAAGAAGATCAGTTGTCAAGAATTATTGGCATTGCGTTGGTTTGTGTTGACGATGATCCGAAAGTAAGACCAAATATTTCTCAAGTTCTTCAGGTGCTTTCAAATCCGCCAACTGTTAATTAAATTTGTAATGATCGATGAACTACGTCCAGAATTACATAGTACAGTCTGCAGACACACGTCGTTAGTTATATATGCACATAAAAAAAGACCACCCACTATAGGATCCTTTAATTCTAACCGTCCATTGTAAACTGTGTGATTGGTACATTTTTTGGAAGGGTTAGGTGCAAAAAGTATGAGGTTGAAAATTTTAAAATTAATAAATATTTATAATGTAATCAATGTAATTATTTTTAAAAAAAAATCATTGGATAATTTAGTAATAATCGATGATTTTTTATTTTATTTGCTACTTGTTTATATTAGAACAAAAATGATTAGGTGAGAAAACCTCTTACCTCTTCTTACATATTTTCTCGCTCCCTCCGTTGAACATTTCTTGTATTTTTTCTCTTATCATTTTCCTACATCTTCTTCTCATTTTTTTTCTGACATAATCCCTTCCATGCCATCAAGTAATTTCCTTCCTGTTGTCTAATCATTTCCTTCCAATTTATATCCTTTTACTGGTGACTTTTTCATAAGTTTATGATTTGATATCGTCTTGCTGATTCATATTATGGTTTTGTTAATATTGATCATTTCTGTCTATGTCATCCTCTATCTCATTTTTCTTATTTTATTATAAAAAAAATCAATTCTACCAATGTCTCTATCTTTTCCGTACTAGGTAATAGGTATTTGATTTTGATATCATCTCCCTTCATGCCTTCATTAACGTCATTACTTTACATTATTATATTATTTTCTCTCTCTCGTATATAATGAACAATTTTTCTATTTCTATTTTATGTTATTGTCATGAGATATATTACTCTATGTTAATTAGAAATTAAGCTCACTAAAAAGAATTGATACAACGACTTAAGTGTTGGTTATGTTTACTAAAGTTTTTAATTAGTATGTTAATTAGTTAAAATAGAGTTATGTTTTTACCTCATAATTTGTGGTTCTATTTTCTTCAAATACTTACTTTAAACCTCCTTACAAGGTTAATGAAATTAGTCTTTGATTTAACTTCAATTTAAAGTTTTGAACTACTCTAATATGATATCAGTTACCGTTCAACTTTAATTGATTTTTTTCTCCCCCTTCTTGAAAAGCAAATCGATCTCTTGATCTCAAAAAATTGCTCCAGAAATCACTTCATTTCTCAAATCGGTTTCAAATCACCATTGAGATTTCTTGTTCCAAATTGGTGATCATCCTCCACTGCCCTTTCACTGCTCAACCGTTGCCCTTCCGCTGTCACTGATCGGCAATAAATCGAGCAATCATATACTCTTCTCCCTCCTTCAATTCGCTACGCGCGGACAGTCTGTGGAAGTCGTTGGCGTAGTCATCGACTGATCGTGGGCCTTGCCGGCAGTTCAAATATTCAGTCGAAATGTGACGACTTCTGGCCGAAGAGACAGAAGTGTCGGGAGAGCTTGTGATACTCCCCCTCGAACTGTGACGACTTCTGGCCGAAGCGACAGAAGTGTCGGGAGAGCTTGTGATGCTCCCCCTCGAACTGTGACGACTTCTGACCGAAGCTACAGAAGTGTCGGGAGAGCTTGTGATACTCCCCCTCGAAAATCATGCCATTGTGACACATAACTTTTGGAATGAGTAGTTTTCCGAAATATTTGATAATGAGCTATTTTTTGTTTTTTCTTTGCTAATCTTTCATATAAATTACCCTTTAAATTGTAACTAAGGCCCGAAACTAGATTCACAAGTCGTAATTTAGCCACTCTGGACGTAAATTAGACTCTGCTAACCCTATTGCTAGCCACTCTGGGCGTAGACTTGGTCGTACGAATCGTAGCTCAGTCTACGGCTAAATTCGCGAAATAGATTAAACTTCACCACTAATCAAGACTTGCAAAGCTAAGTGACGTAATAAGTTGGAGATACAAAAATTATTGGAAATAGGACTTAGAATTTTTTGAGAACCTAAGACTCTAGATTTCATTCCTTAATGTGTAGTTGAACTCTGGCCAAAGCGACAGAGTAACTTTTTACCCTCATCAAGGCCATAGCGACAAGATGGGGTTGAATCGTTAAGGCCATAGCGACAAAACGATTTTTTATCTATTAAGGCCATAGCGACAGAATAGATTTTCGTATGTGTTGTGGGTACTTGGAACCTCTTGAGGTTAGGTTCATTTGTACTTATCAACTACCTAAGACTCTACACTTATACCCTAATGTGGTTGAACTCTGGCCGAAGCGACAGAGTAAGTTTTGGACCCGCATCAAGGCCAAAGCGACAAGATGGGTTGAGATCATTAAGGCCAAAGCGACAAAATGATCTCCAAATCTATCAAGGACAAAGCGACAAGATAGAAGAATTATTGAGGCCAAAGCGACAAAATAATTCTTGGTCCATTAAGGCCAAAGCGATAAAATGGACCTGGATCTATTAAGGCCAAAGCGACAAAATAGATTTCTAAGGTAGGGTACTAGTTAGAGTCGTAGGTAGTGATTTCGAAAGAGTGTCACAAAAATAAAATCTAACTATTCTATTTTGTAACTTGTACTAGCATAAAGATTAAGAGACTACAATTTAGGACTATAATTTTAGATTTGAACCCTGGTTTTAGCCAAGCTCCGTCCATTGCGACAGAGTGACTCTCGATCCTCATCAAGGCCATAGCGACAAGATGAGTTAGGATCATTAAGGCCAAAGCGACAAAATGATCCTTGGTCTATTAAGGCCATAGCGACAAAATAGATTGAAAACGAGGGTATCGTTGATTGTAGTCGTAAATTTAGAATCTCGGGGCTAGATTTGTAAATGAGAGTCTGATTTAGATTCTTAAGTCGCGCTTTAGACTCTTAAATCGTAAACTAGACTTGTAATCACAATTTAGTCACTCTGGACGTAAATTGGATTTTGTAACCATCACTTAGACTCGTGGGTCGTAAGCTAGGTCTGAGTAACCGGTATCATCCAGCCAAAGCGATGGATGATATATATATGAAGTTGAAGTGACGGACGTCATCCAGCCAAAGCGATGGATGCATGATTGATCCGCCCGAAGCGATGGGTGATTATTCTAAATATGATATGACATACATATTGCATAGTATCTCTATGGATTAAAGAGAAATTTATTTAAAATAATATCGCTATTGAGAATATATGAGAGCGACAAACAAAAGAATCAACATGTTTTGGTCGCTGGTTGCCACTAACAGAAGCATAGCCTGCATGGTTACTCTGGTCAATCCTATCTTCTAACAGATGATAGTTCCTCACTACTAGCGTGATGCACTTGATTGCGAGTGTGAATTGTGGCTCTGGTCGCCATCACTGTCATAGGATTGAGAGCGTGAGCTATGACTTTGGTGGCCATAACTGTTACTGGGCCGAGAGTGTGAGCTATGGCTTTCGTGGTCATAACTGTTACCAGACTGAGAGTATGAGTTATGACTTTGGTGGTCACAACTGCTGATGAGAAACTCATCTCTGTATCGAGGAGGACTAGTCGAGGTTTCAGACTGGGAACTTGTATCCTCGTATGTATCTTCTTTAGCATAGCGAGGTTTTTTCCGGCTGGGCGGCTCGAATCCGTCCAGCTTGTTATTGTTCTCCTCTTCTATCTCAATGAACGATTGAGCTCGTTGGAAGAGATCGGGCAGGGTCTCCACTTTATGGAGCGTAACATTCTGGGCCAAAGGGGAGTAGGGTACTAGCCTATTCATGTACCCCGCTATAGTCAGACTCGGGATTAGGTCGCTCACTTCTGTCATCATCGAAGTGAACTTAATCGTGTAATCCCTCAGAGACAGCTTGTTCTGTCGTAGTGCTAGTAGTGTGTTGGCACTGTGTTTTATTTTGATCATCCCTACATGTTGGGTGATGAACTTCGAAGAAAGGTCCGCGAAGCTGGAGACCGAGCCAGCTGGCAGACCAGAAAACCACCGATAAGCGCTGCCTTTGAGAGTGCCGGGGAATGCCCGACACAACAGTCCGTTATCGGTGGTCTGCGGTTCCAAGAGACTAAGGTAGAGGTTGATGTGATCTTTTGGATCATTCAAACCGTTGTACGCTTCTATCCTGGGTACTCGCCAGATTGGTGGAAAAGATCCTTTCAAAAGGTCCTTGTGAAAATGAGCGCCTTTGATTCTCAGGAACTCGATCGGACCGCTGGCGACCAGATTGTCGGTCAGCTTCCGACGGAGATCTTCCACGAACCGTGTTGTAAGAGTCTTGTCAGTGCGACTCTTATTAGGTCCAGCTTTTGATTTAAGAGGGACTGGAGATTTCCTCTTTTTCTCCGCAGATGGAGAATAGTAAGACCCAGATTCACCCGCTCCTTCGCCGATGATGGTCTTGTTGCCCCTCGCTTTCTCGAGGTTGCTAACTCTTTGTTCCATGGAATCCATAAAGTTAATCAACCTCTCTTCTAGCGCAGGAGTTAGGTTCACTCCCCCATTTGATGGGAGTGATGAGGGCACCTCATGTGCCGACAGTGGTGCATTGGAGGTTGGTATAGTACGGGAACCAACCCTCCTACCAGAAGCTCCTACTTCAGTAGCAATAGCGGGAGCTTTCTTTTTATGATCCTTAGTAAAAGGAGCCATAAATGGGATGGTTGCTTCTATTGGGTCGAAGCAACAGACTACGAGTGGAAGTTCTTCCGAAGTGTCGGAAGCTATGGGTAAGTACCTGCCCCCTCGGGTGTCACAAAACAGAAAAAAATTTGTATGATATTTCTTTGTAGTTTTGTGACCCCCTTGAGCAGTACTACTAGTCCCCAAAGTTTGAAATTAGCAAAAAAATTCGCAAATTTTTTGCAGAAAATCGTGCCGCTGGAGGTGGTTTTTTGGATGCTTGTTTAGACCTATCCCAAAAAAGGCTCCTTGCACTGTTGGAAAATTCTGCTTTTTAGTACTCGTAGAGAAAACTTTTTTCACGTGATGTGTGGTCGCAGAATCCCAAAATCAGATCTGGGTATTCTGGAGGTGGACCGACAGAATCACTGGAAGTGAAAAAAGGCGAAAAGCCCCGTACTTTTTTTTTTTTACCGAAACGACGAGGCGAATCCAGCCAAAGCGATGGATTTTCGTTTCGGTCAAAGAACTGGGCTATGAGTGGTCTTATTCAGTCAAAGCGATGAATGAAGACGAGGACCGAATCGACGATTCAAGTGTGGGGATCGCCTACTCAGTGTGGGAATCGTCGATTCAGGTGGGAATCGACGATTCAGGTGGGAATCGTCGATTCAAGTGGTAATCAACGATTCAGATGAGGATAGGTGATTTTTATGAAAAATCCAACCTATGTGAAAGTGAATGCTCCAGAGCAAAAGGCATTGACAACACTTGTTCAAAAAAGCTAAAGGAATCGGCGACTCCCTATGTGGAATCGGCGATTCAACTTGTGGCCTTTTTTGAACCAAGCCGTGGACAACACTCTTAGCTAGCAGAATAACCCAGAATCGGCGACTCACTAGGTGGAGTCGGCGATTGCCTGTATGAATTGACTATTCCTTGACACAAAGTTAGCGATTCACCGGAAGGGAATCAAGCCGAACTTTGCGAAGAAAATTTCGCGATTACGACGGGATATCGTGGTTCGATAGTCCCACAGACGGCGTCAGCTGATGAAGCACGAAATCTGCTACCAGTAGGCTCGCGGGGTTGCGAGGAGGGCCGGAGGCTTTGGAGTCCACGACGCGCGCTCTACGTCAAATACCTGCAGAAGTGGAGGGGAATCGGCGATTCACGTGGGAGTCGGTGATTCGGGCTCCTTGGTTGCTCTAGTGTGGAGTGTTGTGAGTCAAGTGGAGATGATCTTGGAGGACACCCCTAGGACCCCTTTTATAGGGTCCTGGGGGCGTTTCCCCATTCATTAGCGTGGGGCCCACTCCATTATGGTGCCCAATTAAGGGTACCATAATGACGTGGGCCCTCCCAAGTAACGCCTGGGAATCGGCGACTCAGGTATGAGAGTCGCCGATTCAGAGGTGGAGTCGCCGACTCCCTTGTGGTCAGGTCCTCGGTCTACCAGACCCGAGTGCCTTGTCTGGAGTCGGCGACTTGGTAGTCCCAATCGGCGATTCCCAAGTGTTGCCTTGAGTACTTGACGTAGACACTTGCTCCGCATCGTGGATGCCTTCCGGGGGTCCGGCGTAAAGCGACGGAACCCTAGTCCTTGTTGAGGGGCGTTGCTGGGAGTGACTGACGTAATCAGACATGTCTCACCAGTGACTTTACAAGGTTAAGAAGTATTTTCGTTTTCATAATGTTCCGGAAGGAGAAAGAATTCTGATGGCTACTATGAACATGGAAGGGGAAGCATTAAAATGGCTGTTATGGATGAATGGTGAAGGACAATTAAATTTGTGGAGAGAGTTTATGAAAGATATTCAGAGGAGGTTCAGGGAAGGATCTTATGTCGTACCAGGGGGCAGATTAAGCAAACTGGTTCAAACGGAATCTGTTAAGGAATACCATGCTAAGTTCGAAGGAATGACAACAAAAGTTCACGGAATGTCTACTAATGTAATGAAGGAGGTCTACATATCTGGATTAAAGTCGAAAGTTCAGACAGAGGTGTTAAGAGCCAGACCAGAAACAATAAATGATGCCTTCGATCTGGTCATAATGTGGGAGGACACTACAATTGCAATAATTCCAAATCAGTATTGGCAGTACAACAAATATGGACCACGTAAAGATACATATATTCCACCACATAGAAGACTGGAGTACCAAAAAGTACTTCCAGCACCACCTACGAGGAAGCTACTTGAAGCACCACCCAACTCACAACCAAGGTTTCGCAAGGAAATTTCTGAGGCTGAAAAGGCAATTCGAAAAGCGAAACAATAATGTTTTAATTGTGAGGAAAAATGGCAGAGAGGTCATCGTTGCAATGAGAAATTATTATTTCTATCGGCAGATGGTAATTGCTTATCTGAATATTGTTGGATCGTGATCCGAGGCTATAAGGGAGGGTGGATAGTCTCTTTTTGCGTACTGTAGATTTTAACGGAAATATCTGCAATAACACTCAATAAAAGCAATGACGATATAATAATATGATAATTAATGTAATATTATTATATAATTATGTACGTATATTATGCTTAGTAAAAATATCAAGTCTCTTAAGCACCTGATAACAGGTTGAGGACTTGAAGTAAATAACTTGAAAGTAAATGACCTCTTGATCACTAACAGGTCGAGAACTTAACGTAAATAACTTAAAAGTAAATGGCATCTTGAGCACCTGATAACAGGCCGAGGACCTTTAAGTTTGAAAATATAAGTATATAAATAATATATGTATATATATAGATAGGTTTGAAAATCGAAATGTGATATGCAATAGTAGTAATCGATTTTAAGTTATAGCTAGAGATTTATATGAGACAATGAACACAAAAAGATTTATACTGGTTCGGTCCAAACTGACCTACGTCCAATCTCGTGATATTGCCTCACGAAATTCACTAGCCTAAAGGTATTGGCAAAACCTACCAGAGCTTTTACATGCTACAACGTTCAAGAACCTCTCAAGTTTTTAAAGTAAACTTGCAACTTCCTTAAGTCTTTACAGGTAAACTTAACACCTAAGAGTTTTTCAGGTAACTATATAAAACCAACCTTAAATCTTTGCAGGTAGATTCAGCCAGAATCAGTATAACCAATGTAGTCGATCTTGTATCTCCACACTAAATCTTGTACTCTGTAGTACCACGGAGATATCTCATAATCTACACCACTGGATCCCAATGTAGTGCTTCGATATTTAAAAAAAAATATGCTCATTGTACTAACTGCATGGATAACATATATCATATCTTATCAAACTTCCTACAATTGATTCATATGGAGCATTCTTCATTTCCCTTATCTTCTCATCTCCAGATCGACACTACAATTGTACAACTGAGTTGTAAGAGAAGTGTTAACTGGGTTTTTATGTATTTTTCCAAATACTTCTTTTATGATAAATATAGTTTCTTTTTTACTTTCTATCTCATTCGATTTCAATGCCAATAATCAATTAAAAGCATTAGATTTTTGAACAAAAAGGAATAACCAATTAAACTTTAAAAACCATTCAAAAGCATTAGATTTTTGCCCCGGGTCCTCCCCGTGCTCCGGCCTGCCGATGGAACCGGGGTAAAGGTAAGATTTTGGGACGGGTCTTGGGGCAAGTAAAATTTTAAATTCCCTTTTATTTTCGCCTCACCCTGCTCTCTGCTCCGTACTTCGCCCCGCCCTCCCCGGTCCTATTTTTTGGGCAGGACATAGGGCAAGGCTACCCTGTCTGTCCTCGTTCTCATCCCTAAGTGGGTGTGTGAAAAATAAGAATGAACTGTATAGTTACAAAATAAATGTGGTTGAATTGCTACTTTAGTATTGAAATATTTTTGAAAGGTAATTGTTTACTCTATTAGTTTATTTCTAGCTAAATATTAGATCTAGGGGTGGGCATGGATATTTATTTAAAAAAATTCATTGTTACTCTAAGTATTTCTTTTATATTCATTGTCTTTGTTTTTATTTTACATTCTACAAATCTACAGTGCATATTAATTCAGTTTGTTTATACAAATTTACAATGTATGTCGTGAATTAAGCTGTCATTTAAATTAGTTTCAAAAAATAAGCTTTTTAATTTGCATTATTTCAATTAAGTTAATCTTATTGGCAATTCCATTCATTTTAGCTTTTAATAAATATCATTGCAGAATTTGAAATCGAAGAACCTTTAGCTATAGACTTTGGTGTACTTGAAATAGCTACCAATTCTTTTTCAAATGACAACAGGATGGGAGATATATTTGACAGAGTTTATAAGGTGAATTAATTTAGTGTTTAATCAAACATTTATATAATCATATTCATTCAATTATGGAGGTGAATTCATTCATTCAAATATTCATAGGGGGTACTAAAGAACAATCAAGAAATTGCTGTTGAAATATTTAAGTCATCTGACACAAACTCAAAATTCGAGCACCTAGTTTCCCTCATTGGGAAGTTTAAACATAAAAACACTGTGAGGTTAATAGGCTACTCCATTACAGACATGCACAAGCTAATTGTTAGCGAGTACATACCTCCTAACAATAACACATTGAGTTATTTTTTATTTGGTACGCAATTTTCTCTTGTTTCTTCTAATTCATACATGTTATATATCCTTATAATTCATATACAAGTTTCAATATATATACTATTAGTATGAAATATAAATGTGTAATTAGTTAGAGATAGAATTAGTTAGTTGTTATGTAGTGCCCACAAGTGTGTGTTGTTGAGATCTATTTTGATTATAAAAGTAACGGGAATCCAGTGGATTGAACCACGGTTCCATTCAACAAATCTTCACTCTCTTCCTCTACCATCGTCTCCCACAATCATCATCCTTCATTCTCTAATATGGTATCATCGTCCGGTACCGATGCTTCCGCAAACTCCGATGGAGCCGTCACTCGTTTGGAAGAACAAGTCCTTCATGTGAAGAGGCTCTCCTTTGTCACTCTCACCAAGGACAACTATGTATCGTGGAAGGCTCAGGCCACCTGTGTGCTCATCGGCACAGATCTGTTGAAGTATGTGGAAGGTGAAATCAATTTAATTGAATCACCAATTTTTGTGTGACAGGACCAGCTTCTCTTGGGATGGCTCTTCCAATCTCTGTCGCCGAACATTCTGTCTTAAGTAGCGAGCTTGACGTCGTCCACTGATGTCTGGAAAACTTTGTCTAAGATGTACTCGTCTGGATCAGTGACCAGGATTTTGTTCCTCCGACGTCAATTTCTGACGATAAGGAAGGAGGCGATGTCAATGTCGGTATATGTTGCTCATGCCAAAACATTGATCGATGAAATGGAGTTAATTGGGGAAAAGATAATAGAGGTGGATAAAGTAATCACAGTGATCGACGGGCTAGGGCCGGAGTATGCCGCATTCGCGAACTCCGTCACCACGCGATTTGACCCAACGATGACGCTCGTCGACCTGCAATCGCTCCTCATGGATCAAGATCTGCGCCTATCTGAAGAAAATCATGCCGATCTGTCGTCATCCTTCTCCGCGAATCTGGCAGCGCCCAAATCAGAAAATTGATTGGGGGAAATCGCTCATCTGGAAACGATCGCGCCGGCGGTCTGTCCTCTGAAAATCGTGAAAATAATTGCACGATGTATGTGAAGAGTTTTCCTTGTCAAATATGTAACCGGAAGGGGCATGGGGTATTGAATTATTTTGATAGATTTAATGCTAAGAAATTTGCTCCTACTCACAACAGGAAATTGGTTGCAGTAGGGCTATCATCTCCGTCAGCTAATTTTGCTGCCAATCAATCTGAGGGGGTACCGTCTATTTGGTATCCAGATTCGGGTGTCTATATACTCATATTACAAGTATGAGAAATAATCTACAAGTGGCTAATCCCTATGTTGGTCCATTGACCATTACTACAACTAGTGGTGACGGCATGCACATTTCTCACTCGGAATTTACAAGTGGACAGAAAATATTCGTGTTAAATGAATTATTATGTGTTCCTAATGCTTTCAAAAATTTGCTATCGGTATATCAGTTTTGTATTGATAATTGGTGAGACATGCCTGATTACGTCAGTCACTCCCAACAACGCTCTTCAACAAAGACTAGGGTTCCGTCACTTTATGCTGGACCCCCGAATAGCTCCACGGTTGCGGAACAAGTGTCTACGTCAAGTCCTCAAGTCAACACATGAGAATCGACGATTGAGACTACCAAGTCGCCGATTCCAGAGGTGAGTCGACGAGTCGAGACCAAGTTAGTCAGTTCCGGTAGACTGGCCATCTTGCTCCTAGGACTCGCCGATTCCACCCCTGAATCGACGACTCCCATACCTGAGTCACCGATTCTCAGCCGTTACTTGTGGCTGACCCACATCATTATGGTACCATTAACCGGGCGTCATAATGGAGTGGCCCTGCTCATTGATTGGGACGTTTCCCAAAGACCCTATAAAAGGGGTCCTTGGGGGTCCTCCCAATCCATCTCACCTACACTTGCTTCACTCTCAACCAGAGCACACTAAGAAGCCCGAATCGCCTACTCCCAAGCTGAGTCGTCGATTCCCCTCCTCTCTGCAGGTATTTGACGTAGAACGCGCGTCGTAGACTCTAAAGCCTCCGGCCCTCCTCGCAACCCCGCGAGCCCCTGGTAGCAGATTACGTGCTTCATCAATAATAATGTGTTTGTGAAATTTGAATCTAGAGTGTAAAAGTAAAGGATGTGGTCACTAAGGAGATACTCTTGGAAGAGGACCAGGAGAATGGCTTGTATCGGTTACCAGTTCATATAAGCCAAGGTTCTGCTGCACTGTTGGGTGAAAGGACTAGAAATAAAATTTGGCACTGTCGGTTGGGTCATTTGCACTAAAAGGCAGTTGATCAATTAGTAAGAGAGAAATTAATTCAAATATCTTGTAAGGATGTAAAATGTTGTAATTAATGTAGGGTAGAGAAGTCATCAGTCTTACCTCACCATATTAAGTCAACGGTTTATGATAAATCCCTGTCATTAATTCTAGCAGATATATGGGGTCTGACCCCGTGTGTTTCATCTGAAGGGTATCTCTATTATGTGAATTCAATTCGTAGACGCAAGTATCAATTACAACTCGGTATTTCCACTTCAAAGAAAATCACAAGTTGGAGAAATATTCCTCAAATTTAAAAAGATTGCTGAAAATCAAACGGGGTGTTCAATTAAAAAATTTCAAACCGATAATGCATTAGAGTTTAAGAAAATGACCCCAATGCTTGAGAAGTTTGGGATTATACATCGATTTTCGTGTCCCTACAGTCATCAACAGATGGGGACAGTTGAGCGTCGTCACAGACACTTGGTTGATACTGTAGTCACAATTCTTTAGCATGCATCATTAACAACTACTTATCTTTATAATCGTAATACATCAGTTGTAAATGCTGGAAAACCCCTCTTGGAAAAATTATTTGGAAGAAAACCATATTATGGTTTCTTGAAGGTGTTGGGGTGCAAATGTTACCCGTGTTTACGACCATATCGCTCTTCAAAGCTGGATCGCAAATCTACACCGTGCATTTTCTTGGGATATCCAGTCAATTATGAAGGGTATGTCTGTCTAGATCTAGTGATTGAAAAATTATATATCTCAAGGGATGTCAGGTTTGAGGAAAATGATTTTTCTCTAAATAATTGTTTAGACATGGATGATTATGATATTTGTCCAAAAACTAATATTTTAGGTCCGGTCACTATTAGGAGTCTTGAAATAATATCAGGCCCGGTCATCATTAATTCAGGCCCGATCACGTCCAAAACTATTGGAGGTCAAGATTCTATTAATCCAAGCCCAAGTCATGGTATTATTAATAATAATCTGGAAAAATTGCATGAAAGTCCAGGTTGTGAAATGTTTATTCCTAGCACAGATCTGGATGGTTCTCTATCCGCAGAAGAGTCTCAATCTGCGGAAATGGTCTTCCCAACATCGAACGGGAATCCCTCGCCGACCACAGGCTCGCCGGAGAGTACGAGTGTCTCGTCGGAGGAGGCTATTTCAGAAAATCGAATGGTGACACGAGCTCAACGTGGGATTGTCAAGTCCAATCCAAAATATACACTCTCAGTATCACATAGTGATATTGCAGTTCCGAGGTCCCCAAAGCAAGCTCTGCTGATTCCAGAGTGGAAGGCCACGATGGTGTAAGAATTCGAAGCACTCCAGAGGAATAATACTTGGAAATTAATTCCGAACAATCCAGATGATAATGTTATTAATTCATTGTGGATTTTTAAGGTGAAACAAAGGATGGATCGGTGGAAAGACTAAAAGCACGGTTAGTGGCCAATGGACTCCGATAGATAGAGGGATTGGAGTATAATGAGACCTTCAGTCCGGTAGTGAATCCGATATCTATTTGGTCAGTTCTTACCATTGCAGTTTCGAATTCGTGGAAATTGTCTCAACTTGATATCTCCAATGCGCTTTTACATGGTGACATTGAGGAAAGAATCGTTATTCAATAACCTATGGGATTTATCGATCGTAATTTTCCAGATCATGTGTGTCTACTTAATAAGGCGGCATTGTACGGATTGAAACAAGTGCCGAGGATGTGGTTCAAACGGCTTGGACAATTTCTGATCACATTGGAGTTTGTTCAAAGTTGTTCGGATCTATCATTATTTTTATTGTGCAAGGCTAATCCTATTGAGTGTAGGATATTTTTGTTTGTGTATGTCGATGTTATTGTTATCACCGGCTCCGATGAAGTTACTATGGAAAAAGTGATGGATCAACTAGCTAGGTGAAGAATTTGCAGTACGAAAGCTCGGGTGCATTTCGTATTTCTTGGGAATTCAAGTTAGAAAGGTAGAGGATGGATTACATCTATGCCAAACTCAATACCTCGTGAATTTGCTCAAGGGAATTAATCTAGGCAATATGAAGCCTTCAACTACACCTATGTTGACCAACCAAGATCTTTACTCCAATGAGACACCGATAGAACAAGTTAAAGATTATCGATGAATCGTTGGCTCACTTCAATATCTCATGTTCGAGCACCGAATCGGAATATAGAGTCATCGCCACAACTATTCAAGAGTTAGAGTAGGTCAAGAATCTACTAGTGGAATTGAGAGTCGGTGTAAAAATCCCAATTGCACTAAAATCGGACAATCGAGGTGCAATTTTTCTAGCTACTAACTCGACATGCCACTCCAAATTAAAACACGTCACGATTAATCTTAAGTATGTTAGAGAAAGAATTGATGCAGGCTCGGTGCACATATCTCAAATTTCGAGAATGTTACAAAAAGCGGATTTGCTTACTAAAACATTGTCACCTAAAGGATTTGCGCAACAACGAATCAATCTTGTGAGACCATTCTCACAGGATTGAGAGGGTGTATTAGTATGAAATATAAATGGGTAATTAATTAAAAGATAGAATTAGTTAGTTGTTATGTAGTGTCCACAAGTGTGGATTGTTGAGATTTATTTTGATTATAAAAGTAACGGGAATCCAATGGATTGAACCACGGTTTCATTTAACAAATTAATCTTCACTCTCTTCCTCTACCATCGTCTCCCACAATCATCATCCTTCATTCTCTAATATATACATGTGTTGGTGTAGATAATGAACTTTCAAAGATGTTAGATTGGGGTTTAAGATTCAAAATAATTGAAGGAATTGTAAAAGGTCTCCTTTATCTTCACGAAGATGTGCAAGTCAACATCATTCATGGAGATTTAAAACCAGCGAACATCTTGCTTGATGCAAGATTGAATCCAAAGATATCCAACTATGAAACTTCAAAGTCATTTGATGTTGAGCAAGAAGAATCTGGAGTAGATCAAATGTTGGGAACACGGTAAGTTGAAAATAATGCAAGTTAGATTGATGCATGTGTAAGAAAGAAAACATGCTAACCCTTAAGTCTTCAACCATATGTACAGTGGGTACATGGATTCAGTCTCTTTACAGCATGGAAATATTTCAATTAAATCTGATGTATATTCCTTGGGTATAACAATTCTTGTGATGTTGACGGGTAAAAGGGCTACTGAACGAAATAATGAAGGATATACCAAACTTGTAGACAATGTAAGAAATCACCATCCGTAAGACAGATGTCTTTCAAATTTATAACATATTTCATCATAAATATATCACAGGTGATGAAACATTGGGAAGATGGAACGATAGCTCAAATATTAGATGAAAACATAGTTCAAAGTTTCGAAAAGGAAGAAGAAATTTCAATAACTCTCAATATTGCAATGCTGTGCGTTCAGTATGAGAGAGAGTTAAGGCCAAAAGTTTCTGATATTCTAATGATGCTAAGAGGTCATCTGTCACTAAATCTTTTAAACACCACAGGGATTACAGGTAAGTATTTATATTTTGTACGAGCATTATTGATTTATTATTGATTTGAACATAGGATTGCATTTTTATCGATAAATAAAACAGGATTGCCTGATAATATCAAAGATCTTAAACACCTGGCTAGGGAAATCGAAGAGCTTAAAAGAGCTACAAATAACTTCTCGCCGGAAAACAAACTCGGTGAAGGGGGTTCAGGACCTGTTTACAAGGTAAATTATTTCATATATATATTAAATTAGCATCATATCGAATCCATCCATCAATATTATTTAGAGGTTAAACCCTAAAATTAAGAAACTTCAACCTGTTGGAATCGATTTTTTTTTACTTCTTACACAATTTATCTTACCAAAAACAACCTTTTTGAAAATGGAATCAATGATTGATTTTAATTCAATCGGAAACGTTATTTTTTTGCATTATATATATTGGACAAGATTCTTATGTAATATACTCCATTCCATCTCTACTCAATCTCGAGGAAGCTCAATATATTTAACATCACATTTTATCATTTGAATGTATATCACATATATAAATTAAAGTTAAACCTATATTGTTATATATATTACCCACACAAACAGGGAACGATTGTAAAAGATGTTAATAAAGAAATAGCAGTTAAAAGGCTGAGGAAATCCAAAATTGCGCTACAACAATTGAAGAATGAAATTAGACTTGTTGCAACTCTTCATCATAAATATATTGTGAAAATATTGGGATATTGCATAAAGGACGGTGACATGCTACTTGTTTATGAGTACATGCCCAATAGAAGTTTGGACAAGTTTATCTTCGGTATATACAGATAGATAGACATACAATTAGAATCATCATTAGTTAAACTATCTGTTCTGACAATTAACATTATATATACGTTTGAATGCAGATCTTGATTGCTGCAAGTATCTTAATTGGGGAACAAGATTGAAGATAATCCAAGGAATCGTCCAAGGTCTTGGGTTCCTTCATCAAATTTCTCCACAAAACATAATCCATCGAGATCTAAAGCCGGCAAACATATTACTAGACAAAGAGATGAACCCTAAAATCTCTGATTTTGGAATTTCAAATTTCCTCCAAAATGATATGACTTATGTGTCGACATCACATAATTATGGAACACGGTAATACATATATATGTATATATCTATAAATAATTAATTAATCATACATATTGCATACGTACATATCCTAGATTATGCATTTTGGTTAGGAATTATGATTTAATATCGCATTTTTATCTTATTAGAATCCGACCATATATATTGATGTAACATAATCTAGCTACTTATTAATGATTTAATGCAGAGGATATATGGCACCGGAATATTTGATGTATGGTCGGTTTTCAACAAAATCAGATATATACAGCCTGGGAGTGATGATGCTTGAGATTGTCACCGGTAAAAGAGCATACGACCACTATAAATCACCTGCAGAAGCTATTGACCTTCCAAGCTATGTAAGAAATAGATCGATCTTTTATCATTTCAAATAATAAAATGACTCTAACTGTCATTCAATACAGGTTTTGGAAAATTGGAAAGGAAGAGTGAAAGATTTGTTTGATAAACATGTTCAAACTCCTACTGAAGAAGAAGAAGATCAGTTGTCAAGAATTATTGACATTGCGTTGGTTTGTGTTGACTATGATCCGAATGTAAGACCAAATATTTCTCAAGTTCTTCAAGTGCTTTCAAATCCACCAACTATTGCCTTGCCTGAATGTTGAGTAAGCTAGAGTTCCCGATTTACCTATTTCTTACCCATTCTGATCAAATTCCATCGTGCTCCTTGATTGGAAAAATATGGAAATTTGCTTGGGGTTGTCTTTTATAAGTACCCATTTACTGCGACTTCTAAGCTTGATATGGTATATATTAACTTATCATTTTCTTCTTGAGCTTGTAAAGTTGGTAGTTGTATGGTGGCGAATGTGGGTGGGGGGGGGGGGGCTTGCCTTAGGGGAACCCTCCAAAAAAAAATAAAAAATATACATTATACCGCACCATTTAAAATATATAAATATAATAATATTAAATATTTTATTTTTATAAAATCTATGGTTTTAAAATATTTTGTTTATAAATCATTATTCTATTAATAATTAATTTATTATTATATTTATCATAATTTTTCATAATTGTCCATCTATGTATAACCATATAAGGATTTAAAAATTTTGTTCTTTCCTCCTCCTCTGACTCCATCAATTCTTTTTATTTTTTTAACTCCACTCTCCAGTCTCCACACCTCTATTTATTTAATTCTTGACTTTTGTTTCTTCACTTCACGTGAGTTCGTATACTTCGATAGCTCCACACAAAGAAAAAGAATAAAGATATTTTTTATCCACATTCTTTACTGTTAATCCTGGAGATCGAAACAATTAGCCCCCTGGAGAAAAAAATTTTTGGATTCGTCGCTTATATTAGAACTTTCTTTCATTCATGGAACACTTTTTCATAAACTAGACTCCAATTGACCTTCTTTCCTTTGCACTTCAGAAGTTGAAAAAATGGTTGACATTAATGCTGCTACACAACCGTTTAATTTCGGTACTTCTTTAATAGTTCAAGGGGGATCATTTTGGTTATTGCTTCGATTTTTTCAGGTTGGGGTTTGATTCCGGCCTTCTTTCGTTATTATATTTTCCTTCCGAAACTCCGAATGTTAATCGTAAGTTTGCTTCTTTTATTTTGTAGAAAGCTTCTTTGAAGGTCTTCCCAGTGGTTCCTCTTCTGTTTTTGACTTTATTATAGATATCATCATATCATGCGTCAACGTAAATTTCCATGCTTCTTCCAATCTGGTCCTTAAAATTTTTGTCCATAAATCTTTGGAATGTAGCACATGTATAAATTTCTTAGACCAAATGAAATTGCTTTAAAACAGTACGAGCCTTGTTCATTTATGGAGGTTATTTTTTCTTCATCGACTTCTTCTTTCATCTTGATTTGGTTTAACCCCGCATAAGCATAAATAAAGGTGAGCAACTTGTGTCATGAACTTCTATAATAACTGACTATAAATGGCAAAGGATATGACTGTCCTTGGAGCAAGCCGTATTTGAATTTATGAAATCTATACATATTCTCCGTCTTCCAATTGACATTCTCGACATGACCAAATTAGCCAACCATTTAGGGTATTTTATTTCTCTATCGAAAATAATGTTCAAGCAAATTTACACAACATATTCCAGATTCAGGTAGAAATTTCAGACATTGATGATCCGTAGATGTTATGGCTGGGAATGCGTTCAAAGTGACTCTTCCTAAGATCGCATTGTAGCCGGAAATGAATCGTGAAAGTTATCCTTGGGATCGATTGAGCCATCGAAGCTAGGTAGTTTCATCTTCCTCCAATTTTTAAGATATAGTTGTGATAAGAGATGATTGGCCAGTGCTTCTTCTGATCGGATTACAAAATTATTTCTCCATTCACACCTTTGATCCCACCTCAGATATTCTGGCCATCTGATCTCTTAAGCTTTCAACTAGAGTGTTGGTGTGAGAGCTCGCTGGAGTAAGCTCGTCGTCCCAACCTATTGCAAGTGTTTCCCTCAGAATTGTCAACCCCCTCCCCTAATGGACTAGTGGAGGTATTTATAGTGATCCATGACTGATCTTGGGCCTCATGGGCCAGCCGGCCCACCTGCGCCTTCGGGCCCATTAATTCGTGCGTTTGGGCCTCGAAGGTCGTTCGTTCGGTCCATAGTACCAACATAGAGTTAGCAACCTCCAGTGTTCCTCTTTTGAAACTTGGTTTACCCGTGTCGTTTTCTTTTGACTCGAAACTTTTTTCTTCTGAAGGCGCCTTCTTACCCTCCCTTGCTAATTCACATGTTACTTCCCTTTCTTCGTTCCTTCTTATCTTCTTCTATCGGCCTTCATCTTACCACTAGCTTCATGATCTTCCAAGTGATTGTGGAGGTGTTGATCGGTTTCTTGTTCCCTTGCTTCTCTGATTAAACCTTCCTTCTCCATGTCTTTGATTTTACGTCAGGTTCACAAACTGGTAAGTGTCAGAATTGGTCCTTTCGGACAAAAACCTAATCGATTTTTATTCTGTTAACTTAACTTTAAGAATTAATTGTAACAAATATTTAAAAATTACAAATTGTAAGTTTGTAACATATTAAAATATTTGTAACGAAATTTAGATGATGAACAAAGTTAACTAAATTTCCGTCACAGATAGCATAGTTGATGAAACTCAGTTAATTCTGTTCGTTCAAATTATCTAAGTCTAAGTCCCTACCAACAAATGATTACTAATAAAATCGATCATCAATCTTGTTAGATTTCCAAATAAACTGGAAATCACAAATAAAGTTAACTTTATTTGTAACTATTAAAATTTCTAACTCTAACTTTAATCCTTAATTATAACCATTAAAATTTCTGAAGATCCAAAGTTCAAGTCTCTCTATGTACGTATTTTTTAAAAAAAATTCACTATCATATAACCAATGATATATTATGTAACTCTGATATATCACTAGGATATAGATATTTCTACACTTGTAGATAGGTATCATTCTTTATAAAAAAAAATTGGAAAACAAAATAAAAGAATATTAAAAACTTATTAAAAAAATAAGGATCATCTTAATTCATTTATTTCATAAAGACTTATTTTGGTTTAAATAAAGATCCCAACTAAAATGTGTTTGTCTAAATGGAATTCTTCTTTTTCCGTATATCTGTCGATGAAATGTCCATCCGAAAAATATTCTCTGGTATTGATATAAACATGTCCTTGAGATTTTCTGGAATATCAACGTCTTCAAGAACCTAAAAAATATTAAGAATTTCACAAAAATTGGACGAGATTAATATCGAAAATCCACAAAGACAAGTGTTTGATATAAATGTTGTACCTTGAGATTTCCATCAACAGTTCGAGCACCCACAATAAATTTAGAATTATAATTTTTACATGACTTCAGTCCATCGAGCATTTTGTCATAATTCCCGGAGTGGTATTTTGGCTGAAAAATTAACTTTCTTGTTAATTTTAGATTATACTGAAAAATTATACTAAACTTTAATATCAAGTTATCCGTACGAAGTTGATAGAAAAATCTTGATTTTATGCAATCTTACATCAATTAGTCTAGATACAGTGTCTACTCCAATGACAAAAGTACAACCAGGAAATAGCTGTGCTTTTTCGTAGAAATATGGTTTATTTGTTATGACAACATTTTTCCCTGCATTTAATGTAAAACAGATGGCATGTTATACAATCGGAAGTATTCTATATTTCTATTAGGGTGAGAATGGAGCCCCTACCCCGGTAACCAGGACGTGGAACGGGACGACCCGTCTGGAATTATTAAAAAATAATTATAAAATGTAAATTATAAAAAAATAATTAAAAATGGGTAAACTTTTTACTTTAATTCTTAAAAGTAAAAACAAAAATTAAATCTAAAATAGACAAGGTTTAAAATCTAAGGCTTAAGCTTAAAAATGTAATAAATTTCTAATCCTAATAATCCTATATCTAATATAATATAATTTATTAAAAAATAATTTTTTTAGAAACCGGGGCGACCCTGCCCTGAGACCCGCCCCAGAATATGACCGGGGCACCGGGTCAACAGATCAAAAATTAAAAACGGGACAGAATATCTGCCCCCACCCCGGTTACCACCGGGTAGGAGTGAGCGGGGACGAGGATTGCGTTCTCCATCCCCGGTCAAAATCCTCCCCGTACCCGGACGACGGGGAATCTCACTTCTCACCCCTAACCCTAATCCACCCCGTTCTCACCCCTAATTTCTATCATAAAATTTTATCTATCTAAAGATAATTACTAATATAATCATACCATAATATATAATTAATAATTAGCCATTCTAAACTAGATATTCTAACAGCCATAACTTGAAAATTAAATACCAGAGTTATAGAAAACAAGTGAATGAAAAAATACATACCAATTTTCTTAAACTGCAGAAGTCGATCTTTAATTTGATCTACACTTAGTGGGGGTTTGTCGGCATTTACAGCAGAAATCTCAAAGCATGGAAATCCATCATCAATTATACTGCATTGTATGAAATAGTATCAGAGGATTAATCAATTCTTTCCTTGGTCAACAGCCTTCTTCCAGTGTGTGTGCTTTCTTATAAGAATATAAACAGACTAAACAGTAAATTTATTCTTCTTTCAGTGACGTACTGTCAATTTTTTAGATTTCAAACTACGGAACAGAAAATAGAGTATAAATTTTTTATATTCTTACTTTAATGCAGCTTCTAAAAGTTTTAGATGGCCATCATGTACAGGATTAAAAGAACCAGGAAGTATAATCATCCTTTCTGACTTTGATTGGTAATTTTCTGTATGCAATTATGAATAAACTTAAAACTAGTGAAACATTACAGCAAAAAATAGCAGTAAAATGCACATTACCAGTTCCAAAAGGATAAAGTTTCATGGTTATTTTCCCATCTAGCAACTGTTGAATTTCTTCATCTTCATTATAGATCTCTTCATGCTCAGTAGGAGTCTCGGATTCATTCAGTTTCAAAGAACAATCAACAGAAACATTGCAGACATCAGCAATGGCCTGCAGAAATATTCATGTCTGAAAAAAACATAGTTCAAAAAAGCGAAAAGCGCTTCCACTTTTCAGAAAGAGCTTTTTCGCTTTGGGAGCTTAAAGCGCTAGGGTATTTTAGTAATATCCTGTAAAAATACATATAATCCTATATAAATACATATAAAACCTATAGAAAATTAAAAATATCTTATAAAAGTATAAAATCACATGTAATAGAACATTAAAGATTTAATTCATACAACTAAAATTAAATTGGATTTAATCGTAGTTGGATTTAATTTTTAATTTAAGTTAGAATAAAGGGGTAGAATAGGCAAAAAAAGTATATCAGGTGATTTTTTTTTATTAAGGAATAGGTGTAATTGGGTAATTGGACGGATCTTTACCCGAACCCGTCCGATTACCCGCTCTAAAAAACCCGCTGGAAAAAGCGCTCCTCCAAGAGAGCTTTGGAGCTTTAGCGCGCTTTAAGCGCTCTTAAAGCGGCACTTTCAAAACTATGGAAAAAAAATAGTAAAGTATAAATAGCTAATCCCATCCGATATCTACAAGATACCTTCAACAAAAAGTGACCAGAAACTTTGTCTTCCTCTTCACGAGTCCTCATGCCCTGATTAATATTTTAGATAATTCAGTAATTTGACGATTGGTATCTTAAAAGTTGAATGAAATAAAAATATGCACCTTTGACAAAGTAACATTAGTTGTCAAAAGACGATCTGATGTTCTTGTTGACACAAAAAATCTATATAAATTATAAAAAAACAAATTATCAACAAGAAATTGAAAAACCTATGTAAAAATCCAGGTATAAGAATTGAAAGTAGTAATATGAAAAAATTAAATATTACATCATCATTATCAATTTGGAAATTTTCGATCAAATTTTTAATCATATATCCAAAATTAAGTTTATTTAGATCTAGGTTGATAGTTTAAATATTTTAAACTAAATTAAAAATCATTTTTATGAAATAGCTTCAACCTATGAGCTCAAAAAAGTAAATTTTAACACTAAACAATTAAACCATAACTCTATTTTTTTTATAATTGAATTAAATATATATAAGAATAGGAAAAAATTCTGGGACGGACTGTTTGAGCAAGGTCAGATGCGGCCCTTGTATCCAGTCCATCCATTTGAAGTTTATTGAATATATAAAAAACTTAAATCTGTTAATCATTGGAAGTTTATTTAATGGCTGGGGTCAGTGGGCGCATTGGGACTCACGAAGGCCGGCTGCTGCACATGATTCCAGTCCTATAAAAGTATATTTTTTTATGAAGATAAAATTTCATTAGAAATGAAAGAGGCCCTGCCCAGGATTACAATATATACATAAAATAAAAATAAAGACAGCCTCCCTTAACATACAAGTACTGTTTTTGTAATAGGTTATGTCCTCTAAGGGAAGCAATAAACAAAAACATGAGCAGTACACAGATAGATCACTTATAGGCCATAGCAGAACAACAATGCATCACAGGATAAAGTTATAAGCCTATCCAATGCCTCATTGTATTCTCTTCAGCCAAACCCAGATGAGGTGGATTCGCTTTAACCTCAAAACAGATTTTAGAGTCCCTTGTCACCTCAGCTACAACAACATTCTCAGATTTGAAGTTGCCAGTTTTCCACCTTCTATTCCTCTCCTGCCACAGGTGTCATGTAATTTCTCCAATTAACGTTCAAAGTGAAACTGCTGGAGGTTACTTTAGACATTAATTGGAGACATTACATGGCACCTGTGGCAGGAGAGGAATAGAAGGTGGAAAACTGGCAATTTTAAATCTGAGGATGTTGTTATAGCTGAGGTGATAAGGGACTCTAAAATTTTTTG
Source organism: Zostera marina (assembly GCA_001185155.1). Classification (NCBI taxonomy): domain Eukaryota; kingdom Viridiplantae; phylum Streptophyta; class Magnoliopsida; order Alismatales; family Zosteraceae; genus Zostera; species Zostera marina. The sequence continues at coordinate 68,741 of LFYR01000655.1, read as the reverse complement.
AGATTAAAGCGAATCTAACTGATCTAGATTTGGCTTAAGAGAATGCAATGAGGCATTGGATATGCTCATAACTTTATCCTGTGATGCATTATTTTTCTACTCTGAGCGATCTATCTGTGTACTGCTCATGTTTTTCTTTATTGCTACCCCTAGAGGACACAACCTGTTACACAAAAATGGCTTGTCTGTTAAGAGGGTTGTCTTTCTTTTTATTTTATGTATATTGTAATCCTGAGCAAGGCCCCTTTCATTTCTAATGAAATTTTATCTTCATCAAAAAAAAACGTACAATGTGAATATATTTGTTTTTTTTACAAATATATTAGTTGTAACTTTACAAATATATTTGTAAATTCCCAACGATTTATTTGTGTTTAAAAGAATATTTTTGATCTTTTTGTAAAATGTAATCGGGTTTGGATTTGGAATTGTTTAGGTCATGTTACATGTACAAGAATTTAATAAGAGTTAAACAAATTAAATATCATTAAGGTACCTATGGTCGCCACGTTTGGGGGTGGAAGAAGCCAAAGAAGCTGTAAATCCAAGACCTACAACAGGCACCCCTATAGATAAAAATAAATATGTGATTAAAATTATTTCTCAAAATCAAGAAATTAACTGAAAAGTTGATCTTGGAATGAAATCTAACAATAAACAACCAAATGGAACCTGGTCTAGAGAGCTTCAATGCACGATTGTAAGCTAATAAAGCCATTTCTTCTGACGTTTGTTTGCTTGTAAACTGAGCTGGATTCTGAATTTGAAACAAAGAAAATGAGAAGAATCACGATTGTTTTAAATGATCTTAATAAAATCACAATCGAAAGTCCTCAATTTCGGTTCCAACGAAGAATGATTTCGTCGCCATAAAAAAAAAGTCAATGATTTTCTTTTCGTTTTTAAATTCCAAGGGGGTAGAAAAAACCTTTCCGATCAGTTGAACCATGGATGTTCTGGAATAAGGTACGACGACTTCGAGAACGGTGCTAGATGCGCCAGATGCTGACATCAACCATCCCAACGCCTGTAAATGAATAAATATAGATTGATTATAGGTAAATGACGAGAGAGGGGTCAGAGAAGGAGAGTGACGAATAGACCTAGACCTGTGAAGCTCCACCGGCAAGGTAAATGACCGCTTGCGTAGGGGTGGAATGGATGGCTTCGACGACACCGCGAATACAACCTTCCGTCATCCCCTCGGGTTTCTGCAACTCAAACAGTGTGGTTAGCAAACTTAGCGGTAAGGTTACTAACCGTTTCAATTAGGCCTGGGCATGAGCCGGGTAAAACCCGAATCTGAGATGGTCGGGTAGAGTTTGGTTTTAATATTTTATTCTCTTAGAACTTTTTGACCCGAATCTGATCAAAATTACCCGAAGTACTAACCCTAGTATTAACCTTATAATTGTGGAGGCATTACATAACACCTGTGGCATATGGCAGGAGAGAAATAAAAAGTGGAAAACTGACAATTTTAAATCTGAAGATATTGTTATAGCTGAAGTGATAAGGAACTCTAAAATCTGTTTTGAGGTTAGAGCGAATCCACCTGATCTGAGCTTAGCTGAAGAGAATGCAATGAGGCATTGGATACTGGATAGGCTCATAACTTTATCCTGTGATGCATTCTTGTTCTCCTCTAAGTGATCTATCATCTATCCGTGTACTGTTCATGTTTTTCTTTATTGATACCCTTTGGAGACACAACCTGTTATACAAACAGTTCTTGTCTGTTAAGAGAATTGTTTTTATTTTTATTTTATGTATATATTATAATCCTGGACAAGACCCTTTTCATTTCTAATAAAATTTTATCTTCATCAGTGTACCTAATACCCTCTTGATGGGTTAATTGGTGTAATTGACTTACTGTGACAGTGACTAGGCTGATCGTACTTTTACCAGAAAGCCAGTCACTGACTTCTGTGTTACTTGGCTTTTCCACAATTTTATGAAGATCAAAGAAACAAACTACAATTTCAAAATACAGGACAATGGCTACTAAACTACTACTACCAGTGAACTCACTTGGCTACAATATCTCTTACAAGATCTCAGTATCATCTAACATAAATGCATTGCTATACTATTTTGTGAGAACCAATCTGCATATAGTTAACAATTCGGTCTTTCACGAACACACTGATATTTAGATGCAGACTGTAATATTGTTAGGGATCGTGTAAAAATAAGTGATATCATTCTTCAAAAGATGGCAAGTTGTGCTTAACTAGCGGACATGCTAATAAAGTCAGTCAAAAGGTAATGTTTCACATTGCTCTGTTCAAGAAGGAAATTTCGGATCTTCATTCACCAGCTTGGCGAGGTGTGTTAAGGTCCAAAGGCTCAAAAACCCAAATAATTTTGATAAACACTTTATTCACCACAGGTAGAAAACCTAGGTATTTAAACCAAATATGTCACCGATTCATACATTTCTCATCATCTCTTTGATTGAAATCTTAATCTTAAAAACTCTCATCTACTAAACTCCCACTTGTGATTGTTCTTTTTTGATGGTATGTAATATTTTTTGTCAATAAAAATATAGGAAGCACTTAATGTGAGAACGAAATGGTAAAAAAGTTTATGAAAATGTGATCATGTTGGTTCGTTCTCATTTAAATTTTATCAGTTCATGTCATTTAAATTATATCTGTTCATTTTCATTTAAAAATATTACATCAAAATTTTCAAGGTCAAAATCCAACTTCGTTATTCTGATTTTCCATAAAAGTGCACCAATACTTCCTTATTCTAAAATCGCCTGTCCTAAAAGTGCACCAATACTTTGATGAGTCCTTCACCGGAGTTCCACCCCATAACCTCTACTTTTTCTACTAAGGCAGATAAGTTCTGAATGGAAGGAGCCTGAATAAGGAGCTTCACGATCATCTATTGGGTGGTTTTTCCCAGAGAAAGATGGAAAAGACCACACCAAAAGAAAAATAAGAGACCATTAGTGCTTACCTGGGTTTTTTCTCCACCTAATAGACGAAACCTCCATCTGTGAAGCTTCAACTACAAGCTACCCTTCCTTCTAGTCCAAGATTAGCTCTCTTAGTTGGAATCTTCAGATCGAGCCTTGTGCTAGCATTTAAGGGTGTTATTATTCATCGACGAGTTCACGTTCTACTGGATTCTTTTTGACTATGTGAAATGAACCGTCAAAACCCGTTGAATATGCCCATCTACCCAACGGTTCACCAGACCCACATATACAACTAGACCAGACTACCACACACCAGGGTTGGTAAGACTGTCGAGGTACCTTCTATTGCATTGGTCTCTAATTCTTTTCAGGGATAGTTAATGGCTCTAGAGCCCATCTCACAACCAATTTGATCTCACTGTTGAAAATATCTTCCAACAGACCTGTACCAATGCCTTTAAAGAGATTTTTCGGTTAGGAAATTCGCCTAGGAACTTCAACCTAGAAAATATCAATGATACCCCCCAACCATTTAGTAGACAGTCTGGAAAGGCAAGAAAACTATCAAATATTAACCTAGCATTTAATAGTCAGAATACCTCTCCCAACATAAATAAGGACAGTTGCTACAACCTATGGAATCTGTTATTGGAGACAAAGGAATCAATCAACTCTGTTAGATTGGTAGCGTCAATGATTTTTGCAAACCCTCTATGTGCATAAATCCCTGCCCACCCTTTCCTCACTCCATGTGATCTTATTTCATTAAGGTCACCTAACACTAACCATGGCTGGGGATTAGTATAAGAGTGGATGTTCTTTATTAATTTCCACAATCTTTGTCAACTTCATTAAAACAAAGGAATCTTAGATGATGTATTCAATCATTGAAGTCCCCTTCTATTGGAGACACAAGCAGTTTATTGGAAATTGGTGGATCCAATTGAAAAAATGCTAGCCAGATGGAAATGAAGGTGTTTATCTTATGCTGGTAGAACACAGTTAGTCAATTGAGTGATACTAGGGAAGTTTCGATATTGGCCCAATGGAATCACACTGCCTTGTACAATCATAAAAAAGATACAATGTTTAGCCTACAATTTCATATGGGATGATAGGAGATGTAGTAGTTGGGAGAAAATGGTGCTTCCGAAGAAAGGAGGAGGGATCAACATCAAGGATTTTTTGCCACTAATGTCACGACAGTGGTCAAAAGATCCGAGAAGTTGTGGAATCCAAACCCCTCCATTTTAGAAGATTGGGTTAAAATTAGATACATTAAGGGTAGACGCATAGGAGAAATGGAAAGTAGACCCACACTGGACTCCCATATGTGAAAAAAAAAATTAGCCAACAGAAAAATTATAGGTAAATATATTGACTGTATGAAAAACAATGTAGGATATTTCAAATTGCAACTGCCAAATATTCAAAGACACTTAGACCCAAAGACATCATCCAAAAGCCTCAACACCCTTACTAGGGTACAAAGATAGGGCATCGACCTCCAAACAATCTGCCCCCTATATGGACAAGAGGAGGAGACATTACAACATCTTTTCTTTAATTGTCAATAAAGTAGAGACCTACTATTAAAAACCTCCAGTTGACTAAACAACACAATTTGGACAATTAGGGGTCAGAGCCCCCTACACCCACAATAGATATTATATAAGAGACATAATGGAAACAATCCATAAATTTACACACAAAGCCAATTGTTGAGACATACAATGACTATTACTAGCATTCCTTTCCTGACACATATGATGTGAAAGGAATAGGAAATTAAAACAATTTACCCTAAGGTCTTCAGAAATTATCAACATAGAAATCTTAAAGGACGTGAGCACTGCACATGGAGCCACATCTTTTAAGAAGTACAATCTATTACAGACTGAAATTTAGGTCATATGTTTATAGGAGTCCAACATATTAAGGCATAAGTCCTTAGCTAGCTAGTCATGGTCACACCAGACACATTTTTCAAAACTAAAAGTTTTAATTTATCAAAAAAAAATATCACTCAACTCTGGACAGTGAGATAAACCTAAATTTATCTTGGATCTGGCCTACCCGACCCAAAAAATGAATGGGTTAAAAGTTCAATAAAATCCTAAGATGTAGAACACATTAACCCAATTAGTTTCTAGTTCCCACAATGAAGCTCCAATCCACCTTCTTCCCCCTTTAGTCCTTTCCATCCTCCACCATTTATTGCCACTCGATCATCTACACTGACGCAGTAGGAGTATGTTGGGGAACGATCGCATCTCATCCACTTCCTTCATAGTCGTCCAAAACCTACTCCAAACCAACCATATTGGTCATGTTAGACTCTTCGACGCCGATCCACTTGCATTGCAAAGCATGTCTGGAACTGTGATCAGGGTTTCTATCGAAATCTCCAATGAGATGTTGCGCGAGTTGAATTCGTCATTGAAGGCAAGGCCTCTAGGAGTTGGGTACACGATAATATTATGCGCTACTTAGCTGCTGCTTTTGCAGAAGGCGCAGTTAAGATTGAGTAAGAAAAGAAGAATTTACTGTTTTTAGTTGTTTATGGATTTTAAGATTGATAATGATAGAGATTTTTCAGGTATATCTCAGTTGGAGACGAACCATTCCATCTGATTGACGGCCAACAATTCTACCCATTTGTTGTCGGAGCGGCAAGCAACATCCAACTGGCTCTAACCGAAGCTACGTTCTCCAAACGTGTGAAGCTCACGGTTCCATGCGACTCTGATGTATACGTAGGAGGATACAACTCCTCAAGTCTTCCATTGACTGGTGTGTTCCGCTCCGATCTCAACAAAACCATGACACATCTCCTTAAATTTCTCCAGAAACACTATTCTCCATTCACCATCGGCATCAACCTTTTTCTGGAACTTGAACAAAACCCAAATTTCACAATGAAACATGCCCTTTTCGAACAAACTTCACATCATAACTGATGGTCACAAGTACAAAAATATTCTGAATTCAAGTATTGATAAGTTGCTAACGTGTCTAACTAAGGTGGGGTTCAAGAACTTAGATATCTTGTTTGGGAAGTGTTTTGGTTCATCTTCTGTTCTTAAGTTTCTGCCGATCTCCTCCAATTTGTCGAGCTAAAGCCTATTTATAGCAGCTCCAATCCTGTTCTGTTCTAGCAGTTGTCCAACCAGGTGTCTTTTTAAGTTAGACACCTGGTTAGTTCATTGTCAAATGTGTGTTGGCAGAAGCATAATATAAAATCGCTTCTTACTCCTTAACAGGAAGGTAGGTTGGCCTAGCAATGGTTCAACCAATGCCACGACTGTGATAGCTCGAGTTTTCATGGAAGGTTTGATGAATCATCTCCGAAGAAATGTTAGAACTCCACTGAAGCCCAAGAAGCCTTCAGTAGAGACTTACATCTCCGTCTCTTTGATGAAGACATGCTAATAGACAGAGCTACGACAGGCACAAGGGTGTATTCTCTTTGATACGACTAATTTTTTCATTGACACAAACATGATCCATGTCAAATTTTTCATTGACACGGATCGATTGAACACGGCACTATTATTTTATTAATAATAATTGTCTATGAATATATTTTATTATTTTATCCCTATTATATAATTATTATTTTATAGGTACAATATTTTATATAAAACTTAAAAAAAATTACATAAAAATATTATTTTACCTCTATTAATAATATAAACGATAAATATAGTTAATTAACAATATAATATTATATTTTCGTGTTATCGTATCAATTTTCGTTTTGTGTAATCGTGTTTTACTTTTAGAGACAAATATTAAATCGACACTATTATTGATCGTGTCAAAATTTTCGACATTAACTCAACATTATTATGAACATGTCGTGTCATATTTTTTACAAATCGTACATGTTATTACCACTCCTAAATATCCCATCGACTTAGAGCAAGATTATTCAAAGAAGACTCGAAAAGTAACAAGGTGATGTGTAGATTATCAGCGCAGATTATTAAATCGAAAAGTAACTGTCAGCGCTCGAAAAGTAGATTATCAAAATTTGAGGTGATGTGTGTTAGATAATAACAAGGATACATCCAATGCTTCAACTATTTTCTCTAAAGCATGCTCTCAGGCAGATTGTTCAGTTTTGGCCACAGGTAGTTCGTGTTCGACTGTCGGATGGCCGGGAAACATGTCGTATGCATTAAACAGCTACTACCAACAGCATGGTCAAAATCAGAAGTGCTGCATCTTTGGTGGTTTGGGATTGATCACGGTTGTGGATCCATCAATTGAGGAATGTATATTTTCTGTTGGTCTGAGCACATCGGCTTGTTTATTCACACTACTTATCATAATCATGCTAAATTTAGTAAAATATCATTCTATTTGAACTTAAAGAAAATAGTAGTAATAAAGGCCATCGCATCATTCTATTCATGAATGTTTGTTGTATACAAAATAGACGCTGCCCAAAATATTTGATCGATACACCCTACTATTTTGTCAAATAAATATGAAGAAAGGTGTCTCAAATCTAGGTTAAGTAAATTACTACTTACCTAGGGACAAGTTTACCTTGCATATCATATTGAACTTGTGGTGCATGCAGATATTGAACGCCTGTGTTAGGAACCGTTGGTTGAACCTGAAACATAAATAAATGATGATTTGGTTGGTCAGCTAAATTCACTTCATTCATGTGCATAGTAGTACCGATATACCTGTTGAACTTGCTGTGGCAATGATTGTATGTTATAACCACCAGAAGCGTATTGCATTCCATACGGTATCTCTGAAGCCAAATAGCTTCCGGCATATCCTTGACCTTGACATTAAAATTATAAAATGCTTATCTTGCTGCTTACGCAAATTAAAAATATTTAGTTCAAATTGCAGAAGAGGAAAATAACTAAAGCACAGAGATATGTCCTTTTGACAATAATCAGCTATAAAAATGGAATACCAGTGTTTGTTGCCGTTGCCGCTGCTGCAGTTGCGGCTTGAACCCTTTTATCTGCATTGGCCAGGTCTGCCTGTAACTTTTGAACCTCTTGACCCATCGAAACCATGTTTTTCTCCATTTGCTGACTTAGTTCAAAGTTATGAGCACGAGCCTTTCTTTCGTATTCGATAGCAGCTCTATTCAAATTAGATCAAAGAACATCCATTAAATAGACATCAAAAAGTGGTAAACCACCACCAGTCCTCCAAAAGAGAGAGCGGAGATGAACATGAAATACAAACATAACGATTAATGCAATAAGTGAGAAATAGACCTTCTGCTCCTACTATCTCATCCCAAGATATTTTTTGGGTATAAATAATTTTTATCATTATAAATGAAGGGTGGTGACTTAAAATAGAGATAAAATGGAACAAGGGAGATGAGTCTATGCTCATCGACACTTTCCTATACAACATTACATTTAGTCATTTTAGTTGTTAATAGTTTTATGATTGATTAAAATAAATGAAAAGGTTAAATGATTGATTAAAATAAATGAAAAAAGTTAAACTAATGAAAAAAGATCGCATTTAAAATTAAAATAATCAAATAGTCGACTATTGATTGAAGTAGAGCATTTTGATCAAACTGTCTATTATCTAAGCAAAAAATGCAATCTGAAAAGGAATGACAAGTCTAAACATTTGTCTTTGGATTAGAAATTCAGATCCATTTTTAAAGATTTCTAGAAAACCCAATTAATCAAATCCTGGAATCCTAAACAAAAACACAATATGTTTAAGTTAAATCGTAAAGCAAAAGAAGCATAATTTAAAAACGTAAAATTTCAGTGAGTGAATAATAAAGAAGTTTTGGAAAGACTTGAGACTCGTAGACATTAAATTCTACATAGCACTCTCTCAATATTAATAATTACTAGAGTGTTGCCTCAGAATTAGTCTCCCAAACTGCTTATGTGTGTTCCTCAATCAGAGAATGACATTTTTGAAGGATGTTGCATTTGAAATATATGCTAACATCCTTTATGGCCTGGGCGTCCATTGGATCAGGGTTCAGTGAGTTGGAATTCATCTCAAAGGAAATTTGAATGTTCTTGCCTTCTTGATGATCTCCTAGCTGATTTCCTGTTGTTACCTAAACTTCCCAAATCTCCATCTTCTATTCCTCTCCGGCCAGAAATGCCAAGAAATGGCTCCAAGCAGTGACCATATAAACCTCCAGAAGTTGGAATTCTTCCTGAATTTCTGGATTCCATCCATTATAATGTCTGCATTTTAGATTAGGGGTGGGTAATGGGTATGCATGATATGGAACCTTGCTAATCCTCTCCTTTGTGGCATTAACTTCATTAAAATCTCCTATGGCTAGCTAACTATATTGGGAGCTTACTGTTTTGATGATTGATATTTAAAAAAAATAAAAACAAAATTATAGCAAAATAATTTACTGGATCCCAGTAACTGCAAAATATACTATGTATATTTAATTTTTTATGAAGAAAAAACAAAGTGACAAAAACCTCGTGAGTTTAATCAACATTGCTTATTAATTATTATGCAAACATAAATGTATCACATTTATTTATTGGGTAATTTATCATGTAAAGTGTGTGGATAAAATCCACAATCACAGTCAAATTGAGCTCAATGCTTGAATGTTTAACTTTTTGAGAATTTTTTTTGAAACAGTTAAATAATTTCATTATTAATAACGAAGGGCATTGTACTGATTCAATGAGAATTAGCATAAAAAGTTAAAAACAAGAGATAAAATATGGTAAAGAGTGCAAGACTCATTTGACACTTTCCACACAACCATACTGCCTAGTGTTGAGCGCTAGGTGTCTAGGTTATCTTCCTCCGGAGGTTGGTCTCCCATATTTGTATCATACTAGGCCCCGATGGATGGCAACAACTCTTCTTAAAGCCCCAAAGCTTAAAGGAGAAACTCGTGTCATTTATGACCTCCTTGACAACAACTTCTGATGGTCTGAGTGAATATTGTTGCCATCTTCTATTTCTTTCTGCCCATATGTGCCAACTGAAGGATCCAATCAAATTCCATAACAACCCCCAATTTTGAGAATGATGTGTTAGCTTTTAACATGCCTTGGTTAGGTCCCCTAGCCTCATGTCAGGGTGTGTGTGGGTATGTTCATGATTTTCCAGAATATGTTGTCTAGCTTTCCAATTAGGGGTAATAGGATGGCTCTAGTGTATGCCCCATCCATTCAATCTAGTAAAGGTGTTTATATGTCCCCATTTTAGTCTCCATAGGAGTATAGAGAATTTTGTGGGTTTGTTGGACCATATTCCCTCTGCTAGACTGTCTCTCTATGGCATTTGTCTCTGAATACCTTAACTATTTTTGCAAGTTTCTTATTTGGGGTTCCATTTTTCCACAAGACTGTGTAATTTGATCCACACTCAATTAATGCATGTCTTGAGGCTATCTCCCATTACGAATTTCTAGAAATGGGAGTCTATACTATAGACAAGGTTTTACATGCGAGTAGGCGTTCATGCGATGGAGCTGGTCGCATGTACGCCTAAGGCGCCAGGCGATGCCTAGGCGTCGCATGAAGCAAGTAAAATTTTACAATAAATACCCAAAATTGTTTAATCACTTCCCGCCGGAGAAGATTGGATGAGGATTTTGTTCACTGCTCGTCGGATTATTGCTCGCCAGAGCTCTGATCAACGTTCGTCGAAGGTGCTCTCTGAAAGGGAAGCTCGCCGGTGGTCAGCAGGGGAGAATGACACTTGGGAAAATCGAGAAAAGGGGAGAAAACCCCTATTCTCGATTTCTAATTCTTGTTTTAAGTTTTTTTAATTATTAAATAGATTATAGGTTAAACGGATCCAAATGGATCTGCCTAACCCGACCAGTACCTGAAGGTTGATAGCCTAAAGGTGCTGACCTGCATGATCGCCTAGGCGATTGCCTGAAAAACTATGACTATAGACTCTATAGTATTTTTGATCTGGATGTTTGAAAGAGCCTTTCCCTTTATGTAATTCTCTTGGATCCATGTGCTTAGTATCGAGTCTGCAATTCTTTTGATATTTATGGAGGGTACTATGACATGTAAGTTCCTTACTCCTAATCCACCTTCTGATTTGGGTAAGATCATTTGTTTCCATGGCATTCCTTTTCTCCCATCCCATATGAAACTATAGGCCAGTTTTCTTACCTTGTTATAGATTCTGATAGAGTTGTGCCCTAGGCCTAGTAGATATATTTCCCTGCAAGAATCCAGTTTACCAGTTGGATTCTTCCCCCATAGGAGAGGCATTTTCCACTCCACTATGCTAGCATATTCTCTATTGGTTGTATCAATTCCCAACATTGATTATAGGATTGTCTTCTTCCTTGTTATTAGGGAGGTCTAGGTATGTGAGGGGGAGGGCTTTGATGGGGAAGCCAAGGATGCCTTGTAGTGTTTGGTCTTCAACACGGACCTTGGACAATGTCATTAATCTTTTTGTGGTATTAATTTCTAGACCAGAGAAGGAGGAGAACTTTGATAAGGTTTCCTTAATTACAAACAACTATATCAAGCCACAAAAAAAAATGACAATGAGCTTCCTCATTTCCACTCCAATTATCTTTAACGAAAAAAATGCAATGTCCTACTTTAAAAACTCACTTTGGGGTATGTAAAATTTGGGAAAATCTCAAACATGATCAGAGTACCCTTAATCTCAAAGCATATAAAAATTCTTGACTTTTTACCCCTGCCTCCACGGTATATTGGTAAGAAAGTTTGAAGTAAAGCATCACACCTAGGTGCTATTAAGTGGTATCAATGTTTTGGCAAAAGGAGGGGAAAGAGGGAATTAAGAATGAGGAGATGGAGATTGAAAAAGAAGGTTATAAAGAAGACAAGAGAAGTGAAGGAAATGGCAATTCTAGTTTCCATCATCTTAAAGTCTCACCACTTTTTCCTTTGTTTTACACATCTTCTCTTTGCTTTTTCACCATCTAAAAAGTCCAAAATTCAACCCAACCACCTTACCGCCCTAACTCTTCTACCCTCTGGCAAGACTATCACCTGAGCCTAATGGATCTTTGCTAGAAGTCAACCCTAGTAACTAAAATAAACTTCTCAAAGTACTGAGGAAAGTTCCTTAACATGAAAACTTATAAGTCCTTCATCATTAATGTGCAATATCAATCTTACATTATCAACTTCTCTCGATTCCCAATTCTCAAATCTGATCAAACTCTCCACCCTTAATTTAAAGGAACTCCAAGCTCAGTCGTATTTTGTAAAATATTTTATTCTCTTCTGATTGAATTTCATGAACTATTAGGATCCCTCTAATGTGTCTTCATAGTTATTTTCAATGGTCTGTTCTAGTCATCCTTATTTCACATATTAATTAGATAATAGTCGAAGTTTTGAAAGCCAACATGGAATAACATTAAATTACCATAACTAGACTCTCAAGGAAATTAAGGAATCAGTAAAGGGTCTAATTTTTTTCAAACTTAAAATTCGCAATGATCCAACTTCAAACAAAATTAATAATTTAATACATTCCTAATTTACTTTTACCGTTCTAGGCCGTCATAACATAATATAAAAGAAAAAGAGAAATAAAAACTCAACATTGAAATAAAAAACAGAAGCTCACCTTCCTTTCTGAATCTCAACATGCATATTTTCAATCTGTCCAAGCGTAGTTGGGACCTTCTGCACATCGGCCCTTGCTTTCGTCAAATCTTCCCTGAGTACCTTTAGTCTCTCGGACATCTCAACCTTTACTGCTTCTAATTCCCTAATATCTGTTCTAACCTGTCCCAACTCAATCCTCATTCTCTCCACAACCCTAGCATCCCCTTCGAAAATCAATGCCCGTTCGTAGTTATCCCTTACCTCCCTTTCCAAATCTGCAGTTACCTTATCTGCTGTCGCCATAGCCACCTTAACTTCATGGCGGGCAAGATTGACCTCCTGTGCCAAAGCCACGTGCGTCGCTGCTAGTTGCTGGTTGTCAGATAGAAGGACATGAACGTCGCGATGTTGGGCCACGAGACGTTCCTCAAGAAGAAGTGAGCGTTGGTGTTGGTTCCGGAGACTATCCGATGTAATTGGTTGTATTGGATGATTGGGAGCGCGTCCTAGAAGAGGAGGCTGTGGGTCTCTTAGACTAAGTATGTGAGGACGGCTCCGACCTGCCGACATTTGGAAAGGGAAGGTTGAATTTTAAGGGGATGGAGGATTTCACTAGGGTTTTGAGGGAATGGAATTTAGAAAAAGGGGAAGAAAAACAGAAACGAAATGTTTAAATTTGGGCGACTGTAGAAATTTCGCAGGGTAAGAAGAAGAAGAAGAAGGTTAACAAAAGAACGAGTGAGGTAAGTTACGTGAGCCGTCGGATATATTTCTCTCAAAATCTACGACGCAGATTATCGTGGTTTTATTTAAAAAAAACTCATCTCAAAATCATCCATAAATCAACGGTCAGATGGATTTTAAGTTCGTAATAACCGTCAGATCAATTGTAATGAGAAAACCCTAGTTTATTATAAAGACGACATCGCAAAGTTTTTTCATTCCTCTCGTCTTCTCCCTTCTCTCGTTTCCGGCGGCGCTATCGTCTCTGCACATTCAACTCCGAGGTTTGTGTCGAAATCTAAATCGATTGGTTCTTATTCATTTGTTTTATCATTCCTTCAGCTTTCTTCATTAGTTAACGTCTGCATTATTTCTGTTGACGGTTTTTTAGGTTTTCACCATGTTCACCGCCAGGAGAAAGATCCAGAAGGATAAGGGTCTCGAGCCCTCAGAGTTCGAGGATTCCGTCGCTCAGGTTCTTCATTTTTAGGGATAGATGAAATAAATAAATTTTTTGAAGCTTATTGATCGTAATTCATTATTAACTAGATTTTCCTGGTTTTAGGCGTTTTTTGATTTAGAGAATACCAACCAGGAGTTGAAGAGTGATCTCAAGGATCTATTCATCAACTCTGCTGTGTGAGAATCTAAGTTTATGGATGTTTGTTATGAGTTCTTATTTATTTTTATCAGACATTATTAATTTTTCAAATAATTTTCAATGTCGTTCCAGTCAACTTGATGTCGCCGGTAACAAGAAGGCTGTTGTCATTCAGGTCCCATTTAGACTGAGAAAATCGTACAGAAAGATTCACGTTAGGCTTGTTCGTGAACTTGAGAAGAAGTTCAGTGGAAAGGTAGATCCTAGATTCTTTAGAATTCATGTATTTATATTTGCTTTCTTCTGTATTTTGTTTAAATTGGGTTTTGTTTGTTACTTCTACTATCATTGATTTTATTTTTGTTATAGGATGTCATTGTGATAGCCTCTAGACGTATTGTAAGGCCTCCAAAGAAAGGTTCCGCCGTTGTTCGTCCTCGCAATCGAACCCTTACTTCTGTGCACGAGGCAATCCTTGAGGATGTTGTCTTCCCTGCTGAGATTGTTGGAAAGCGTGTGAGATATCGGGTTGATGGATCCAAAATCATTAAGGTACGAAAAATAGAAAAATCCTGTCGTATTTCTTAAACATTCAATGCAGATAGGTGATTTGATTTGTTTATGATTCAGGTATACCTTGACCCAAAAGAGAGGAACAACACAGAATTCAAACTTGAAACATTCTCTGGTGTTTACCGTAAGCTTTCCGGCAAGGATGTTGTTTTCGAGTATCCAGTGACTGAGGCAGTCTGATAAGATGCTGCTCGTTTTTAGTTCTTTTCTAGATAAGTTTCATATCGACAGTCGATGATGTTTCAGATTTTGGTTCATTATTTATTTAGTAGTTCTGACATTTCTCATGCTTGTTATTTTGGATAAATTCTATCTTTACTGCTCTGTTCTTCTTTTATATATTTATTTGTGATCAAACGAATATCTCTTCTGGTTGATGAAATTTTATTTCCTTATTTTTAAACGTTTTGTGTGTTATCTTTTGAAGATTTATTTTAAATCTATTAAATACTTGGTCTTTTTAAACTGTTTTCTTGTTTTGAATTTTATTTTTTAATTTTTGTCAAATTCTATAGTTTTTTATTGATTTGAATTTTATTTTTTTCATTTTGTTTATTATCGATTCGTTACTCTGTGATGATTCATAACCTATGGATAGCTTTCTTCATCAAACACATGATTTTTCATCTATTCAGACGGAAAATATTGCTTATGCTCGCATTTTGAATCCTCCATCCTTTAGAAACTGCGATGATCGACATTATTTGGATGGTTACTGGTTTCACCACTGGAATGATCATTTCATTGTAATCGTGTCCTCCGATCCATCGAGTTCTGTTTGCCACAATCTTTGCCAATCTATCCATCGAGTAGTTGTTTTTCTATAGGCTTCGTAACAAGGTACTCGGGCTATCATTGAACACCAACGGAGTAGCAAACAAAATATCTCAGATTCTCTTAACCTATGTGTCGGATACTATATAAGATAATCGAAATAATGAATTCAATTAACTTTTATCACATTACATTCTCTCCTGTCTCCTTCAATAGAGTTTTTTATTAACTGATCTTGTGTAAAATACAGAGATACCAGATTGCAGAATGTTCATCGGCCGATCATCGGTTGCGTTGATTACACGATCACACTTTCTGTCCTTGTATTTTCCTCGAATCTCTTGTAACATGATTCGTGGCTCCTGAATTAGGTTTAATTTCCAAACCTCCCTTGGTTTACTCTTGTTTCAGGATACCATATCGAATCCCCTAACTGCTTTATATGCCATGTTGAATGGCTTCCTTGTCGAACCTTCTGCAGTCCGCTTTCGATTTCCGTCAAAAAAAAGTGACCACAATTTATGAAACATAATGACGAAAATCCGTCATTTTCAGTCTGTTTTCGTGTAGTGTATACAAGCTACAAGCTTCATTTAATATTTGCTTAAAGAACAAACAATCCGAACTGATTATCGACCTGCTTAGTAAGTGCTAATTAACAATTAGTAAATGCTATTATCGACAAGAATGAAAGTATTAACAAATAGATAAGCTCATAAGCATGCTGAATAGTTATAATGAACTGATTTTTCAATAATTGAAGGAGCATGATGGCATAAAGATTCTGATAATGACTTCTGTTGACTTTGATTCATCACCCATTTAAACGTTATGTGAATTATCATCCGATGATGCGTCTTTTCTACCAAATCGACGAGCCAATAAACCCTTTTCTAATTCACAACCAACCACCGGCTTCTCTCACTTTAAAAAAAAATTTAGAAGGAGAAATTTTTTTAATTTCTGGGTTCCGATCCACAATGGCCAAGGTACCGGAAGCATACCTGAACTCCGACTTCAATGAGGATGACTTCGATGAGTACAATCCTTATCCATACAAAGGTGGCTACGACATAGTCCTCACTTACGGTTACCCACTTCCTCCTTCTCCAGCCATATGCTACCCAATTGGTGGAGGCGAAGGTGCGGCAAAACCAGTATCCAGCAACAAAAATACCATTGTTAAAATTGAAGAAAGCGATTACGTCCCTGGCAACTGGAATCCGGCAAGGGATAGCTGCGGGAGGTGTCGTGATGGGGCGAGCAGTTGGAATATCACTCAGTGGGCTACAGATTTCCTTTTTGGGTATTTACCGGTGTTTAGCGAGAAGAGAGATGAGACCCAGTACAGTTATAGCAACCTCAATTATGCCTATGACCGACACACCTTCCAGCAACCTCTCACTCAATATGCGGAGAACTTTGTTGACTACCAACCGTCGACTTACAACTCCAATTGGTGTCAAAATGACAACACTCCGTCGTATACTGTTCAAGTTGAGCCGCCATGGACGTGGCAAGGAGAGTTAATGAGCTACGACGAGGGAGGAGGAGAAGGAGGAGGGTTAGATTATCCATTGACGGAAAATTCATATGAACCGGCAGAACCAGCTTGGTACGAGAATATTGGAAATTATGATTACGGACAAGAGATCTACATCGATATTGTCGATTCATCGCTATCCAGCTATGCTGCTGCAGTTGAACCATCTTGGTCGTCGCCGGATGTTGATTTTCCATACTACGAAGATAATTACGACCACCAACCACCGTCTTATCCACCGCCGTCTTCTCAATATGTAAGTGCTTGCTACTACTTGCTCCGTTTTGATATTATTGGAGATTGAATCGATCTGTACATGCTATTAAATTAACACTCCCAAATGTTTTGTTGGTTGGCTGATGTTCAGGATTATCAAGACTCGACCAACGACGATTCATCCAATGAAATTTGGAACTCGATCTTCAGATAAATCCTGCTGTTCATAGAATGAATAAATAGCGAGATCAATGATTTGTTTATCGAATTAAGAATTTAAGATTTGACTAACGATCGATGAATCTTCTGTTTTTGGTTTGAGGAAAAATCCGTCAAACTCACAAAAAAAATCTTATGATCACTTCATCTTTACACCTTCTTCTTCTTCTCAATGATTTTATTATAAAAACTATAGAACACTCGATTGATGAAAAGTTGAAAACAACTAAAGTTGTTCGATAGACCAAACATAAAGATACTTCGTCAGATTTTATTTAGATTTTAGCTAAAAACTAAGTTCACATTTACAGTGTTGGTTTCATTTCCTAATTACTAAAAAAGTCTAAATCTTCCGATTTTCATTCCTACATAGTCATATACTCATATCATCGATCTAAAATATAATTTACTATTTTTTATTATAATTTCTTTACCATTTTCATTTTATTTAATTAAATGGTTATAAGTGATAAAACGGACGAGAGATTAAGATTCAAACAAAACAATCATGACGAGAAGAGAGTAAGCGACGATCACCAGAGGTGGATTTAAATAAGAGGCGCAACTGTTGGGAAAAAGACTCCCCTAGGGTTTTTGTAATTAGAATAAAATGAGAGTGAAAAGTTATCTTACAAAAGAGATTAAAAATAATATATATACTAAGTAGCTAAATAACCTAATTATGTAATTGACTAATTGACCTATTAATTTGAATGGGCCTGACGAGAAATAAAATTTTGGATGACTTTCAGTCCAGTAGCTTTAATACTCCCTCTCAAGTTAGAGAATTTATAATGTCGTGCATGCCCAACTTGGGTATATCGTATATGTTTTTCAAAATTTGCACAACAGCTGGTTTAGTGAGGATATCTGTCAATTGATTATAAGATGCAATATGTGATAATGAAAATAAACCAGCTTGTATATAAATGTTCTCTAACCAAGTGACATTAATCAATTTCAATATGTTTGGTCCTCTCATGGAAGACCGGATTTGACGCAATATGAATTGCAGCTTGGTTATCACAATGTAAATGAGTTTTGCAGTCCTGTTTTACCTGTAAATCATTTAAAAAATAATGGAGCCACAAGATCTCACAAATTGTTGAAGCCATTCATGGACTTGTATTCAGATTCTGCAGATGATTTTGAAATAGTGGATTGTTTTTTATTTCCATAAGATGATAGAGTTCCCAAGTAAAATGCAATATCCTATTATAGACCTTCTTGATGTTGGGCATCCAACCCAATCAGCATCACAGAAGGCACAATTTTTATTTGGGCATTTCTTTTGTATAGTATTCCTTTGCCAGGAGCACCTTTAATGTATTTTAGTATTTTGATACCTGCATTATATTGAGATTGATTAGGATTTGCCAATAAATGGCTTAAGTAGTTAATTTACAGAAAATGATATATCAGGTCTTATATATGATGGTAAGGTAAAGTAGTTTCCCAATCAACTTTCTGTACTGGGATGGATCATGTAGGATAGAGCTGGACTCATCAACTTTTAGGTCATGTTTTAGTGGAATGGATGATGGGACAGTCCCTAGTTAGTTAAATTCATGTCGGATGTCAAGGGTATATTTTCTTTGGGATATGAATATACCTTGGGTGGATTGGGAAACTTCAATTCCCAAGAAATATTTAAGTTTGCCAAAGTCCTTTATGTGAAATTCAGAGTGTAGGTGGTTTTTTAATTTATCTATCTCCTCGATGCAATCACCAGAGATTATAATATCATCAACATATATTAAGAGGTAAGTGTATGATGAGTTTGTTTTTCTAAAGAAGAGAGTATAATCAGCTTTGGACTGTTGGAAGCCAAAGGAGGTGAGTGAGTTGGTTAATATTTGGTATCAGTTTTTGTTTGCTTGTTTTAGACCATATAAAGATTTTTTAAGTTTGCAGACTCTGTGATCATCAGTTGGCAGCATGCCAGGGGAGGACTCATGTAGATGTCTTCGGCAAGATCTCCATGAAGGAAGGCATTACTGACATCCATCTAGATGAAGATGTGCCAGTTCTTGATTGCAGCTACTGCAAGTAGGGTTCTCACAGAGACAATCTTAACAAGAGAGATGGTCTATGTGTAGTCAAATCCTTCTATTTGGGTGTGTCCTTTGGCGGTGTTTCTTTTGGCAACAAGTCTAGCCTTCAGCCTTTCAGTGTCACCATTGGACTTGTACTTTATTTTGTATACCCATCTAGAACCAATCACCTTCCTATCACTGGGTTTTGGAACAATTTCCCAAGTTTTGTTTAATTTTAGAGCTGGTACGTAGCTCTTCATTCATTGCTTTGACCCACTTGGGGTCAAGTATGACTTGTTTGTATAATGATGGTTCACTGGTGATAGAGATTTTATCAAGAAAATCTATGTGAGAGGTGGACAGTCTCTTATAGGTAATGTAGTCATGCATTGTGAATGAAGTCTCTCTTGAGTCTCCTTTGCTTGTTGCAAAAGAGCAGAAGTAGTCACTTAAGTACTCAGGTCTTTTACCCTGACTTGGTTGTGGGGTTGTTTGGGACTTGGGTTATTGCCTCTAAGAGGTCAGTGATAGAACTTAGAGTGTCAGAGGTGGTGTTGTCATGAGGTTCAGATGTTTCTTCCTCAAGTGGAATTGAGACATCTGTTTCTTCAAATTGAAGGATATTTGGTGACTCAGCGCCTGAATGTTATAGAGGAAATATGTTTTCATGGAATAGTACATCCATGCTGGTGGATATGAGGTGGCTTTGTAAATCATAGAGTATATAGCCCTTTTGTGTTGAGCTATTCCCAATGTACATGCACCTCTTGGCTCTAGGTGAAAATTTGTTATCTCTCACCAAGATTGTGGCATAGCAGAGGCATCCAAAGTTTTTTAAGTTGTTAAATTTTGAGATTTTATTGTGTACTAGTTCATAGGGGGTTTTAAGATCAGTGGCTTTGGATGGTAGCCTGTTAATTATATAAGCAACATGTAGGATTGAATATCCCCAAAGATTAATATGTAGGGAAGATTGAATTTGAAAAGATCTAGACACATTCAAGATGTGTTGGTGTTTTCTCTTTACCACCCCATTATGTTGAGGTGTGTGAGAGCAACTAGAGTAATGTTGGATACCCTTAAGTTTTAAGAAGGAATTAATATTGGAGGAGAAAAATTCTCCTCCATTATCTGTCCTTATAGCCTTTATGGGGATATGAAATTGAGTAGAAATCAATCGGAAACGTTCCAATCATTGGCAACCTCTTTACAAACAATCACAAATCAATCTAAAGTATAGGGTATCCATTGGTCCCTGATAGGGGCTGATAATAGATGATATGACGAGAGCGTAATGCAAGGAGACGCTCCAGTGGAACTTGCTCGAAGGAAGCGCTGTTGCGGAACGCCTATCGGAATACCGATATCAGCCTTCGGGAAGGAAAGTGCAAAAAAAAGCATTGAACCAATAAAGAGCAGCAAGGAGTCGCATTATAGGATGCTCACATGTTGCTTGTTGGTGGTAATGATACTCAGGGAAGTTAGATCTTTATTTTCCTTTAGTTTAATTTTATTTTCATGCTTACATGCTGTAAAAACTCTTTGTTTTAATTTTATTTTTATGTCGTAAAAACTTTTTGTTCATTTAATACTAAGTACCACTATCAAAAAAAAAAGACGGGGAAGACTTTTCTGAATATGGCAATAGTGTTGGAGGTCTATATCATCTAAGACCTAGTTCTCAAGTTGGAGCGGTTGATTTTGTGTTTCTGGTTTACTAACCTCTACTAGCATAGTTAGAGATACACATGGGTTATAGTATGGTAGATTGTTCTATGCTAATACAAATATTTTAAAGAAATTAGTAAAAACTTGTGATTTCAAAATAGATGATTGTAATAAAAACTGTGAAACTTGTTCCATAAATAAATTGCATAAATTCTCATTCTAAAGAAGGAAAATATATTATGGAGAACCTCTTGGGATTATCCATACTAATGTATGAGGTCCCGCTCTAATTACCTCAATAACATGATTCAAATATTACCTTATTAGTTGAATTTAGTCGATATACATGGGTATATCCTCCTCTAAAGAATAAAAGCGGAAGTATCAGAACAATTTAAAATCTTTTATAAAATGTGTTAATTTGTAAAATAAAAATCATACAATCAGAAGGAAAATTTCCGAATAATAAATTTCAACAATATACAAAACAATGTGGTATTGTTTAACGATTCTCATCCCCTTAATACTCCTAAAGAGATAAGGATAGCTGAAAAAACGCATCGACACCTCATTGAGACAGTTAGATGTTTATTATATAAGTCTAAACCACTTAAGATTTATTGGGTGAAGCTACCCTGATTGCAGAATCCCTTCTCCCGTTACTAAAGGGAAATCACCCTTTGAGGTATTATTTAGTAGAAAACAGGATTATAGTTACTTAAGGACTCTTTGTTTTTCATTATTACGTAAAATTAAGAGAAATAAATTCTGCCTCCGGATGTGGGTTCCCTCCGGATGATCATGCGTGCAATGGAACCTCCAGGTTGCCAAGCTAGACGCCTCTGACCTCTGTCGTAGGGAAGCCTTGAACTTCTCTTCTTTGAATGAATCCTGCAGATATCTAATAATATTATCTCTTACCTTATTCGGTGGTAATTTTTTTACCTTGATGCCACCTATTATTTCCCTCCTTCCACAAATGCCAAATTGTAGCAGCCAAGTATGACCACACCCATCCCCATACCGGAGCTCCCTTTGTTAGCTTTTCTGCCTCAATTATTATTTCTGACTCATCTTGTTTTGTATGCCTTTCCAAACCGAGGAGTTGTACGGGCATTCGAAGAAGAGATGGGCTGGAGTTTCCTCCTCCCCCTCCTGCTCGCAAAGTAGGCATTTTGGTGTGCTCGCAAAGTAGGCATTTTGGTGTGACTGGTCTTCCCCAATGCTTCATGTGTGAGAATGTATGTAACCGATTTGCTCTCAATCGTCAAAGAGTGACCGCCATTTTAGGAATGTTCAATGCCCAAACTCCTTTTGCATATGGATCCTTCATTCCTCTATTTTTAATTGAATTGTAGATATTCTTCGATGTAGCATTAACTCTTTCCCCTATCCAAGTCGACACACCATTCTCTATTAGATTTACACATTTGCTGATTTTTACTTTTGATTTTAAGATAGCTTTCCACTTCGATGAGTCCGTCTTCCTTAACTGAATATTGCTTACCGCCCTTTCTTTTATATACCTTCGATTCATCCACTCTCCCCACACCGAGCTCCTCTCGTCCCATAATGAAATCACGTTTCTAATCGCAGCCACCTCATCCAAAGTTCTGAAATCGGTGATCCTCAAACCTCCTTCATCCTTTCCTTTTACGGTGTCCCAACCTGCTCCTTTACTTCCTTCCCCATATGAAAGCAACTTAGAAGATAATCAAGTTATAATATTTAAGCATGTTAAATTCCATGAGAATGTCTATCATTTTCATGATCTAGGTAGAGCATTAACAAAGAAGGAAAGTCAATCTAAAGAAGAAAGTCTATTTTTTATAAGGTTGATAATATAATTTTACCCAAACTTAGAACTAGAGATACTGGAAATATAATCTCTAATTCTGAAATTAGTTTAAGTCAAGAAATGACTAATTCTAGTTTGAATCAAAGTTTAAATTCTGAAAATCAGAATTTAAATATTCTTTTAAATCAAACAAGTCAAACTGATCAACAAGAACAATTTAGTCAACTAAATCAAAATAATTCAGTTTAGTAAGTCAACCTGGTCAACAAGGACAATATGATCAAGCAAGTCAACCAAATCAAAATAGTTCAGTTCAAACTAGTCAAATTAGTAGTCAAGTTAAACAAGTTAGTCAAGCTAATCAGTCTCATGTTGAGATTGGATCACGTAGTTGATAAATGAGTAAAAGAACAAATGATATTTTAACTGAACATTTAAGAAAGGGGAAAAAAATGAAATCAGCTTCAGAACTATAGAACAGAATACAATTTACCAAAAGCCTTGATTACTGACTCAACTAATCCAAATTTAAATGAGCTTAAGAATTTTAAAGAGACCATTAAAATAGAAATTTGGGTTGAAACAATGAAAGAAGAGTTCAAATTTCAAAGTCTTACAACTAAATAAAACATGGGATTTAGTCCTAGACTCCTAGTTGATAAATAAATGAACTTTGTAGGAGTAATGAATATATAAAGTGATACCAGATCCGTCCTGCAAAGTAGAGATTCAGGAGCCCTAAAGAAGGCTTGAGGTCCTCGAAGTCTTAGAAAGATCAGATATCGAATGAAGGCATGGGCTCTCAACCATGCCCAGATTGGGAAAATCCTCTCCTTTTTATAGACTCACGAAAGAGTTGATTGAGAATCAGACCACATCTGAGAAACCGACTAGATTCTAGGTCGATCGGGTCGACCGACCGAAACCCTAACTGGTCTTGGACTGCATGTGGTTGATTATCTTCCTGGACAGTCATAAATAAGAAGAAATGGAGTCATCCCACTCTCGCTCAGTAAAAAAATATACGTGTGTTGTCAAAAAGATTGTAGATGGCATACGCCACCGGTATAGGCTTCTTATATTTCTCGCAAATTATGAGAATAGCGTTTAATTCATCGACGGTAAGAGCAGGAATAGGCCGCACAGATTTGTTTGCACAAATTTGGCGAAGACTACCGCTCATGTTTTCTATTTATTCTTTTCATCCTTAAAAATTAATCTACACTCCCCATCCAGCTCTGTCCTTTCATCCCGACTTGATAAATGATATTTAAAATTAAATGCTGATTTTGTACCACATTTAATACTATATAATTTAAAAAAGAAGACAATAAATGAATTAATTGAAGTAATTGTTTAAATTAACTATAGATATTGAACAAATTGATTAAATAATCAGTTTTAAATCCATTTATAAATATAAAGAGTAAAAATAAAAGATCATATTGATCAATATACTTTGATAAATGATATTAAAATTAAATGAGGTTTTGTACCACATTTAATACTCTATAATTAAAAAAGAAGACAATAAATTAATTTATTGAAGTAATTGTTTGAATTAACTATATATATTATTAAATTGATTAAACAATCAATTTTAAATCTATTTATAAATATAAATAGTAGAAATAAAAGATCATATTGATCAATCTACCTTGATAAATGATATTTAAATTAAAAGTTGGTTTCTCACAACTATAGATCTATTTTATCCTTGAAACTATCACCTTTGATTAATATCTTAGTCTCTAATTATATTGTAGGAATAGATATGTATGATTATATATTTTATTTTATCAAATATCAGGTAAATTAAAAAAAAAGGTGCAAGTTTTTAATTAATAATTACTTAATGGTTATCTTTTAATGATTGGGCAATGGGCAATATTTAATTAATAAAAGAAAAAAAATGAAAATTAAATAAGTTTGGAAACAAAATATCATGTATAAATTATCTTTTTTAAAAAAACGCAAAACTCCAAAAAGACAAAAATAAAGGTATTTTAGAATACCTTATCTTCTTCTTTTTCCATTTCTCCTTTTGTACAAAGTATCGAACATTAGATCGGTAGAAACAATAAATACTATTTAACCAACCAAATACAAGATACTCTGTGAAATTTATTTTAGATTTTTCATTCTTGCTTTGAATAAACAGTTCTGCTTCATCATTCATTTTGGGCCAATAAAACTTGTTTTTTTAATTCAATCAACACTTTATCCCTCGCCAAATGTCCTGCCAATCCCCCAACATGTAGATTTGCTATCAACTGTCTTCTTAGGAGGTCTATTGGAATGCAAAGTCTGTTTTTGTAGAAGAGAAATCCCTCTTGAATTTTAAAATTACTTCCTATCTCTCCTTCACATGACTTCCACTGCTGTTCAAATTCTTCATCATTCTCATATAAAATTTTAATTCTCTCAAAATCAACTATCTTGGCTCTTAAGATAGTTAATAAATTATTTTTCTTGCTGAGGACATCTGCCACCCTATTGCTGGTTCCAGTTCTGTGTTTTAATGTGAAGTGGAATCTTTGTAGAAAGGAGATCCACCTTGCATGCATGATTGCATTCTATTTGTGCTCTTAGAATTATTAACTTGCTTAAGAGCCATATGATCTGTTTTTATCACAAATTCATTTTGTATGATATAAGGTTCCCATGTGTTTGCATGCTCTCACAACTGCATACAATTCTTGTTCATAGGTGGTCCAATTTCTTCTGCCTGAATATAGCAAATACGTTTGGGATGAATTTCTGCTCTTAACAGATAGGTATCTAGGATCCAGGCTTAACATCCAACCACATGAGGATTGGATCATCGGAAATGTCCTTGAAGGTATGAATTCTCTCCGGATAGGAACGACCTACTGGGGCCTTCACTGGTCGGCGTTGGGGGTTGCAGTCTGTCCTGCCAATCCGAGGATGGAGGGAAGAATAATGATGATCTAGATAATTCCAATCTTTTCTCCGGTGAATGGATTTACGACGATTCATCAGCCTATCCATTGTACACCGAGAAAGGGTGTCGCTTGTGAGAAGTTTGGGAGGAATTAGAAATGGAGGTGGAAACCCCACGGCCACGGCTACCATCTTCCAAGGTTTGATGCAAAAGATTTCTGGAGAAGATGCGAGGGAAACGTTTGGTGTTCATGGGAGATTCTTTGGTTTGGAACCAATGGGTCTCGTTTGTCTGTCTACTCGATTCTTCCATTCACAACCTTGTAAACACCATGCAGGTTCAGAGATCACTCAAAGTGTTCAGAGTCATTGAATATATAATGCCACCGTCGAGTGTTACTGGGCACCTTTGCTTGTGGAATCAAACTCCGACGATCCACTGAACAACCAATTTCCAGACCGGATTGTCCGCGCAGAATCGATCAAGAAAAACGCAATTCAATGGACAGATGCCTATTTTCTACAAAGACAATAAAATCTACACAAACGTCGACGCTCTGCGAAGCTTCCAACTGATGCTATCAACTTGGGCCAATCGAAAACGCAAATCTTCTTCGCGAGTCTTTCTCCGATGCACTTTTGGAGCGACAAATGGGGAGGAAACGACAAAGGAAATTGCTACAACGAGAGCGAGCCAATATTGACGAAGCATGGGCATTGGGGGAAATGGTCGGACGTGAAGATGATAAAGGCGATGGGGCCCGACGTTTTGGCTTTCGAGGTGACTTTAACACGACTGCCTCTTTATATACCCCTACCGCACTTTGAATCTTTTTTCGATTCTTCTTGCCTTTTCTATTTTCACATAGTTTCTTCCTCCACCTCGAAAAATCGTTGATTCCAAGGGAAGTATCGCAAACTCATAGTACATCCTCACTCTATGGGGAAATCGAAATTCTTAATTCCAGGAGAGAATATCGCAAACAATTCGAATCATTTTGTGTAACCGTAGAGCCCAATCGAGAGCAGAGCTGAACGATTGAGTTGAGGATCGGAGAGATTTAATCCCGTGAGGGCTGATACATTTTAGAGATTTCCCGAAGGAATAGAGGTATAAGACAAGTATTGTTTTGAGAATTTGATAATATTTCATTAATAAACCTTTCCCTATTTAAAGATAAAGTCTCCCTAACGTTTTCAACAATTATGTGTACCATTTCTCATGTGTCATTTAGTTCTAAAGCTGCAAGCTTTTCATTCATTGCCTTCACCCACTCTTGGCTTTGGCTTGCTTGTTGAAAGGAGGTTGGTTCTGTTGTTATGGATATCTTATCTAAGTAATCAATGTGTGAAGTGGAGAGTCTTTTGTATATCAGATAGTCATGCATTCAAATAAACTTTCGAAAGTAAGAAAATTTATCGCAAACCTAGTTACTATGCATCGTATAAGCTCTTTTCCCTTATTATGCTTCAGCTATGCACGATGTAGGATGGTATGCTGGTAGACATGTGTAGAAATCTTGCGACCATTTCGAATAACATCTATGTACACTTTCCAATGTCGAGAGGTCGAGAACATGAGCAGCACATGGGGTCCAAAATAGGTGATCATACTTGTCCATGAGTATCTTTCCGGTCACCACATAGTTGCTTGCATTGGCAGTGCAAACCTAAAATGAAAGAAAATCATTTTCAAGACCTACAAATGATTAATGAAGTACTACAGATAAAAAATATTTTACCTGTACCACGTTGTCCTTGCCAACAATCTCTATTGCATTTTCAAGACCTTTTGCAATAAAGTTTGCAGTTTTCTCATCGGCAGAGGCATCTATCGAGTGCAAATAAAATGTTCCTTTAGTAGAGTTCACCGAAAAATTAAGGACCCTTCTATATCGACGATCAGTCCAACCGTCGGACATGATCGTGCATCCTCCTTCCTTCCATGCGATCTCATGCTTCTTCTTCAATTCTTCAATATTGTTGAAGCATAACAAGGGAACGGTCAATTCTTCAATAATGCTTTTGACTTGGCGCTGAAGTAAGTTGTTGCGGAACATATACATCCTGATCGATAACAAAAAAAAACATCAAGAATCATCAAGATAAGAATATAATCTAGGTTTATAGAAAATCAAGAATCATGATGATAACAATTCTGTTTATTGAAAACATCAAGATTCAAGAATCATTTAGGTTTACAAAAAAACAAGAAAGGATCGGAAGAGAGGAGGAGATGAGAAAATCAAGAATCGAATCAAAAAATCAAGAATGAGATCTAGAAATAAAGAAGAGGATAGGAAAAGTGACCTATTGGACGCTCGTCGGAAGTCTATTCGACGATCACTGGAGGTATTGGATGGTGTCGGAAGTTAGAGTTAGAGAAGAAATGAAGAGAAATTGAGGGAAATGGGGAGAAATCATGAACATGGAAGAAAAAGAAATAGGTTTATTAATTATAACCCTATTTGGGTATTTGGACGTACGGATCTGCCTAAAGGCCCTCTACTCATAGCGTGAGTAAATAGTGTTGTCTATTGTATAACGCGTATAGCGTGTTACTCAAACGTTGATATGAATAAATGACATGTCATATTATACAGCATGTAAAAAGAGGGTCTCTTTTTTATTCTTATACATATATATTGATAGAGACGTCAGATAGTCTAAATAAAGTGACATGTCGTATTATACAACATGTAAAAAGAGAGTCTCATTTTTATTCTTATACATATACATTGATATATATGGATGTCAGGTGGTCTAGATAAAGTGACATGTCGTATACATATACATTGATATATATGGATGTCAGGTGGTCTAGATAAAGTGACATATCGTATGTACAAACATGTAAAAAAAAGGGTCTTATGCTTGTGTTATACTTTGGTATGTTTTTTTTTCGAGTTCCACACCAGACAGACGTCGCACATTAGGTAATATAATGTACGTAACTCTGGTCATAAATGAGTCGTGCATAATGACACATTTAAACTACACACTTGAAAATCACTCAATTAAAATGATTTGTTATATTTTACAAATAAAATAAGAATTTGAAGAAAATGAAAAGAGGTTGTATCTCTTTTATTGTATTCTGTATATACATAGTTTTATTAGCTACATCACTTACATGTATGATGAATAAATAAATAGCAGAAATTATATATGAAATCACCCACCAATCAGTTCCAAAACTTAGTTTGTTGAAAACTAAATATTAGATTTATGTTTAATTAAAAATATAGATATGTATGATTTAGTAGTATCCAGAGAAACCATAGTTTTGAAGTGGGTTTTGTTTGTTGGACAAGCTTCCACCGCCACGAGCTACCGGAACATCATGGAGGTGTTTCCCCTCGTAAGTGGTGATCACAGCACTGGCATCATGAGCTGATCTTTCTACTTGTTTCCTCACCAAACATCCCAAACTTGTGCATTTGTAATAGCTCCTGATTATCAATTAATGGTGGTAATGAATCGTTAATTTATAATTTTAACTATGTAATTAAGCTAATTAATCACACACATTATTCTAGCTGTTAAAACATATATTTACCTAGGATTTGAATTCCCTTTCACCACTTTTTGACCGTACTTCCTCCATCTGTACCCGTCGTCAAGAATGTCAATGTCGCTTGTAGTTTGCACCACAACACGTGCTTCCCTCACTGTCTTGTTCATCGTCACCACCCCTCGATCACCACTGTCGAATTCACTCTTCCCACGTTTTGATGATGGTTCTTCGAAGCACAATCGACCTTCACTTTCGTCGTCGACGGACACAGATGAGTTTTCCGATGCTTGTTGTTGTTGTTGTAATGTCATCGATGACGATTGCAGATTTTGCGAATAAGGATGGTAAGAAGATGAAGAGTTCTTTCTGGTTGATACAGGTTTCGGATGATTATGGACGCCCTTGTACACAATCTCAGTGATCCGTCCATCGATCGCTATTTCTACAATTTTCTTCGTCGGACAGTTTGGGTTGCTGCACTTGTAGTAGCTTCTTGGGTTCTCGTTCCCTTTAACTTGTTTCTGCCCGTACTTTCTCCAATTATACCCGTCGTCGGATTTGTTATTCCTCCTCACCGGAATCTGATTCTGCTCCAATCTTTGGTTGCTATAATATTCAGAAGAAGGTCTTTCAACCTTAGTCCAACCCTCCTCCTCCTTCTTCTGCTGCTGCTGCTGCTGCTGATCCTGTCCATTTCACTCATAGAATAAGTAAGATGAAATTAACAACTTGTGAATATATGAATCGATTAATTAACTTACTACCGTGGACGGATTTGGGTGGAATGCAAAATCGGAGAAGATTGAAGATTCAACGTCTTCATCTTCGTTTTTCGTCAACTGGTGACGTTGATCGATGGAGGAGTTAGACTTCCAGTTGTATGATTGTTCCGCTGAAAAAGCTCCGGTCGTCGGAGACGGTAATAACTGAAACATGTCAAGAGTAAATGAATTGAAACAAAAGGTTTGAACCATATACATGTGTGTGAATCTGAGTTAGATCGATAGATGTAAGATGTATATACATGAAAGAACTGACATGAGAATGAGCATGTAAAACAGGAGAGTCAAGAAGCTCAGCAGGACTAAGACCAGCGGGAATTGCAAAGTAATTTGAAGGAGAGAATATCGATGGTTGTGAGATCGGAAGAGAAGGCGGTGGTGTCGATTTGAATCTCGGCAAACCATCACCAACATAGCCAGCTTCTTCAGCACCGACTCCATTTAGCAGTTCAGAGAATGAATTATTGTTATAGATTTTGGAGAAGAAGGGTGGAGATGTTTGGTTGGAGTCAGCAGAAGTTGTTGCCATGGTCCCTGCCATGGAAGTCAAAGATTTGGAAGGAATTGAAGAACAAATAAAGCTTTGATGAAGAGGTGAGGGAAGATTATATAATAAGCTGAGAATTTAGTTCAATGCCGGCATGATGTTTCTCGGAAGGTTAGAATGGAAGGAAAAAGTCAAACCTTTGAAAAGTCAAATTGTGCGTACTTGACTTTTTGCAAATATTTGTCTTTTCGACTGTTGGAAAGATGGTTTCGTAAAATAATGACAGTGATTGGTAAAATTTATCTGATTAATTATTACTAATTACAATTATCAACATTCAACGGTTTCAACCCATTATATAATGATGTAACTGATGAGGGAACCACCTCTGCTGGAACTTCCTTTCTGCCTAACGGTCCAACAGCTTGTGGTGCGTGCTCCACTACCACACTACAGTCTTATAATTAAGTAGGAATGGGCATGGGTCTTGTTTGGTTCGGGTTTGTCCTCATACGAACTCAAAATCGAGTTTAGAAATCTATTAAAATATACCTACATTTCATATTGAAATTGCTATACTATCATTTTAAATAGATTTGTTGGATTCAGCGGCTAATTCAAAAAAAATTTCTTCGGTGGGTTAATTTTAAATCATTTAACCAAATTCAATTTTTTTTTTCAATCCAATTGTTCACAAAGTGTCATATTTTGGTACCGATACATAATATCATCATTACTAACATTAGAAAATAAATCATTTTTAACATATGTTATTAAAATATCATTCAACCAAACATCATTCATACGATTGTGACAACTTGATTTCACAAGATTCATTGTTGAAAAAGATCTTTCCATTGAAACAGTCGCAACTGGTAATTTGAGTGTTAATTTTAACAAACGAAACACCAAAGAAAATACGATATCTTTTCTCTTTTAGATTGATTTTTAATCCTCTTCAATGGAAATTTATGTTGACGTGGTTGTGTCAAGTTTTTTTTTGCAAATAATATCTATTTATTCGATCTCGGTCATTTGGATGGTAGTCATTTATCTTCTTTCGCAATCCCAGATCGGATGATAATTTACTAACATCGAGTGACTCTCTAAATAATTGTAGATTGGATGATAGAGTTAAAATTGGTTGATTTATTTTAGGTATTTTGATCACAAAATTATCCATTGATTATCTATGTAAAAAAAAGGATTTAAATTAATAACAAATTTAACAATAAGGAATATGAATAAAAATTACCTTTATTCTTTTTCTTTGTATGAAGTTATGGTCACGAACTCACGTGAAGTGGAGAAAAGAAGTTAAAAATTAAATAAATGGTTTAGAGATGGAAGAGAAGGAGGAAAAAACGAAATTTTTAAATCCCTAGATATAGATGGACATGGAAAATTAAGATAAATATAATAATAAAATAATAATTTATAAACAAAATATTTTAAAAATATTTAGTATTATTTTATATTATTATATTATAAAAATAAAAATAAAAAATATTATTATATTAATATATTTTAAACGACTGAGTTGAGTCCATATGATTTTTTTTTTTTTCTTTTTTTTGAGGCTCATGTCCTCCCATGCTCCTCTACATTCGCCGCTGGTTGAACTCATATCAAACCTATAAATAGAACACCAACCTAGATACCAAACTACTGGCTAAGTCACTATTTTGCAAAAAGCTCATACTCCCTCTTTGGGAATCCTTCCTACATCTTGGGCTGCTTGTTCTTGCTCTGATCGTCTTACTCTCAAAATCTTCAGATCAACACTTTTGGTGCCTCAGTTCCTCACTCGCAGATTACCTGTAGTAATATCATTTATATATGTCTACAATACATGTCTATAATACATCCAACTACACATCGGATGTCATCAACAATTTAAATATCTTTTTAAATATACTTGTAATCAACTCCATATATTACATATATTAGTGTTAATAATCACATAAACACTTGTTATAAATTCTAATAAAATCGGGTTCGGTTTCAGAGGAGGTAGAACCTACTATAATAA
This sequence comes from Zostera marina, assembly GCA_001185155.1. Lineage (NCBI taxonomy): Eukaryota > Viridiplantae > Streptophyta > Magnoliopsida > Alismatales > Zosteraceae > Zostera > Zostera marina. The sequence continues at coordinate 36,361 of LFYR01000655.1, read as the reverse complement.
TACTGGCATGGTAAAGGCTACTATGTGCATCAGAATAAACAACAAAATCAGCAAAATTATCAATACCAACAAAATTATTAAAAACAACTTTCCCCACAAGTTTACATTGTTCTTAATCCACTATCTAAACCTGATACACCACCACTATTATTTATACCTTCTTCCCTAGATACTTTTCATGGATGTCAAATTTGTGACAAGATGGGACATCTGGCTAGATTTATTATGTCTAGAAAGAGATAATTTTTCAGCATTTAGTGCCAACACAATCACCATTCTAATGATGATGAGGAAATACATGCCAACACAATCACCATTGACAGTGAAAATTAGTGCATAGACGAAGGAGATAGCAATCATATTGTTAAAGGATAATAACTAACAATAGTTAAACACCTTGTAATAACTTATAAATACCGACTATTATCATTCTAATAAAGCACGGTTTTAAATGTCTTAATAAGGTATTAGAGCATTAACAGAATCCTGTTAAGCACTTGTTTTTTTTTCCGCATTCAGTTTTTTCTTTCCTTTCCTTCCATCATCGTCTTCTTTGGGATGACGAATAACGGAAATGGAAGCAAGCAAAGACGTCGTCGAAATCCCCCTTCGTAATAAAGCAAGATCAAGGAGGCGACAATTGTCAAATTGGATCCAATCAAATTTTTTTCATGGAAAGAGCAAACTTTAGAAAATTTGAGAGGCTACGATCTCCTTGCTTCTTTGAGAAATCGGTAGACGCAACGATCCGCTAGTTGTCCAACAGGATCAACTGCTACTTGGATGGCTTCTCTCTAAACTGTCTCCAGCCATTCTTTCCTAAGTCGCAGCGTACACAACATCTTACGAAGTCTGGTCGGCCCTTCAAGGCATATTCAACATCAAATTGAAATCTAGGAGGCTGGAGTTAAGGCATGAGCTTTCTACATTCAAGAAAGGCAGCTTGTCCGGTGATGACTATCTGGCCTCCCTATCCAAAAAAGCTGATGAGGTCAGGGACGCTGGTCTAAGCATAGACGATGACGATCTCGCATGTTGAAGTGATGATCGGAGGTAACACCCGACGGATTGGGTTCACCATCCATTGCCAATGAGATCGAAATGATCTTGGAAGTCATAGAGAAGAAATTGAGCACAAGTAGGGAGACACAAATGTAGAGAGTTTCTTTGCAATTGAAAGTGTATGTATTGCCTTGTATAGAAAGGTATTTGTACATGTTTTTGTAAATAACAACCCACTATGTATTGAGTGGAGGTTGTTATTTACTTTGTTATAAAGAGTATAATAATAATTATAAAGAATATAAATTGTATTTAATAGAATCAATATAATGTTACTCATTGAAACTGTATTAATAATAATCTTTGCTGTTATTTTGCATCTTTATAATATTATATTTTACAGATATGCAAAGGTAAAAGAACCTATTTCAGGAAATGGACTAAAGAAAATAAATGAAGCCCAATCGGCCCATAAAGCTATGGATTAGCATAGTAGTTAATTAGTTAGTTGTTGGGTTAGTTTATTTTCTATAAATTGCTTATGTAATAACAATAAAATTAATTACTTTTTAAGTGAAAGAGGTTTCAATCAATTCCTCCAAATTCTGTTAATCTGTTCTTCCCCAATTCTCGTTTCTCAGTTCTAGTGTCGATTTCCAATCCATTCGACGAGAAATCGGACACTTTCGTTTTTATAGTATTGTTAATTTATATTCCAGTACCTCCCCTCAAGATGACGTGGGCTAATCAACGACGCCAAGCTTGGACTTTATCTCAAGGAACTGTGATGAGGGCAGTGGTTTTGTAAAACCATCTGCGATTTGGTCCCTTGTCGATATATGTGTTACTCGTAATATTCCATCCTTGATTAATTCTCGTACGAAATTAAAATTAACCGTCATGTGTTTCATCCTGGAGTAAAATATGGTATCAACAATTTAATTCCCCAAATTCACCAATATATAATCCAGCCCAAATATATAATTCAGCGGCCCAACAATTTAATTCCCCAGCCCATACGTAAAATTCTCAAAATTTCGGCCAATCAACCTGGGGACAATTTCAACAATTTGCACGCCAACCCTCAACAAATCACACATATATTACTGATCCAAATTTCTCCACAAACGACTTGGACCAAACTGATGTAGACTCATGGTACTCGGATACAGGTGCAACTCACCATTTTACCCCAAATGTTCAGTCGATTTCATCACCACTTCCGTATCATGAACCAAGGTCGGCGCAACTAGGTAATGGCTCCCATCTCAAAATCAAAAATCTGGAAAACGGTAATTTTTCAAACGGGTCCTTCAACTTTCTTTTTCGTAATATCTTACACGTACCATCTCTAAAAACTCCGTTATTATCCGTTCAGCAATTTTGCAGGGTTAATAATTGCTATTTTATATTTGACTCTATGTTTGTTATTGTGAAAGACCGAACAACTCATAAGGTTCTTCTAGGGCGACATAACGGGAGTCTCTACAAATTCTCTCCCAATGCACCACTCCTTAATTCGACTCAAGCCAACTTGGATATTTGGCACCAAAGGCTCGGTCATCCACATGAGTCAATTATGCGTCGCGTTCTTATTTCAAATAAATTTCCATTTATTCCCTCTAAATTCAATCAATGTAGGTCATGCATCTTGGGTAAGGCGAGTCGTAGTCACCTTAGTCCAACATAGTCTAAGTGTCAGTCCTCACTAGAGTTAATTCACAGTGATATTTGGGGACCTGCTCCCGTTTATTCTTATAATGATCATCGCTATTTTGTTTTCTTCATTGATGATTTTTAATATTTATCTGAATCTTCCCTATAAAACGTAAGTCTGAAGTAGCGGAAAATTTTCGAAATTTTCATGTCATGGTTGAGAGACAAATAGGAAACAAAATCAAATTCTTCCAATCTGATTCTGGGGGAGAATTTACAGCCCTCAACTCTTACTTCATCACTCACGGTATTCATCATAGAAAATCATGTCCTCACACTCATGAGCAAAGTGGGACAGCTGAAAAGAGAATCTGACACATTGTCGACACGAGCTTAACTCTGTTAGCCCATGGCAAAGTTCCACTCACATTCTGGAACTTTGCGATCTCCACAACTGTCTTCACCAGCAATCAGGTACCCTCAAAAACACATGGAATTCTACCAATTCAAAAGTTGTTCAACACTCGACCCAAATCCTTATTTTTCAAGGTATTTGGGTGTGAAGCGTTCCCACTCCTCAGACCATACAATCAACATAAATTCTCTCTCCGGTCTGTGTCATGTGTATTTCTTGGATATAACCCATCTCACATGGGATATATTTGTCTAAATCTTCAAAATCACAAATTCTAGATCTCACGTCACTGCTCTTTTCTCGAAAATTCTTTTCCGTTTGCAAAATTACAGGTAACTCTAAGTGCGTCGGCTACAACTTCATCAACTCCATGGGGTATATTATCAGTGAATCTGTCTGATCCGATACAAGTGGCCCTAGACTCGTCGTCACATGGTCAACAGCCAGATCCAAATTTGGTCTCACCAGAAATATCAAGATCTATGAGATCATCATCTCTCCGAGAAATGAGTCCACCACTCTACCAGTCCATGCTGTTGAAACTACAAGAGGCTCTGTCACTCCCCCAAACCCTCCAGTCCGCCATCGGACACTTAGAAACATACCACGAGTGGACTATCGCGCTCTGGCAAGTTTGGAAGCTACTACACTGAACATTGATAAATTCACAGAACCAACCACAGTTAAACAAGCTGCAAAGTCACAAGAATGGATTCAGGCCATGGAAATAGAAATAGCCGCACTAGCAAGAAATCACACATGGTCCCTAACTGATCTGCCAATGGGGGCAAATGTAGTAACTTGCAAATGGATTTTTAAAATAAAGAGAGAAGAAGATGGAAAACTCTTACGACGGAAAGCACGGTTAGTGGCCCATGGTTTCTCGCAAGTTGAAGGAATCGACTTTGATGAAACATATAGCCCAGTGGTGAAATTTTCTACGATTCGAATTATCCTAACAATCGCAATATCCAAAGGTTGGCATATTCGACAACTCGACGTGGATAACGCTTTCTTGAATGGAGATTTGAAAGAAACAGTATACATGGTACAACCTCCCGAGTTTGTGAGTAAAGATCATCCAACCAAAGTTTGTCGACTGCACAAGTCACTATACGGACTCCGCCAATCACCTCGAGCGTGGTACGATCGGCTGAGCAATTTTCTCAAATCGGTTGGCTTTAGCAGTACGTGTTCAGATGCATCGCTTTTTATCCGAGTCACAAGAACTTCCCAAATCTTCATGCTCATTTATGTAGATGACATTGCCATCACGGGATCATCTATATCAGATATTACCAGTCTTATTGCAGTTTTATCGTCAGAATTCAGACTAAAAGATATGGGAAAGCTTTGTTTTTCTTGGGAATGAAATTTACACCTGTAAGTTCTACTGGGTGTTATATTCTATCTCAGTATCGATATACGTGTGATCTACTTAGTCGAACAAAAATGGACAAGGCCAAATATGCACCGACACCCATGCCCTCATCTATGAAATTAAACGCAACTGATGGAGTGCCCTTCGAAGATAAGCTCTTGTATCGATCCACGGTCGGAGCTCTTCTGTATCTGGTAAACACTCGGCCTGACATATCCTTTGTGATCAACAAATTGTGTCAGTATCTGCAAAACCCTACCACATTACATTGGGCAGCGGCAAAACGGGTTTTGAGGTATTTACAAAGTACAAGTACGCATGGAATCTTGTTTACTCCGTCACCATCATATAGAGTGGATACATATATGAATGCAGATTGGGCCGGATGTCCAGATGATCGACGAAGTACGGGAGGATTCGCTATATTTATTGGAAAGAGTCTAGTATCATGGTCAGCTAAGAAACAACCCACAGTTGCACGGTCATCCACGGAGGCTGAGTTTCGTATTCTTGCTGATGCTGCTTCGAAAACGGTATGAATACAAAATCTGCTAAAAGAACTTCAGGTAATACAGGTTACTTGTTCCCAATTGTGGACAGATAATCTAGGAGCAAAACATCTGGCACATAATCCGGTCTTTCACTCCAAGATATATGAAACACATGGCGCTCAATTTTAATTTCGTACGAGAATTAATCAAGGATGGAATATTACGAGTAACACACATATCGACAAGGGACCAAATCATAGATGGTTTTACAAAACCACTACCCTCATCACGGTTCCTTGAGATAAAGTCCAAGTTTGGCGTCGTTGATCAGCCTATGCCATCTTGAGGGGAGGTATTGGAATATAAATTAACAATACAATTTATATTCTTTATAATTATTATTATACTCTTTATAACAAAGTAAATAACAACCCCCACTCAATACATAGTGGGTTGTTATTTACAAATACATGTATAAATACGCAATACATACGCTTTCAATTGCAAAGAAACTCTCTACATTTGTGTCTCCTTGTGCTCAATTTTTTTTCTATGGCTCCCAAGATCAGTTCGATCTCATCGACAATGGATGGTGAACCTAATCTGTTGGGTGTCACTTCCGATCATCACTTCAACATGGTATCAATCGTTGGAAATCCTGAGGTAAATGAAGCAATTGGAGCTCAATCTATGGCAATGCCACAACATCTGTCATTATCAGATATACTTTCGCTACCCTCTAGCAATGCCACGACTATTGGTAATCCATATGTCGGAACCAACTCTCAAGTTGTGGCACAAATGCCAAATCAAATTCTGGTCGGATCCCCCTCATTTGGATCGATTCAAAGCTTCCTCCACATTAAGCTAATTACAAGCATCAACTACTTGCTTTTGAAGATGCAATTCACTCCTCTATTGAATTATTTTGGTTTAACGACATTGATCGACAAATCGGTTCCATCTCCAATACCGGATTTGTCATGCCCAATCTACACGGCATACATGGTGGCGGAAGGACCAACTCCTTGTTAATTAAATTTTTTCTTCGCTAACGGAGGAAGTGCTACCCACAATCATCGGACTTGAATCCGCAGCGGACATTTGGGCAACGTTGGCCTCAACATATGGTCGGCCATCTGAATCAAAAATTATCCAACTACAAATGCAATTGCAAAACAACAAACACATGGCGGGCGAGAATGTAGCAACATATCTCGGCGAGCAAAGTTAATTTCTCTGATACCATGTTGAAGTGATGATCGGAGGTGACACCCAACGGATTGGGTTCACCATCCATTGCTGATGAGATCGAAATAATCTTGGGAGCCATAGAGAAGAAATTGAGCACAAGTAGGGAGACACAAATGTAGAGAATTTCTTTGCAATTGAAAGAGTATGTATTGCCTTGTATAGAGAGGTATTTATACATGTATTTGTTTAGAAATAGATAATTTTTCAGCATTTACAGTTGAAGCGTCTAATGATGATGAGAAAATACATGTCAACACAATCACCATTGACAATGAAAATTAGTATATAGACTAAGGAGCTAGCAATCATATTGTTAAAGGATAATAACTAACAATAGTTAAACACCTTGTAATAACCTATAAATACCGACTATTATCACTTTAATAAAGCACGGTTTTGAATCTCTTAATACATATGACCTCTGATGACACTGGATTTATATATTAAATATCAAGCTTACACAGGTAATAATGGTGTCATTGTAGGTAATGGTAAACATCTGAAAATTGGAAAAAAATGGTAAAATAAGATTTTTTTTTAAATTATAAAGGTTATATCTTAAACCATGCATTGTTTATTCCCAAACTCAGGAAAAATTTAATTTCTGTTCAAAAGTTTTGTTATGATCTAGGTTGTAGTATTAAGCTAATCTCTTCTGGTTTTATTATAAAGGATTTGAAAACAAGGAGATTATGTGTATTGGGAATAGTAAGAAGGGTACGGTTTATTTCACTTCAAAGAAGAGGTAATTAATCAAGAAATAGATGCCAAGAATTTTTCAGCATAGGTGTCTAATGATTTGTGGCATTGTAGGTTGGGACACCCCTCTATGAAGGTGATGGCTTCTGATGTACAATTTGAAAAATTAGTTGATAGAACTAGAATTTGTACATTACAAGAAAAAGGCTTATCTGCGATCAACCAAATTGATCGCAAAAAATCATAAGTTAGTCGCTTATAGAAAAAAACGACCAACTTTTTGGTCACCATGTTAGTCGCAAGAAACCCCGTCGCTAGTGATCTATAAGCGATCAACTTTTTGAGTTGGTCGCTCAATAAATCTAAATCTGACCAAAAATTTGACAGCAACATAAGGACGACCAACTTGATTGGTCGCAAAAATAATGTTGTAATAAGGGCTACCAACCACCAACGTAGTCACTGTCCTTTAGGCAAGTTACACAAAATGCTTTTTAATAATGTTGTAATAATACTAAAAATTCACTTGAGATGATTCATATAGATATATGGGGACCATCTCCAATAAAGTCTTTGTATGGTTTACAATATTTTGCAACTTTAGTAGATGATTTTACAAGATATATATGAGTCTTGTCCATATACCCCTCTACAAATGGGGTAGTAGAATGAAATCATAAACACATCTTAGAAACATCTAGATGTCTATTTGCTCAATCTGAAACTCCATATAAGTTCTGACCAGAGGTAGAGAAAATTTGATGACTACCTCTTTTCTTGAAGGTAAATTACCTCATTTAACTCTTTTAGGAAAAATTCTTGATGTTAAATTTAAAAAAAAAAATGGTTGCACTTACTTTCCTTTAATACATGATAAGTGCAAAAATAAGGTTAAACCAAAAACATCTAAGTGTGTTTTTCTAGGTTATAATTGTTATAATTTGGAAAAAAAGAAATTATATATTTCTATAAATGTAAAATTTAATGAAATAAAATTTCCTATTCTTCAATCTGATATAAAAACCAAGGAAAAACTAGTCGATGAGATATCTCGGAGATTTTTTGTTTTCTCTACCTAAATCCAAAACAATTTCAGAAAAATTAGAACCAAGGTCTGATAAACCAGAAAACACTTCTAATATAGGAGAAATTAGACACTAGTCCAACATTAAGTCACACCAGAAGAATCCAAAACTATTTTATTTTAATTCGATCCCTTTCGAATTCACCAACCTTGCCAACGTGTCACGCCTTGGCTTATAAGCACACAAACCCAGATGACGATACAAATTCATAACCGTTGCAGGCCATTAATAAATACCATGCACACCCGACTTCGTCTCCGATCTGTTCCATCTGTCTTCCGCTGCTCCAGATATTCACGATCATAATCACTATATCTATTTTACATTGAACATACATAATCACTAGATCTTCACACAAACTCTGTTTTTACTTTTACATTGAACCTACCATTCACGTGTTCCTGCATATTGATATCTACATATAATAAACAATATAAATCTAATTGCAAAGCTACATTCAAAATAAAGAACAGTATATATATATAAGTCTACTTCTCCTTAGTTAACATATTTAAAATCTCTGACGAGCCTAAATGATATCTTAACGAGCCGAACCCGAGCCCGACTCTATAAGCAAAAGCTCGGCTCGGCTCGTTTAACACCATATATATATATAATATATATATATATATATATATATATACATAAGTCTACTTCTCCTTAGTTTACATATTTTGATAATCTACTGGCGTTTAGAGTTTCAATATAGGGCTGATCAACAGTTAAACACTCCTAGTGTAGCAAATTCCACGGGAGAAAAAAATAGTCATATTAACCCTGAAAAAAGAATGTCTCTGAAAAGGATATCGAGAATATCTATCTCAACAGGATTTAAATCAATGACTATTAGTCATAAGACTGGTGATAAGGATAAAGAAAAACATGTATCTAGTGATAAGCATAAAAAGAGCAAGATCTGTAAAAAAAAACAATTATATTGATAAAAAACATGAGATAACTAGAGATCCCTCCTCTAGAGTCTCAAAAGGAACTAAATAGTTAGAGGATTTTATTTGCTTAAATACAATTTATGGAGAGATTGAACCTACTTCCTTTACCCAAGCTAACAAAGAGGGAAAATGGAAAAATGCCAAGAGAAGTACAATGCTCTAATTTCAAATCAAACATGATCTTTGGTACCTTTTGATTCAAAAATGAACCTAATTGGAAATAAATGGGTATTTAAAATTAAAAGGAAATCCGATAAAGAGAGCCATCAGAGCTAGACTTGTAGACTGTAGCTAAGTGGTTCAATCAAGAAAAGAAATTGATTTTAATGATACATATAGTTCAGTAGTGAAAGTATCCACACAGTAAGGGTGATTATAGTATTAGCAGTAAGAAATAAATGGTTCCTTCATAACTTGATGTAAAAAATATCTTTTTAAATGGATATCTTTCTGAAACAGTTTACATGAAACAACCAGTTGGGATTGTTGATAAAAATAGACAAAATGATGTATGCTTACTTTATAAGGCCTTATATGGTTTTAAACAAGTTTTTAGAGCTTGGTATTTTAGTTTACATCTGTTTTTGATTAACAATGGCTTTACAAATAGCAAAATAGATTCCACCCTATTTCTAAAGATCAATACCTCTACAAAAGTATACATTCTAGTATATTTAGATCATATCATAGTAACTGGCCATCACCAATACAACGACCAACAATGTCGTCTAGTAGATATGAATCGATGACTATGTTAAACACTCTATAATCTCACACTTAGTTTATCTATCTAATTCAGTAGTGGTCCTAGATAATTTGGCCCAATACTTGTTGGCCTCTTAAGTCATCATATCAATAGAAACTTGCAAATTAAACATTTTAATTTATTTATTTTGAATACAACTGTTGGTTGGAACCCGGATTGAAAAATATATTGATTTTCGATAAATGAAAAGAGAAGTTGTTGGTCTTTATATAGACTGAGATCCAACAACCCAATATAAAAATAACGTTATATAGAAATAACGTTATGATTATATACATAATTAGTTGTTATTTAACTATGAGAGTTCTTCCGTAAGCTTGTCGGAGAGATAATCAAAAAAGCACCCGTGACAGCGCCTTCGTTAGCAGATCAGCAATTTGATCTTCTGATTGGACAAAACGAACTTCGAGTGTTTTGGTCGTCACACGTTCCCTTATGAAATGATAATTCATGGCGACGTGTTTCAATTTACTGTGATGAGTGGGGTTTTTGGACAACGCAATTGCTCCCGTGTTGTTGCACCACGCCACCACACCATCATTGGACTCGGAGCAGTAATTCTCATTTCATTGAGCACACTTATAATCCATTCTAACTCTGTCGTTGTGTCTGCAACACACCGGTATTCGACCTCAGTCGTTGATCTGGCCACGGTGGGTTGTTTTCGTGAACTCAAAGAAAGAAGATTTTGACCTATTGTTTTCATCTCCGTAGACAGAGATGAAAAAGGCCATCCAAGCAAGAGTTGGTCATTAGACTAAATTTTTTTCGACGTAATGAAGCAGTCCGTATCCCCGAAGCATGGTCCGGACGTGTACTTGCCATGCAAAGAAATTTTTCTTATCAAGCTTTACCAAATTTTGGTGTTCGATCTTGATAAGTTTCATCTGTGTCGACAATTTGCTACTGCTGGAATTATGTGTCACCACTGCTGAAGAGTTTTTACCGGAATCCATAGAGGAGAGATTGTCGAGACAGCCAAAAAACTTGTTGTGAAGATGAAAATCCAGAACAAGAGAAATAACCAGGATCGAAAAGGAAGAATCCGATCAAGCTTTAGATACCATATTGAGATTGAATAATATATTGATTTTCGATAAATGAAAAGAGGGGTAGTTGGTCTTTATATAGACCGAGATTAAGGTGTTAAACGAGCCAGGCTTTTGCTTATAGAGCCAGGCTCGGGCTCGAGCCCGCGAGCTTGGGTTCGAACTTAACCTGCAGGTTAAAATAAATAATTTGAAGGCATAAGGAATTGAATCCGTGACCTCTACATTCTCTTTAGATATGTTAAACAAACCTTTAAACAATTGTGATACCTCTACATTCTCTTTAGATATAATATTTTTTATACTTCTTACCGAGCCCATCGAACTTGAGCTTTAAGCTCGGGCTCGGCTCGTTGGGCTCGCAAGCCCGAGCTTAACGAATCGAGCTTTACTTGACATCCTAATTGAGATCTAACAATCCAATATAAAAACAACGTTATAAAGTAATAACGTTATATGGAAATAAAGTTATAATTATATACATTATTATTTAACTATGGTTAATAAAACACTACGTTTTGGTCTACTCTCCAATACTTGATTAGAAAGTAGGAGACATAAACATGCTGGCCCAACCCGACCCGATTCCAATTTACTAGATCGGGGTGGACAAGGGTCAAGGTTATTCATGAGATCCGTTTGAGGTGGATATTTTACCGTTTATTTATTATAGATTATAAATTTATAATTGTATTATTCTGATAAATCGAAATGAAAAATGATCTTAGAAAAAATTGACGACGTTGGTTGACATAGTTATACAACTGGTGGCAACGGCAACCGCCATCATTCCCATAGCCAATATCTTGTCTTTTCTTCCAGAAATTCCATCCACGTCCTGGAGAACAACGGCGGCCGGAAAGATGAACGAAATGCAAACGGAAGTAGTAGATCCAAAGAACTGAAACGGGATCCAAATATTCGGTATGCTAATGGCAGCCAGGTAAACAGATACCACCAAAACCATCGTCATTCCATAGAAGAACCAAAAACCTTGGTCCTGGAACTCACGACCACCGGCGTCGGCATTGGGGAACATAAGTCCGTACACGTTGATCCTCAGTGCGAAGAACATCACCGGGAAAACCAGCATCAAATGCAAAGCGTAGCTCAGTCGAATCACGTCGTTTAGAAACGGACTTATCCCCACGCCAGTTGAGGAAGTTATGTCAAAGTTGGAAAGGATGTCGTCTGTCGTAGCTTCTCCGAACAGGAGGTATCCGGAGAATCCGATAGTTCCATATATCATAGAGCAGAAGATGAGGGAGAGACGGACTGCTTTAGGCATGTCGGAGGTTGTGCTCATTTCCGCCCGCATCGGATGTACGTTGAAGTGGAAAGTGAAGGCGATGACGATGACAGGAACGACAGTGAAGAGATTGAAGAAGGAGAGATTTTTATCTGGTAGAAGTCTCGGTATTTGGATTGCGCCACGGCTCAGCGCGTTCACGGCAATAACGGAGGTAATCACAACGAAAATCACCGCGAGAAAAACCGACACGGCGGAACTGAACCGGAGAGAATCTGAAGGCAATTACTGGGGGCTAAGGTGGTAACAAAGTAAAAAAATAAAATCTACCCACAAATCCACTAATTAAGACACTAACCTAGTCGTCGGAGAAAGAGAAACGGTAGCAGGATGAAGATGAGTGTGAAAAGCAACGCCATCGTTCTCTGATTCCACCACTGTTCCCCGCCGAACCACTCCTGAAGAACACCCAAATGAACCACTCCATCCCCGGATTTCGTACCGGATAATACATCGCCTGAATGCAGGATTTTAAATACTGAAAAACGCCCAATATTCTAAATTTTCAAAGCTCAAATTTTTTGGTGAAGTCTTACCGATAATAATGAGATAAATTATTAGTCCGCCGACATTATTCAATGTTATGCAGATCTGAAGAAACACTGCTCCTATCCTCCCGAACGATTCATTCATAACTTCGGCATACGACATTCCAACTCTTCCAGTATACCGAAGGAGGAACTCGACGGAAATATCGCATAAGAAAGCAACGAAGAGAATCAGCGATAACGCCGGTAGGATCCCGAGGACTTTAAGTGTCATGGGCATCGACATCATTCCAGCACCAACCATGCTCGTGGACAGGTTGAAAACCACTCCGGAAACCGAAGCAGTTTGGCTTTCGTGATTAGAAAGGAAAATTTCTTGGATGTCATCTTCGGCTATAACCACCGGAGACGATTGAGAACGCATTAGTGGGATTCAGCCACCGTGATAGAAAAATAAAGGTGGAACATGGAATAATTTTGTGTTTTCTCTCTGTTCGATTTATATGTAACCAATCTAACTTAATATATAATTTTTAGTCTTGTCGAATTCAAAATATGTCAAAATTATTGTTTATTATCATGTCTAACTTAATATATATGTTGATTAAATATTAATGAATACGATTTGATAACGAACGACGACACACCTTGTTAAATCAGAGCACCCACATCCGTGGTCGTCTTCTATTAATATCAAACACTGATATTTTGATAAACAAATTGTGTGTTTTATAATCATAATTTAATATGTAAATTGTTGAGGTTTACATCTCTATTACATTGAGAAAGTTGTTAACTTTTTCTATTAGTTTTTTCCAAGTCAACATCATAATATGCTTTTAGAGTGATAATATAATCTAATAATTTTTTTAATTGTTTTCATGTAAGATTTCTTAAAATCTAGCATATATATGAGCAAATTAAGAATATCATATTTGATCTACTTGCAACCTTGCAATACTGCTTTTAAGTAATTAAAGATCCAATCAATTAAACCTTTGTGTTTCTTAATGTCTATAGAAATACCCTATGAGTTTTTGTCCATCTTTAGAGTTGAGCTCATTTGATGTAGCTGTTGGTTTTGATTCTTCCATTCTGAAATTTTTGAATAGTTTTGATCTCTAGCATATTTAGTCTGATTCATAAAAAATTACATCTGATTCTTATTTAATTTGTAAACATAAAAAAGCTCATTGTCAAGAGTATTACAATCCATTTACACTTGTAACATAGATTAGTTAGTTACATAAGATAGATATAAATACAACTGTAGACTTATTCATTTTCATTCAATACAAGTGATTGTCTTTTCCTAATTACATTGTTGAGTACTATCTGAGATGGTATCAAAGCCTTTACTCCTTTGTAATTTTTTTCGGACAAGACTTCATCGCAACTTTCTCTCTTGCAACTCCCGAATTTGGAATTTTCTTTTTCCAAATCAACTTCTGAAACATCCGGACAAACAAGGATTTCAAATCGTGGTTTTCTTTCCAATCACTCATCGTCCGTTCGCGTGATTTCTTCCCAATCGTACGTCCACCGGCCCGCATTTTCCGTCTACATCACACGCTCGTGATTTCCAAGTGATCTCCTCAGGCGATTTCCAGACACTCGCAATAATCCAGACACGATTTCCGCTCGGATTTCTGACACGCTTGGATTCCTATTTTTTTCTTGCGATTCCGTCTGCTTGCGATTTTCTTGGGATCGAGATTGAATTTTTGGGGATTAATTCTTGAAATTTCCAGACTGCGATCTGTCTATTTGTGGTTATTACATTCAGTTCATAGTTCCACAAGTCACTGTTAATCACAGATGAATTTTAGTTCTGAATCGAGTCAAATGCCAACATCATCTACGAATTTGGGATTCTCTGAGATTGAGAAATTGCATAAAACTCATATAGGTCATTGGGTACGAAATCCCCTTGAGAAGGGAGAAACATGTCTCTTCTGACGTACCTAGATGGAAAATTTCTTTAGGATACATCATATCTCGAAAATTGTATCTAAGAATCAGACTATACCGGCAAAAGAGATCAATAATTCTCCAAATACATTATATCAAGAATGGATTGAGAAAAATTGGATCATTATGGGATAGATTCAGACAGCAGTAGGTCCTTCCATGTACTCATTAGCAATGAATCACGAAACTGCTAACGATTGTTGGGCAATGCTTGAAACTCATCTCTCACCACACAAAGTTATCCATTCTCAAAGCATTCGTGAGCAACTAAGAAACTTAAGGAAAGCTGATGATGAGTCAATGAGTGACTTTGTTATTAAAATCCGTGCACTCACTGATAGTCTATCGGCCATCTGTGATAGGATTAGAGATTCAGATATCATTGATTTTGTGATTGACGACTTACGGCCAGAGTTTAGACCATTCATATCATGTATACACACTCAACCTAATTTGCTATTCGACGATTTTTGAAGAAGATTAGTTTTTGAAGAAGAACTACAACTCTCAAAATTCAGCTACAACTCCGATTGCGTTTGCAACCAAATATTCTAATCATTCAAGAGGACAAAAATATCACAATAACACAAACAGAAATTAGAACTCAAACAAGAATTCCAACTCAAGATGGAAAAGAAACTCCAATACAAATTCTGTAATCAGTCAACTATGCGACAAGGCTGGACATTCAGCCAAGACATGTAGAAGAAGACTAAAAGTTCTTGTCGCTCTTGATAACAACACTGTTGATGGAGAAGGGAGTTGGATTCTGAACTCCGGAGCTTATGCACATATGACTCCTGAGGTGGGAAATTTATCCGATACTCCGGAGTACTATTATAAGTTCTATTATAATTGGTAATGGCTTAGGTTTAAAAATTACTCATATTGGAACTGCCTCAATTAAAATTAAAAATTGTGATATTTTAAAACTTAAAAATACTTTATGTGTGCCTATTTAAAACTTTAAAATATTCAATTAAAAATAAATCTTTTGTTTATTCAATTAATGAGTAAAAATCTAAATTGTAAATTTATTTTAAATGGTGAAAATTTTAAAGTGAAAGATAATAACACAGGACCTGTCCTTTTAAATGGAATAGGCTCAAATGGATTATATCATTTGAATTCCATTTACAACCCCACAAATAATCATAGGGTTATGATAGCAAAGAAATCAGATTCTATACAAACCTGGCATAGGAGGTGTGGACATCCATCCCTTATTGTCTTATCTAAAATTCTTAAAACTTCTAAAATATTAAATAAAATTAATACATGCTTAGAATGTCCCTTGAGTAAATTAAAAAAGTTACCTTTCAAATCTAAAAAAAGTTATAACATAAAACCATTAGAAACTTTACATATGGATGTGTGGGGAGCTACCCCAACATCATCTACACTTAAGCATAAATTTTACTTGTTAATCATATATGAATATGCACACCAGGTTTTCTTGGTTTTTCCCATTAAAATATAAATCCCAAGTGTTTGACACTTTTAGAGATTTTCAAAAAATGATATTGAAAAATCTTTAGAACTCTCAATTAAATCCATTCAAACTGATGGGGTTGGTGAATTTCAGAATCTGGAATTTCAAAACCATTGTAAAGAATTTGGCATCAAACACAAATTTTCATCTCCATACACCCTAGAGCAAAATGGGTTATTTGAGAGAAAACATGGACACTTGATTTCAACAACTAGATGTTTTCTCTGTCAATCAGATATTCCACATAAATACTGGGTTGAAGCTTGTTCCTCAGCTATTTATCCAATCAACAGACTGCCTTCCAAAAATTTAGATTTTCAATTACCTTTCTCTCTACTCTACGATAAAGATTCAGATTATAGTTATCTAAAAACATTTGAATCTATATACTTTCCTTTAATACCAAAACAAATGAGAAATAAATTTCAACCAACCTCTACCTTTTTTTGTTTCCTAGGATATTCACCCTCATACAAAGCATACAAATGCTTAAGATTACAAGATTCACAAATCCTAATCTCTAGGCATGTTAAATTTTATAAAGAAAATTTTCCTTTCAAAGAATACAAAATAACTCAAGATATTCCTAAAACAAGTATAAATCCTATATACTACCACTTAATCCTAAAAATAAGAATAACACAACTACACTGCCAGAAGAAAGAGATATGAATAATGGAAATATTCAGATTGAACAAATTGATGAACACTCTACTCCAAACATGCTCTACCTAAACTCTACAGAAAGTACAGACAAATGATAAAACACCAGCAATTACACAAACATCATCACCTACTACTGAAACAGTAGATATACCTCAAATCAAACACAACTTGCTACTTCTACAATTCCCACAACAATAGTCAAAGAGTGTCATGAACGTACTAAACTCAGAAGATCTGATAGACAAACTCAAGTTCCTAAGAGATATGAAATTTATGAACATAATATACCTAAGGTTCTGATATCTGAAGTTATCCCAGATAAGAACCTCACCCTTAAAAATTACAAAGAAGCGATACTAGTTCCAGAATGGCATAAGACTATTGAAGAGGAATTTAAAACGCTAAATCACAACAACATTTGGTCCCTTATAAATCTTACCCCTAACATGAACATAATAGGGACAACATGGGTATTCGAAATTAAAAAAAAAACAGATGGCTCTATTGAAAGATACAAAGCCAGGATGGTTGCTCAAGGAATATTTAAATAACACAAGGATATAGATTATTACAGTCTAATCTATAATCTTGTAGTTAAATCATCAATATTAAGGATAGTATTAACTTTAATTGTCTCTAACAAATTCAGACTAAGACAACTTGATGTTAAAAATGCATTTTTGCAAAGTGATCTACTAGAGAAAGTCTACATCAAACAACCATCAGGTTTTGAAAAAATTTCAAAACCTGAATATGTCTATAAACTAAACAAGGTCATCTATGGCTTAAAACAGACTCCTAAGGCATTATACTCAAAATTAAGTAATTTTTTAATCTTAAATGAATTTGAAAACAGTTCTGCAGACTCATCGTTATTGGTTTACAATCAGGATAAAATTCTAATTTGGGTACTTGTCTATGTAGATGACTTAGTTATTACAGGAAATAACAATGATGAAGTTGAAATTTTTATTCAACATTTTTGCAATAAATTCAAATGTATGGATCTAGGTCTTCTTAATTTCTTCCTATGTATCGAAAGTCGTTCACAAATTTGATGGATCCTTAGAACTCAACCAATCAAGATATACTTTAGATATTCTAAGTAAAAATAATATGTTAAATTGTAAACCTTGTAAGACTCCGGTAATACCAAGATCTAGGTTAAGCAAGGATGAAGGATCACTTATAAAAAATATCACAGAATTTAGAGGTCTAGTAGGTTCATTGCAATATTTGACCCAGACAAAGCCAAACCTCACTTACTTTATAAACCAAATAGCAAAATTTGTACAAGAACCAAAAACTACACATTTAGTTGCCGCTAAAAGAATCTTAAGATATCTTAAAGGCACACTCAATTACGGATTAAAATTTACAAATAATCCAAGTAAACATAGAATCTGTGGTTACTGTGATGCTGATTTTGCTGGTGATCCAAACACCAGGAAGTCAACTTCAGGATTATGTATATTCATGAATGGAAATCTAGTCACCTGGTCGATAAAGAAACAAAATAATGTTTCAAGATCCAGTACAGAAGCAGAATATAGAGCTCTTGCTTCATTAGTTGTCGAGGTTCAATGGACCTCATACATTTGCAGAGATTTACACTATCCAATTCATGAAATTCCATCTCTCTATTGTGACAACACTTCAACGATTTTTATGGCACAAAATCCTATAATTAGAAATAAATCTAAACACATTGAAACAAATGAGATTTATGATATTTTTACTAAATAAATTTCAAATGAGATTTTCTACAGTTTATGCAGAAGGTTAAACATGATCTTCAAAGCAAGATAAAGGTAAGTTAGAAATCATTAATATGATGTTTCTAATTTTTTGTTGTTGTTTCTATTCTTCTTACAGATGAAAATTAAAGTCACAAATACCTTCACCAAACAGATGGTGTTGGTAGTTTATATCAAGAGAACAATGCTTACCACTGTTGTTATTGGTTTTCTTTCATGCTATTGCTAGTTGTGTGGTTCGTAGGTGGGTCAAATAAAGATGTTACTGACTATTGTTGTTGTTGATGAATACTACTCAAACAAAGTGTAAATTGATTAGCAAATAATGTGAATTGAAGAATATTGGTGGATAGTTAGGCAAAGGAATGGGTTTTTCCAGAATTTTCTGGTTTTTTCATCCACTCCGCTTGGCATACCACACTACATCATTCTTTCAAACAACACAAATGCAAATCAATGGGTTATCAATCTAAAAGCGTATAAAGATTGGGAGAGGGTGTCAAGAGTATTACAATTCATTTACACCTGTAACATAGATTAATTAGTTACATAATATAGATATAAATACACTTGTAGACTTATTTATTTTCATTCAATACAAGTGATTGTCTTTCCCTGATTACATTGTTGAGTACTATCTGAGACTCATTTCTTCCATCATACAAAATCATAAATTACATCATGGATTTTGGGCCTTCAGAAACAAGACTTTAACTAATACATCAATGTCAGGGTTTTAATATTATACAAAAAATGGATTTCTATAAAAGAGATTATAAATAGACATTGATCAATTTTGGACTAATGTTTTGAAGATTCAAGTTCAAACCTCTAATAAGAATAGAGAAAAGAACAAAATGGAGATGTTAGAAAATACGAATTTGACTGCCGTAGCCGTAGTTTTTCAGAAGGTCTTCGTCTTCTCTCCAATTCACTTTTACCTTCACTTCCACCTGCAACTTGTCATGAACGAATGAACAACTTATTATCTCACAAATAAAAGCAAAACAAAAAGAATGATAAATCATAAATAGAATGGATGGACGAGCACCTCGAGGAAAACCTTCTTTTGAATAAAATCTTCGATGTCGAGCCTAGCAGCTGTGGCTAATAGCTTCAAAGCCCTCCCATCCTTTTCCATTGAATTCGAATTACACATTACAAAAAATAAATATGGGTCGGAAAAGGAACCGATGATTCTGCATGACTTTTGGTAGATACTTTTTGAACCAACCAAAATATAAACATTTGTAATCTAACAGTTTATATTGTGAGAATTCGATATCTCAATATAAGAGTAATTAGTATTGAATTCAAAAGTTGTTATTACTCTTCTAATGAGATTCTGAACTCTCGCATATATTTTTTTAGGGAAGAGAATACATACTTTTCCGATGAGAATCATCTTTTGGGTCTCTCTTTCAGCAATGATTTCAACATTTATGTAGTCTTTTGATGTAGCCCGACTGATGTAATTCACCACATTTACCTATGTGAATGGAACGACATAAGGGTTTTTTATTTTGAGTTTAGTTTTGGAAATAAATAAATACCTGACAGGCATATGGAATCTCATTTCTATACTGCAAGAAGATTTTCTCTCTTACAATCTCGCCTATAAAGAACCTCTCGGGATGCTCACTTGCAATACCCTAAAAATAACACGACAAAAGTCAAGGTTTTCAAGGTTTCGGATTTATGATTTTTATTCACCTCTTATTGATAGATATAAAGTTCTTGCCTTTGGATAATAGGCAGGCCCAAGTGGGAGTTTTGAGACAATCCACTCCTTAATGTCATCAACACCTTGTCCGTATTTAGCACTTACCGGTATTACCTCATCAACATCTGTGAATTTCTCGTACCACTACACCAAAATTTGAGATGTAATGAAGAACATGTTTAAATGGATCATGTTTCTCATAATCCAAATGGTTCATGTGTAATAACTAAACTAAGCTGACCTCGAGTCGCTTTGCGATTTCACCAGGTTTAATCAGGTCTTTTTTGTTCAAGACAAGCAAAATAGGAACCTCACGTGTGATGGTTCCAATGCCTTCTTCAAGGACTTCGTCGAGCTAATATTCCCAACATATAGCACACGAAAAATAGAAGAATATTACATAAACTGAACATGTAAATGGGGAAAGATTGGAAAAAGTATATAAGATTTGTGTACCTTTTCAGGCATCTTACAAGCATCGACCACCACTAAGACACAGTCGGCATTGACGGTAGCTCTGCGAACATTTTTCATCATCATAGAATCTAATTTATGCATCTTTTTTTCTATAACACCAGGCGTGTCATAGAGTATCATCTGCAAACTAACATATATTCATGTAAATAAATATATAACATGTAAAAATGCAAAAATAAAAATTGATGGAACATACACCATTAAAAACAAGGTACTTGGTGAATGGCAAAAAAATATGCACTTGATCGGCTTGTTCTAACTCTTTTCTTTTTTTCAATAAATAAAGGTTTTCATTAATAAAAATAACAAGATTATGTTGTCTCGGACCAGATATGCCAAGTTAGTCGCCCTAATATGTTCCAATGTAAACCCCAAGGTGGAGAGTGGTGAGTAAATTTCTAGCAAGGCTCAATAATATCCCCTATTCTAATATCAGCATTGTTGAATGTTGGGGGAGGGCATTTTCCAAACAACCTAGTCAAGTAGTTTTGTGATCTTAGTTAGTAAAAATCTAGCAAACTCACAGTTAAAGTATAGGTGGTTGATGGTCTCGGTTTCTTTCCCACATAATAGGCAGGTGGATTGAATTTGTACTCCCCATGCATTAAGCATTTGAAGTGTCTTAATTTGGAATGTCTTAATACTTCATTGGCATATTTGACACTATCCCTTTTGCCAGAGGATCTTTGTGATTCTTGGTCTTATGGCCCTCTACTATACCTCCTAGATTTCTTTTCCCCCTAATCTTCCAAGTGTTTCTATTCCCAAACCTGCATTCCTGAAATTGATTAATTGGTTCTTTTGCTCCAAGGACATATTTCCATTGGATGGAATCAATGATGGCTCTAGGTTGAATGTTTTGTAGGACTCTGTTCCTAATATATCTACTTCTCATCCATGTGGATAGTATTGAGGGCTTTTCCCAAATATTGGCAATCTTCTTGATAGAGGATGCCTTAGCTATCATGTCTAGATTTCTAACCCCTAATCCCCCTTCTTCCTTAGGGAGGATCATCTTAAATGGGGCTTTTTCTAACCATAAATACCATGTTAAATGTGAGTTATTCACTTATACTGTTTATTCATTTAAGTTTGTCCTTGGATGTAAAGTAGAGCAGGCTGTACCTAAATATATGCACTATATCACTGTAATTTAAAAAAAAATAGGACTAATTTTTCTTTGATGTTGTTTTAAATATGGATCAATAAACTGACAATCTCACCAATCACAACTAATTGAAATTCAAGTGAAAGGCAGCATGAGCTTTGCTTTAGTGAAATTGGATAGGATAAAAAGTAAGGAAAAAATATTGAACCTGATAACGAGAATCGGAACATATGCCAAGAATCCGATGACGTGTAGTTTGAGGTTTATCTGTGACGATTGAAAGTTTCTGGCCAATTATTTGGTTCGAGAGAGTACTCTTTCCGACATTTGGTTTGCCTAGAACAGCCACATAACCTGAATATATAATATGAAACACATCAGATTATTTTACATTTTTATTAAATGGTAGAATTGAGATAGTAATAAATTTTTTAAAATAATTGATCAAACATTCCTATAGAGTATATATCAAATGGAAGAAGAAAGAAAAATAAAAATTATCTTATGGTGCTAAAACAAAAGAAAAATACTCCTATGTTTTAGCTGTTTAGTTGAGAAATTGGGGGTTTGACAAGAACAAGAAGCATCCATCCAGGTTTAAGTAATTTGAACTATTTGATGGGAAATGCAATAAAAGATCACAGAAGACAATGGTGATGAAGAAACTGAAACATTTGAAGGGTCTTTTGGCTAGAACGTAAAACCCTAAAAACCAAAGGACCGGGTGATTGAAAAATAACAATAACAATGTGGAGGAAGAGAAACTAACCGCTGCGATGATTTGGGTCGGAATCAGTGGTGTCGGACTCCTCCATTTCGTAGTCATCGAGCATGGAGAGGTTCCTGTCGGGCTTCTCAGTTAACGAAAGAAAAGGTGAAATCGAAGAAGAAACCGTGACTTGTTCCGCATCTGCTTCAGCATCCACATCTGAAGAAAATCGACCGGTTTCCTTCCTAAAATCTTGCATTACCGGCAATCGGAAGGAGGAGCTTCTGTGTGGCGAATAGAACTGAAATTGAGTCTTCTTGTTTTTGTTCTTCTTCATCATCATCTGCGGGTGGATGCAGGGAATTTGAAGAAGCCACGAAGACTCCAACGCCGATGAAGATACTGTAGGGGAGCAAAAGTTGATCCCCCGTCCGCCTCCGGCAAGATCCATCTAAAAACGCTAGAAGGTAGAGAGAGCAATAGGAAGTAGAGCAAGCAACAACACAGTGTTGGCTTACTAACGAGAAACACAGAAGATAAGACAGGGTCGATGTAGTCAATCAAATCTTCAAGCCTATATTGGTCGAATTCGAATAATTATGTGAATGTTCGTATAAAAATCTGAATCAATCAGATAACTTTTTTTTATAAAAAATTTAAAATAAAATTGTAAAATTATAAAAATATAAAATCATCATTACTAAAGTTAATTAATCTTTCTAAAATCCGAATAATTCGGATATCCAAAAGTCAATTTATATTTATTCGGATATCTAGATCCGAAATTTTTAAACGAATTCGAATTTATCGGCGGATTTTTCGAATATCCGAATACGTCCAATTAAAATCCGAATATCAATTTAGATATCCGAATCCGAAAATCCGAATTCGAATAATTATATTCGAATTCGATTTCGTTATACCATTTACAGACTTACAAATCGTCATCTCACATTTAACATTCATAATCACGTTAGCACTTATTACTTACCTTCGTACAACACTAGGGTGGGGATTTTGAGATTTTATGAGATAACTCTGACTACATCATTTTACCTAGTGTATAATAGTAATTATCTTTTTCACTATTGTTCTAATAATTACATTTATTTACAATAAAATGTAATGATTTGATTTTAGATTTGTATTAAATACTGTACGATTTCAACTTTTGCGATAGACATACTGTAGACGACTTCTACTGTAGTTTAGATGCTACTATAACTTTTGCAGGTATGTACGACAATGAATCATTTCATTTTTATAGACATCTTCTTCATCTTCTACATTCTTCTTCATTTTAAACATCGCTCCAATACCAACAAAGAACCAAGGTAATCCTCAATCTCTACTTTTATGTTATCAATCACCTTGACAATCAGCGTTGGTCTTTGATGGCTTCCTTACACTAGTAGGGGTCGTCAATACGTCATTTTATAGAAAAGTTATACTGCCAAAATCCCATTCATTTAAACTTCATCTTTTCTATAAATAAAGTCTAATACATTTTCATCCATCTTCTACAATTTTCATTTCATCTCAAAATGTCCCGTCCCCCTATCATCATTCTATCCGATGATTAATCGATCATTCCACAATATTTACCTCCATAACCAGAGTTACCCCTTAGCTCAATGGAATGGTCAACCGATTCTCTTCATGATACTTATGATTCTGATTCATCCATGACATTTGGGTTTCTGCAACCCATCTAGAATGTTCTTCGTACAATGTCAGTCACTAGTCACTACAATGACTTCTCAATGTGGTGTGCAAGATTCTATCACATTCCCACAAGCTTTGTTCGTTTTGTTGGAGGATGTCATAGCTGAACCTACATACTACAATGACGTACAGGTTTTACTACCCCAACCTACAAGACCAATACTACCCACACCTCGTCCTTCTCATACATTCACATATGCAAATAACCCTAATGTAAACTATGTCAATGGATATCCATCAGAAAAATTATATACCATTTCAAAATGGCCTCTATAATCCAAACCAAACATATCTTAGTTCTTTTCATGACAACATATTCCTATCATCATATTTCACCCCAATTTTAAAAATGTATGTCCAAATCACCAAAAACAATAATAACATATCAAGACCCAGCAATGAATGTCTTTTTGGCAATTGAACTTTCAAACACCTTCCACAGACTGTGCAAATGACACATTACTCATAAGATGTGCGATAAAATTTGGTTTGTCTATAGGAACAAGGAGCAAATGGAAAGATTTCATAACATTCTTAACTCCTCGGATTCAGTATCGGATTTCAAGTCTAATTGGATTAGTTGGATCCAAGGTAATGGAATTTCAGATAACACATGGCTTCAATCAATGTTCAATCTACGATTTAAATGGTGTCCGATATATATATGAGTGATTACTTTTTCGCAGGAATACAAAGCACCCAACGTAGTAAAGGTATGAATTCATTAGTCAAGTCCAAGGTGCACATATATTCTACACTATATGAATTTGTTGGTTCTTTAGAAACAGTTTGCAAAGGACAGAAGAATAAACAGGAAGTACTAGATCACCAAGATATAGATGCTCCCCCATTGCTTATTACCAAACTACAAATTGAAGCTTCCCTACTTCATAAATATACTTCACATTCTTTTCAATTTTACTAACATCAAGTTCAGAAAAGCCTATCGTACTACATTAGACCAATTGTAAGTTCACATTCATTAACTATATTCAATTTTTTACTGTCATACTAAATCTGCTATTCTAATTAGGATGATTCAAATTATCATTCGGTTGGCATCTTCACACAAGTAGTATCTTTTAAACTTGACATTTCAAAGGGAATTGATAAACCTAAGTGTAGCTGTGGAATGTTCACGTCAAGGAATATCCTATACCGTCATATTATTTCATTGTTGACTTCTATGGCAATTACAGAATTGCCTTCCAGTCTTATCTGCGAAAGGGTGGTTTAAAACGAAAAAGAATCATTCTAAAATTGCATCTTCAAGTCCATTTCAAGAACTCAATAGGATTTTCTCCAAATGTGCGGAAATATCATATACAAGTGACGATATAAAAAACCACCTTATTATAGCTTTGAAAGAATGCATATTTCAGTTTGAAGATAGACATAAGTTTGCCGAGAAAATGACATCAAATACAAGATCGATAACTAGATTTAATGATTTGAATAACTCCAAACCAATTATATCTAATCCAAAAACGGCATAGATAAAAATAAGCGACAAGAATGTTGGTAGACCCAGTAAAGTAGATCTAAGACATAAAAGTACAAGAGAAATCTTAATACCTAGGAAAAAAAGGATGTAAAAAATGTAACGTCGAAGGACACATTGTAAGGAATTGCGCCAATGATATTCATTCATAGTTAATTTTCAGACATATTTCTTATTTTACGTAATGTTAGTTATACACACTACTGTTTGTCTTTAACTTTCTTATGTTCATGGTCGTTTCGAATAAGAAATGTAAATGTATGATTTAAATTAAGAGTAATAAAATGAGAATATAAATAATAAAGAAAAGATCATTAACTAAACCTATCGTTCGTTAACTTGAATATATAGGAAAATGTCGATGATTACATAACCTATCACTACTTATTAAACCACGGTTGGTATGTGATATTCTGAATGCATGTCTTGTATGTAAATACTATTATCTTCAAAATGTTTGCTCTCTTCCATTCTAATATGATTCTATAATCTATTGTATCCAACTGATCGAATATGACATCTATGTATATACAAACTTATACCATGTATCATATATAGCCCACTGTCAAGTGTTTCGAATTTAACATATCGTTTTGGACAAGTTCGGCATGGATAATGAAAGTATAAATATCTACAATCTGCAATATATTTTTTATAATATTATCAGTACGATAAATATTTAATACTTGGTTAAACGTAGTCATATTCTAATGATAAATCTTACCGCACAACGATAAATCTTTTGCTGCTTAATGTTTAGGACATCTTGACCACGACATCTGATTTGAGGATCGACGTCAAGAACAAATATCTTGCTAAAAAATTTACACATTTTGAAATATCATATATTACAATTTCAAATGTTAAGGGAAAACTCCAAATTTCTAATAAAAGTAACACTCACAATGGTTTATCTATTATGTTTTCGTCCTTTCAAATAACTGTACACCAATAATATTTTTCTCTTTTTCATCTTCATTTTGAATATATTGATTTCTTTTTACTTCAGCCTAAGTAAGATTTTGAAGACAATTAATTTAATAAAATTGAATAAACATTTATATTATGAATTATTACCTTGGTAGCTTGTCTTTCTTTTACCCTCTTTATCATCGACGGGATTCTTGGTGACTGATTGTCTGGACTAAAATCAATTAGACGTACCACATGCTCAAGATCATCTATTGAATATTTTTTCCTAAGGTCTAAGGTTTCCTCAATTACATCTACTGTAGCGGCAGTAGATGCCCAGAAATCTGGAGATGTGATTTGGGGACTAGGTAGTTTCACATTTTCTTTATCCGATTTTTCAATCAACTCTGGGAAAAAGTCGATTTTTTCCTCATATATTCATTCTTCAATTGTAATTCATTATAATATACTTCATCAGACATTCAAACACCCATTTTCCTATATTTACTATCTTTCCAGAATTGTTCATACTTTATATCCCCCTCTCAAATATTAATTATTAAATTTATTTATGCATATATATATATATATCGAGGGACTTATTTTATGTTTTGGGGTAATGAATAATGAATTTATTGGATCACATATTAGGTCAAAACTAGAAAGTACTATTGACAAACACTTATCAGGCAATCTACGCTCTAAGGACATGACATCGAATGTACATATCATGTCTTCAACAACATTTCATACATTAATCAATGGAGGTCATGTTATTCTCAAATCTCAATATAGCTTCCTCTATAACATCTAATCTCATCAAACAATCATCATTATTTTCGATACACTCAGGAGGATTAGAATTTTTCCGGGAAGTTGACGCACCCGAACTACCATGAAATGGTAGTGACATACTATTGGCTATTTCGGTAGACGAAAAGATTGTTATGATTTCAAAAGAATGATCTATTTTCTTTTTTCCTTTCCTAGATAAATATTTCTTACATATCTATTTCTTTCCAATCATAACCTCAGTCGGAGTTTGTTTTACATCATATGATAGAGGTTTTCGAGTGACTTGTAAACAAGATCGATTAATTTTATCAATATACTTATGTACTACACAAAAATTCAGGAATATTTAAAACATATCCTTAGGTACTACAAATAATTACCTGTTTATCTTCGATGGATTCTATAGTCCGATCCCTCCTCTTAAAGCATCCTTCAATTTGTAACGTTGAAAGATGGTGTGATTTCTCGGTGACGAAGTGAGGAAGAGTGGAGTATGTTCCCATAAGAATACCTATTAAGTTAAATTTATTAATGCTAAAAATTACAATACCAAAAATAACTATTGCGAATATGATTCAACTTACATTCATAACTAAAGTACATCCATATACGTATTCGGTGACACGACTCCCAATACGCTCCCTACGCCTTACTGATTTGGAAGCCTTTTTTAGATTCTTGAATAACTGATTTAAAATGAGATCTAGCCAGTTGTACTTTTGAAATTGGTCAAGTCTCTCCAAGTAATAGAACATCTTCACAGGCAAGCATGTCTTAGGTGTCGTAATCAAAAAGCAAGACAACAATAACCAGAAGAAGAGGCGACAACAGTTCTCTACATAATCAGGATCATTAGCTTTCGTACGGACTGTTCCTTTAAATATTTTCTTGATCATAGTACTAAAACAAGTAATTACAGTAAAATTATTAATTAATCACCACACAACAACTCATAAATATTAAGTACAACGATGACCTTATGACCTGTGTTTCATTGGAATATTTTTTCCAAAATGGTGTCCAATAGTTAATCTCATCTTCCTTTTCTATACATACTGCAGTTCCGTCACAAGAGATTCCCAATACGTGTCCCACATTCTTTACTGTCAATTTCAAGACTTGGTTCTTTATAGCAAACTTATGGTCTCCAATATAGTGTCCACCAAAATTATTCAAATGGAATGGATTAACCATAACATCTACATCTTTCAGAAAATATCCAAATCTTAGAGCCTTAATTCGATCAAAAAAATCAGAGGGCAACATATCTTTCACTAGAAGGAATGTGTTCATGTAACCGGAATAACAACATCTATTCTGAACTAAACAATGGCCTATAATTTTTTTTAAAGCCTTTAGATATTATATTACTATATTAAACATATATTTTCAATTTATTAAAAATTAAAAAAAAAACTTACTATTTCTCGCATTCCAGACATAAGACTTTGGAAATTCCTTTTGCAGGACATCAACTATCTCAATTTGCTCTTCGACCGTCTTCTTCTTCTTCTTTTCTTTTTCTCAGCTAAAATCAGGTAATTAATCATATATATTGGAACAAAAAAAAAGTATTTTTAAAACGCCTTTTGGAGAATCACATGTTTTTCTTTTTTTATTAAATTTGGGCAGGTATGCGCTTAGTGGCATGTCATCTGGCATTTCATCTTCCATAAATATTTCCATGTCCACCTTCTCTTCTGATGAATCTTTGGTTTTTAATGGTTTAGTTATACAAAATTTCATAATTATATAGCTACACAATATATGTAATACTTTAAAATATTTATTCAAATAATAAACAATACTGACTATGAGTTGATTCTTGGGTCTTGATAAATGAGAATCATCCCTGCTATTCTCCAAATAATTGACAATGGCACAATCAATAATATCTTGTGAAGGAGAAGTTATTAAAGAAAAAGAACCAAGGGGACTAAATGGATCAAGGTTATGAGAGAAACTTTGGGAATGTTCCTTGTTTCTTGCCTCTCCGGTTTCCGAAATAACTTTATCAACATCACGAGAAGGAAGTGATGATTGACCAATTGTTTCAAGAATTGAATGTTTAGATTATTCAATATTTTTAACAGTATTCGCTTGTTCAGATTGTAGACCAATATTTTTAACAGGTATATCAGTAGTTTTTTGTATTGATTGCTCAATACAATCAGATGATATGGGCAAGGTATTTTCAGAATGCTTAACATTGGGATCTAAACCACCAACATCACATTTATGTAAGGTTTCAGGACCATAAATATAAACCAATTTCTATAGTTTAAGGATAGATTCTAAATTTTCAGACAACTTATTAATAGCAGTACTAGGATTATTAGATATAGCAGTACTAGGTTCTTCCTCAGTCAATACTGAGTACTACTCCATCAGGATTTTGAGAGGACGCGACAATCGTGTTAATGGGGAAGAAAACTGCCTTCGCGATCGCGTTGTATAGATTTTGGGTTTTCAAAATTTTTTTAATGAAATCACTATTCAACTGACACAAAGAATATGTTGGACAAATTTGGGACAACAAAATTTGATTCATACAGATACATACTAATATACATCAGATAAATCGTGTCATACAGCTTCTACAACGGTTGTAATAGCTTCAAACAAATCCAATGGTATATATAAGAATGGCGCATACAGCACATTGACGTACGTCGTACATGAAGTGCGTCCATTTTATATATATATTTGTTAGAGGGAAGTATTCAGATGTGTCATTCTTACTTACGTTGTTGTGTGCCAAAAATATCCACACCATACGATTGACAGCCAACAATCTTAATTATGTTGTGTACTTACAACTAATTTACGTACGACATTCAGAAAAATCCTTGTAAAAATAAAATGTGTCAACCTTACTTACGTTATTGTGTGTCAAAAATATCTACACCACACGATTGACATTCAATGATCATAATTATGTTACGCATTTATAACTAATTTACGGTACCACAATTCAGAAAAATCCTCTTAAAAATAAGAGTATTGCAAAAAAATTGTAAAATTAATCCTGTACTCGAAAATGGAAATGTGGAATTTGGACTTTGTTGCAAATTTACAATATCTATTTTATTATTTATGGAATAATTAATTAACCCTCGAACATTGTTTCCTAATCTCACCTTGATCTCCGGTGAGAACATCGACGGTTCCAAGCTTCTGCATCGCTTTGATGAACTCTTGTTTCCACACACTATCATTCTCAGCCAGAACCTTCACCGTCTTCTCCGACGGAGGGTATTCGGTGAGGGCTTGGTCCGATGCCAAAATTCCTCTATTTGAGAGCAACGAGTTGTAAAAGGAGTTGCTGAGTCTTCCGATACTCATCGGAGTGAGAAGCACAAACAAGTTCTCGTTTAAGGAATTAGCGGTGATAGCCGGACATTGTAAGTTCAACATCCATTTCAGTGCGGTGGTCATAGCTGGATATTTGTCAGTGTCTTCACCGTAAAGACGTTTTTCAATCGACGGACAGTGAGCTACTCCGGTGGAATGCGAGCCGAGAAGGATGATCATTTCGTCTAAGGAGAATCCTTTACTAGCGAAAAGCTTCGCTGATTTCTCCACCGAATCATACTCTCCGGGGATATTTGGTTCTACATTGGATGCCAGAGACGCTCTCCTGTCTCTACGACCAGAGACGACGGGGAAGTGATCGACGCCCATGTTGACTATGGCCTCCCTGACAGCGAAAACAATTATGTCGGCGCACGAAACGACTCCCGGGCATTTCTTCTCCAGCTCCTCTTTGACATCTTTTACGACCTCGAAACCATGGAGCGTTTCATGTGATTTGTGTTCCTTCTCCACCTTGTCACCCGATGGGGTGGCGTCGAGGAGTATGGATGCATCGCAACCCTGCAAACTTCCTTCATTAATCCTTAATCTTCAATAATTACTCAGTTACGAACAGGCTTACAGTGATGAAGCAGTCATGGAACTGGAGACGGAGCAACCGAGGAGACCATCTGAAATCGAAGAAAATTTTGTTCTTGACAATATCGGCGACGATCTTTTCAGCATCCGGGCATGTGTTTTGGTAGAAATTGTAGCTCAGACCAGCAGTGTCGGAAACTACGAAGAAGCAGAGCAGGAGGGCAACAACGGCACGACAGATCATCGTGTAATTGAAATTTGGAATGGAGGAGGAAGACGGATTGAACAGACAGATTTATACATACCATATTCATCTCCCAAATCGGAAAACGTCTAAAAATACACCATAATATTTATCCGATACACCAGATTTCTACTCCCAATTCATAATTGCATACTCCAGATTTAGATTCGGATAACATTTTATTTCCAATTCAATTTAATAACATTGCTGCCGGAATTGCAGGTTTTATTTAATAAACAATTTCGACCTCCGACGACCCCGCCCAAGGAACATTCAAGCTTACCAAATTGTCTTCGTACAAGAACTCTACGTCACTGCCGTTGATTTTGCAACGGATGGGTTTCATGGAGGAGAAAGCCTTCAACTCACCAGCACCCTTCACGCCGACGTGGACCACACCACCGTCCATCAACAGAGACTGGATCGCTCCACCACTGTTCAGCATGTTCACAAGTCCGATTGTAGCAAATCCAACTTCATCGGATCCGGAAGAAGAGAAGCTTTTTACCGGAGACACAGTCAGAAGTTCAAACTCGAAAGGTTTCAACAATAACTCTGCGGAATCGCTGTATTCCATTAACTTCACCTTCCGTTCTCGGAACCAATATACTGCAAATAACTTCACTCCCGATAGGATTTCCTCATCATTCTGCTCACCACTCCCCCACTCCACGTCCCCGACGGATACACGGCCGGTCAGGAGATGTGAATGCTCAGAAGCACTCTCATTCCGACGCGTTTCACGGTTCCAACCACCACCTTGACAGTTGAAAATTCCCAAAACGCCGGTGAAGAGATTAACATTCCAGATCTTCAGCATCGTTTTCCCGTCGTGAAGAGGGTCGGAGAACAGACAATCTCTAGTCGGAAGTGCGTAATAGGCGCACCGGAGAATACTACCGTCAGGCAAAGCAAGAGACTTCAATAGATCGAAATCGTGCTGACCCACACCGTCGCTGACGTAAATCGGACCGCCAGAGATAGCTCGAGAAGCGGCGTGGAACTCGGCGCAGGGATGAGTGGATTGAAACATGTCCCAATCGGGGTGGATGAAGTTACCCATCCAAAGACTGTTGTAAGCGCAGTGGGCCATGTGGCAACCTTGGAGCCAGAACGTGCCATTAGAGTCGCCGGCAGGATCAGTGCACCAGAAATCATCTCCGACGCGTCCAAGTGAGATCGACTCGGTTCCAAGGAGCATGAAGTCGTTGCAGTGCTCCATGCTTGCGATCACTCCATTACCAGCGAAGTGGCGATCGACAGAGGCGGAAAGAGCTTTGTAGTATGCTCTAGCTAGATCGACTCTTCCACCGTAGTTCTCACATAACATCTCCAATAAATGGATGACGTCGACTTTAACGCCGTCGATACCAACAGAGGCGAGATGAGAGTGGAGGTTCTCGTAAAACTCAGTTATCTTCTCTGGCAAGACTAACCCAACTCCGTTATTGACTATCTTATCGACGGCAAGATCCTCCATGGTGAGTTCCAACCCGGGAGTCAGAACCGGTGCAACAACAACCGAGTCCGGTAAGTCTTTGGACATCGGACGGACGCCGCCCCAGTAACCACAAAGAGCGTGCCATACGTATATGTGCTGCACGCCGTATCTCGCACGTAGCTCTTTAGTCAAGCTAGACATGTCGTCACCTCCGGATTTGAACTTCTGGTTCTCCTCGTACTTTATGAGACGGCACGGCATCTGTTCTCCGGCGGATGTGCGAGCCATGCCACTTGATTCATCGGTGTCCGAGTCATGGAGAATGGTTTGCCAGCCGTCGTCGATTATGACCAGGCCCGGAGGGCATCCTCCTTCGGTTAAGGTCTTCACACCTTCGATCACGCCAGATGGCTTCACCTTCAGGTAAAACGCATCCCATGTGCACCATCCGAATCTGTCCACGATCGGCGGCGGCGTTTTTTCGGAGAGAAGCTTGGTCGTTCCGAGATTGTCTCTTACAACCTTCATGGCATCTTTCACGAGAAGGAAAGGATCATCAGACGTAGCAACCTGAATATAAACGCAAGTGCGAAAACTAGATTGAGTAACAAGAGTTGATCCGCTCTCAACACAAACATCGACGTTATCGTCGACACCCGAGCGAAGGGAGGCTCTGAACCTTCCGTCAATTATCGGAAGAAGTAAAACGTAAGGTCGGAAAGAACCGACATCATCGGTGTCGGACTTATCAAGGAGCAAGAATTGGGTTTCATTCTCAATATCACGACCACAAGTACCGATCCATTGGGTTGTCCACCATACCTTGAACCGGAAGATGCTCATGAACGGAATCCCGACGAGACGGCCGAGTGAAGCCGTATGCCAGCTCTTCGGAACACTGTCCTCCGAGTCAAACCCGACAAAGCAGCCATGGGATGAGGTGTTTGATGTGGGTGTCACTACGACGTTTGAAGGCACATCGATGAGAAAAGGTTGACGGTTAGCTATAAACTTCCCGTCTTTCAGATCAACCATTGCAGATTGTGGGATTTTTTTAAGAAGGCAATTCAACTATAGATATGTATTTTGAATTTTATTTTCATTATATATATATATATATATAGAAAGTGCGTCAAAACGGGCTGGTCATACAACTCCAGGATAACCTACAACTAGTTAGTCATCTATAAATGTAGAGATGTCAACATTCGAATGATATACTAGAATCACATAATATATTATCAGACAAATCTATGTGATAATGTACACAGTGAGATTCGATCAGAAACCACAATAGTTATTAAGATCAGTAAGCCAATCTCCCTATGTTGGTATGTCAATTCAGTATTCACCATCATGTATCATAATTCATGGGCCATGGGTCTATTTCAAAAATCAGAACCTGTGGAGACGCAATCACAATTCACAAGTAATAAGGAACTTCAATTCCAACAAGTTCAAACGAATCCCTATTTGTTTTTGTAACGTTACTATTTCATAATTTAGATATCAGATATGGACATGCTACCTACAGCTACAGCCTACGGCTACAGGATTTATTAATGAGAAAATGTCAAAAGTACCCATCTAAGATCGGTTTGGAATCAAAATTAACCATCTACTAATTTTCTGACTATTTTACCCTTATAATTAAATCAAATTTACGGATATGTCATTGTAATCAAATTAATAACCGACAAAAATGAAAAAAATGAAATAACGGGCAGAATAACCCCAAAAGTCAAAACCCATCGTCCTCCTCCAACTCATACCTCCAACCCTCTTGCGTCGTCCCCATCGTGTGTCTTCTTACAGTACGAGCTTGGGGATGGCCGGAATGGAGATAGGCAATCCAACAGTACGGATATAGCCGTTGATATTGCCGGTGGAAACTCTGACAGGTCTTGTGTCCCTATTGGGAGGGATGAATCT
Source organism: Zostera marina (assembly GCA_001185155.1). NCBI lineage: Eukaryota > Viridiplantae > Streptophyta > Magnoliopsida > Alismatales > Zosteraceae > Zostera > Zostera marina. Next base: position 1,469 of record LFYR01000655.1, on the reverse strand, counting down.
GGCTCAGAAACTATCCAAGTAAGATCTAAATAGAATTCCACTTCTAACGGTACCGGTAATGCAGGATTTGGTGAAGTATTGGCCGATCGGCGGATTTTTGATTTCGTCGGAGAAGAAAGAGTTGGACAGGGTGCGAAGCAAGTTCTCACCTAGAATTACCTTGGGAAAAATTGATAGAAACGCTTAACCGTCGTTGAGAGCTCGACGGAAACGAATCAACTCCGGCGAGCAATATCAAGAAGACATTGAGAGTGAATTGTGAAAACTTGAATGAATTTAGAATTAGTATCATAGGTTCATTTATACAAGTATTTGTAACTAACTACTATTGATTATTAGTAACTAATTATTACTAATTGATTAACTAACATAGTTAACTAGTCTAACATTTAGTTAGCTAGTCTAACATTTCCCCTACTTAAGTAGTCGGAGTTGTTAAAGAATCAATCAAAGCAATTACTCCTAATCAAGTATTTAGTCATTCAATCACAAAGTGCAAAAGTCACTTTCAATAATATCTCATTGTCTTATTTATAGAAATACAAAGTCCTAACTCCTAACTAACTATATTTAGCAATGCCAAAGATTGAATACAGTTGACATCCCCTCCCAATCTTTGTATGCTTTGTTTCCTTAAGTGTAGTATGGCAAAAGAGGGATTAAAAACCCAGCGTGCTTCTCATTCTTTTGCATCTTTATTTTGATTCTGGGAAAACCTTTCCTTGCTTAACTGTCCACTAAGAAATATAAGAAAAATTTCAAGCAAACAAACAAACTTGTTATAGCTATCTTTAAAGTATTCCTAGTAGACGAGCATCTGCTAGAGTCCTCTCAATCATCTGTAAACACAACAATTTAT
>LFYR01000653.1:333814-362424 GCA_001185155.1 Zostera marina | reverse complement strand
CAACATTTTCTGACAAATAACGAGAACAAAATATTAAACATTCTTCGGCAATATATTGTTCAGCAATACTCCCCTCAGGTTGTCTTTTATTCCTAACATAACATTTTAATGTTTTCAAGTACCTTTCAATAGGATACATCCACCGATAATGCACTGGTCCTGCCACTTTTGCATCAGTTGCAAGGTGAACTGACAAATGAACCATTACTGTGAAGAAAGATGGCGGAAATATCTGTTTCAATTTGCATAACGTTATCGATATGTTCTTTTCCATTTGATTTAAATGATCGATATTCAGAGTATTGGAGCACAAATCATGGAAGTAGTTGCATAATTCTACTATCGAAGAACAAACATCTTTGGAACATGAATTTCTCAATGCAATAGGAAATAATTGTTGCATTAGCATATGGCAATCATGACTTTTAATTTCTTGTCTTTTGAATTCACATTTCTTGAAATATTTGAAGAATATCCATCTGGAACCCTAATTGACTTCAATATTGTGCAAAATAATTTTCTTTGATCTAAGGTCATAGAAAACGGCGCAAAGGGGATGTGCCACTTTCCATTATCTTTTTTGTATGCATGGAGATTTATGCGAATTCCTTGATGTTTAAGATCTTCTCCCGCTTTCCAATTATCTTTGGATTTGTTCAGTACATTAAGCATCGTATTAACTATGTTGTCACAGATATTTTTCTCGATATGCATTACATCAAGATTATGCCGAATCAAAAGTGATTTCCAATAGGGTAAAGAAAAGAATATAATTTTCTTCTTCCATCCTTCTGCAAATGTAACTGGTGTACCGAAGTTTCCTTTTCCTAATGCTTTCTTTGGAAGTTCGTTCAACTGAAATTTGATTATACTTCAACAAATCAATTCTTGAATATACTTTGAAAGTAAAACTAATTATATTTTTGAAAGTATATAATTTTACCTCTTTTAGTATGTCCTCACCGGATCTAATTGGAGGTGTTGTATCCAATTCGATTTTAATATTGAACTTTGATTTTTCTTTTCTATATGGATGTGAAGGATCCAGAAAACGACGATGTCCCATAGAACATGTCTTTTGACTCCCTTTCAAATATAAACTACATGTATTGTTCAAACATAATACACCACATGCCACTTTTCCTTTGGTACTCCATCCAGATAAGTTTCCATATGCTCGATAGTCATTGATTGTCCATAGCAGAGCCGCTCGCATTACAAAAGTTTCTTTCTTCACTGAGTTATAAGTTTGAACACCATCATTCCATAATAACTTTAACTCGTCTATTAATGGTTCTATAAATAGACATCAATATCATTGACTGGTTGTTCTGGACCTGGAATCACTAATGACAAAATCATATTTGATTGTTTCATGCACAACCATGGTGGCATGTTGTATGGGATAAGAACAACTGGCCATGTGCTATGTGATAATGTCATTGAACCATAGGGATTAAATCCATCTGATTCCAACCCTAGTCTAACATTTCGAGGTTCTATAGCAAATTCTAAATTGACACCATTTAACACTCTCCATTGTTCCGTATCTGCTAGATGACGAAGTACGCCATCTCTCAAACGATGATCTTCATGCCATGTCATATCAGTACACACCTAGTTTGAATAAATTAAAATATTTTAGAATGTGATTGATTGACGAGAATTTGACACATAAGAAATCAACAACGTGTACATACCTTACTACACATATACAATTTCTTAAGTTTTGGAACCAAGGGGAAGTGTCTTAAAACTTTAATAGGAATGCGTTTCCCATTCGCTTTTCTTTCGACCTTCCATCTTGGCTCATTGCATCGTATACAAGTTTCTGAATTTTCAAATTCTTTTCGATAAAGAATGCAATTATTTGGACATGCATCGATCTTCACGTAGTTCAATCCAAGATCTCTAAGGTATGATTTTGCTTCATGCATTGTTTTAGGAATTGAAGTATCACCCGAAGGAATAACATCTCGTAAGAATTCCAACAACATCTCAAAGAATTTGTTAGAAACCCCATTCAAGCATTTTAGATGGTATAAATGGAGAATAGCAGATAATTTGGTGTATTTCGTACAACCAGAATATAATTGTTCATTAGCATCTCTTAACCGGCGGTTGAATTTTGGATCATCAATCGGAGTATTTATCGGATCATCAATCGGAGTATTTATCGGATCATTGATCGGAGTATCTATCGGAGCATTGATCGGAGTAGCTATCGGATCATTGGTCGGAGTATCTATCGGATCATTGATAGAAGCCATTATTGGATCATTGATAGAAGCCATTATTGGATCATTGATAGAAGCCATTATTGGATCATTGATCGGACCATCGATCGGAGTATTTGTGGGATCATTGTTCAAATTGTCCGGATGATTGATTGGAGAAATAATTAGATCGTCTATGACAATATTAGTCATTCCTTCATCAATCAGATTAGCGATTGGATAATTAGTTGGATCAACCATTGCTTCATTTACTAAAAGGGTCATCTCATCATTTTCTACTATCATAGGAGGTGCAGTAGAAATTGCTATTTCACGTCTCTTGCGTTTCAATGCTTTTTTATGTGCTCTCGAACCTGGAATTAATTCTCCATGCATATACCATGTCTTATACCTATATGCATTGTCAAAACTAAAGAGTATGATATTCTCACTAATGGTCTTACGATTATAATATTTGCCATTGTGACACTTTGAACAAGGACATGGTAGTTTTAATCCAGGCTCCATCTTGTGGTTTGAATAAATTTCAACAAAATCTAAAAAACTTTTCAATCCACTTTGAAATTTCATGGAGGTTGAACTTTCAAACAACCATGATTTGTCAAGCCCTTCTATTTGATCAGTCATTTTAGTCTATCACCTAACATACAAATAAAAAAAAACCTCTTAAAAATGAATATTTAAATGAAAAAGGTATTAAAATAAGTATTCAAAAAACTTATACAAAAATAACTAACTCTAACTAAACATTTCTAAATAATATAAAATCTAGCATAATATAACACTATAAAACTATAAAATTAAACACGATGTGAAATGAAGAGATTTTGATAAAGAGAAACAAAAAAAAGAAGAGATTTTGATGAAGAGAAACAAAAAAAAATGAAGAGAAATTAAAATAGAAACAAATGAACTGATTTTGATGAAAATAGAAATAAAGAATTTTTTTAGGGATTCAACATATTTTTTAGGGATTAAACAAATCGTGGATTTGACAAATGAACAAATCGTGGATTTAACAGATCTATTTTTGTCCCAAACCAAACTAAAAGAAAATAAGAATAGAATACACATTACCGTGTAGGATGGGAGTGCCGGAGTGGAGATCAGTTTGTGAAGTACAGGGATTTAGAAAGAAATATCGCTGCCGAGATTAGGGATTTAACGTCGCCGCTGCCGGTAGAATTCGACGTGAGAAAGAAATATCTGCCGGAAAAAATATAATGGTTTCTTTTTCAGAAATGAAGTATTTCACCCAAAAGTAAATGAAGCTATCACATGTTCTCAGAAATGAAGTATTTGATTTTGTTCCCTATTTATCTCTCAACCATGACGTGAAAATTTCAAAAAAAATTCGCTACTTCAGACTTACAGTTTTAGGGAAGATCCAGATAAACCTTGAGAAATCGATCGATGAAGAAAAGCAAATAACGATGATCATTATAAGAGTAACCAGGAGCAGATCCCCAAACATCACTGTGAATTAACTCTAGTGGAAACTGACACTTAGAGTATGTTCAACTAAGGTGACTACGACTCACCTTACCCAAGATGCATGACCTACATTGATTGAATTTAGTGGGAATAAATGACAATTTAATATTTAAAATAAGAACGCGACGCATAATTGACTCATGTAGATGACCGAGTCTTTGGTGCCAAATATCCAAGTTGGCTCGAGTCGAATTGAAGAGTGGCACATTGGGAGAGAATTTATATCATGTAAGAATTTATCTTCGTCAATACAATATACATTTGTATTCCTTCCTATCTTTGTTCTCTCTTTTCCTCCCTTTATAATCTCATTACACAGGTGTTTTTTTTCTTCACTTCTTTTCTTTGTATACCAGCCAGCTCAAATCAGCAAGCATCAACTTATTGTTTATACTTCTTCACTCAATTACTGGTATGTTTATTTCATTTTACTTGTCTTCAAACAATCTTGTTGAATGTTGCTTATTTTCATTTTTTCCATTGTTGATTACATATGTTGAAGAACAGCCTAATTAAGAGATATCAAAATAATCTGAGAAAATGAAATCAGACAAGGATAGCCTCAGCACTCTACCTGATAATATCATGGATAACATTCTTGTGCGGCTGCCATTAGAAGAAGCCATAAACACCAGCTTATTATCAACAACCTGGAGATACAAATGGAGATCAATGTCTGAAATCAATATTGACTCCCTTGGATCATTTCAAAATATTCACAGAATTTTTTGGTTTATGTTACTTCACAGAGGAAATATTCAGAGATTTGCATTAATGAACGACCGTATCGATTTTGATACATATTTCAGTGTCTCAGATATCAATATATTATTGGATCATTTAGTTGTTCATCAAATCCAACAACTTATATTGAAATTTTCTTCTTTTATTGATAATGATAATTATTTGATCCCATCCTCGGTATTTTCTTTTGATAAATTGACCATGTTAGATATCAAGTTCCGCTGCATGATTAAACTTCCATCATAATTTGATGGGTTTAAAAGTTTAACCTCTCTTGTTCTTAATGATATCAAATTTGCTAGTGCAACAACACTCCAAAGATTGATCGATTTGTCTCCACTCCTCAAGCATTTGGATCTTCGTTTTTATTACCCTTTAGTTTTAAATTTAAATGCTCCTAATCTTCGTGTCTTGATATTTCTTGGTCCATTTTCTCATTTGAGTTTTATTCATACTCCATTGATTGCGAAAGATAGTCTTTCTATGACAGATGCACGTTCCTACGATTTGTCTAATCTTCTTGGCAGTCTTTCAAAGGTGTCTAATCTTCAACTTTATGCAACCGATTTTTGCCTGGTAAATTGCTTATATGAAAAACTCATATTTATCTTTTTCTTCTTTTTAAATGTTGATGTTTTTTGTGATTAATTTAATTATTTTGCAAGGTTGAATCAACATTGAAAGAGATTAAATTCAAACTTTTGAAAACACTCAATCTCACTGTGTGTTTAGACTATCCTCTAGAATATGCAATAGTTGTTTGTATCCTTGAAAATTCTCCGGCATTGGTTCATCTTCAAATAACATCTGTAAGATCATATAGATTATCCATATTTACTATTTCATTGATTATTAATAATAAAAATATATAATTATGATCAATTTTTTTTCCTTTACACAGGTTCGCTCAAAAATAGAGTTGATAAGCTCCAAAGAAATTGAAAAATTTTCCTTAAAGTTTAAACATATCAAAATCTTTGACATCAATATTAAATTAGGATCGACATCAGAAATGAAGTTCATTAAATATGTTCTTCGAAATTCCCCGCTTCTTAAGGTGGTAAACGTAAAATGGATCGGTAATGATCTGATGGAATTAAGCATTAGGAAGAAAGTTTATATTTTGAAGAAATTATTATCATTTAAAAGGGCTTCAGCTGTCGTCAAAGTATCTTTTTTTTGGTCTGGAGGGAATTGGTGTTATTTCGAAAAAAATTGATTGTCAAAAAATTATGTATTTTGTTTATTTTAATGCTTTCTTTTTCTAATTAAAACATTTTTTAATTAGAAATTAGAGAATGTTAGATGTTTGCATTCTATTTTGTAATATTTTGAAGAAAATTTATTGATATTCATTCTTATTTCTATTATAATTTTCTCCAATTTATATTAAAAAAGATTGTCCTTGCTATATCTCCAGTAAAACTGATTCAATATTAAGATACTATAAGAATCAGAGAAAAATGATTGGGGCACTCAAAGTCTCACTATTAATTGAATTGATCGAAAATCAAATGGAAAAATCATACGAAACTTAATTCATGTTTTTCTACAAAATCAATTATTATCCTTACAATTTAAATTATACCATCACAAATAAATTTTTTTATTTATATCGATATTTTTTTGTTCAATTTCAAATCAATTTTTATAGGATACACTGCATCTGGAATTAGATGCTATAAAAGAATCACATAAGAAAGGAGTGTAAAATTACGCTATTGAGTTACCAAAATCCACCGAGTCATTTTCAGAGAAGCTGGATGCAAAGTTTAGTGAATATTGATTACAAAATAAAAACTTGTTATATACAACAGTTGTACGTCCTTAATCTAGAGGAAGCTACAGCCCAATTAGCTATGAACTTAATTACAAACAAGTTGGACCTCGAGGATCCTAATCTGCCACAACCGATTTATGCACGACCCTCTCGTTCTAACTGGTTCCAAATCCAACAGAATTTGGTATTGAAATATTTTTACTCAAGACATGTGAAACAATTTAAATCCTTCAGGAGAAATTCTCTTATTTTAACTCTGACCCTCATTCAAGGACTATCTTCTATATATCGATTCAGCCAATTATTTTCCAACAGCAACATTGGTCGATGTTATATAATACAAATACAAACTTGTGATTCTACAATTAGGATCCTAGTAACAATTTGGTTGTAAATCCCTTTATATAAGGATCAATGCACGAGCTGGGAACTTAAGGAATATATATATAGTTCGTTCTGAAATCAGATTTGTGAAGCGAAAGAGCGATCGGAAATTTGAAAAGTTGAATCATAGACACTACAAAAAAACAACGTAGTTCTGGCGGCAAATACTGGCGGCCAGGCCGTCGGTATTAGGTGTTCTAATGGCCCGACCGTCAATATATCATCGTCAGAAGTAATGTCGCCAGAAATGTATCATTCTGGCGGCCTGGCCGCCGGTAATAATTTTTTGATTCCGATTATTGATGCAAATTGTTGGCGGCTAGGCCGCTGCTATAAATTTCCCGCGAGCAAATTTCTGGCGGCCAGGCCACCGGGATAATCTACCAAGCAAAATAAAATAAAATAAACCCGGGAAAAGATTACTAGCGGCCTAGCCCCCAGAATTTTTAATTATGAATTATATATTATTCATTATTTATTAGAAATTATATTAAATGAAAATAAAAATGAAATTGAAATTGAAAATGAAATTATAATTGAGATTGAAATAGTCGATAATTAAAATAATTTACGACAAAACAAAATAAGAAGTTTTTTAAAGAAGTCGTTAACTATCCTAATCTCTATTTTGTCGATTGTCGTCTTTTTGAATACGAACTTTGATATCTCGTTTCTGACAATCGCAAAGCGCAATATGACTATCGCAAATCTACAAATCCTACACAACATATCAACATATATAACACATAATATATCACATCATTTAACACATACAACACATGATATGTAATGATTTTTCTTATTTATCAATATTACAAAAAGAAAATAATATAAGTAAATAATACACTAAAATAAAATCTTAAATTGATTTAAAACAAACAAAAATTAAACAAAACACTAAAATGAAAATAAATTAATACAGTGAATTAAAAAAACACTTAATTATAAAATTTAAAAACAAACAAAAATTTCAAAACAGTAGATAAAACAAATAAAAAATTAAATTTAAAAATAAAAATAAAAATTTAAAAACCTAAATAATAAAATCAAAACCCTAATACTTAATCCCAAAATAAAAAATAAAACCCTAAAACTTAAACATCATATACATAAACCCCCAAAATAACATCATCAAATTAATCCCCTAATGAACCCACAAATACATAAAACATCATTTACATAAACAACCAAAATAAAAGATACAACACACATATAACACAACACATATAACACTTGAATTTAAAAATTTTACAAACCTTCAAAACACCGGTCGGGAGATGTCCGACGGAAAAACAGTTCGGCAGATGACCGACGGCGAAGAAAGCCAACCTATAACAAAATAATTTAAATAACATAATTAAAACCCCAATTAAATTAATTAAAAAATATGTAATTAAATAAAATAAAACTAAAAATAAAAATAAATAAACTAAAACAGTAAAACAGTAAAACAGTAAAACTAAATAATTAAAACTAAAACTAAAACTAACTAAATAAAACTAAAACTACAAAATAACATACATAAATCAACCTATTGTATCAACATATATACATAAATATTCATAAACATACATAAACCAACATACATAAATATAGTAAATCAATCCTAATTTAACTCCACTTCATGCATTTCATTTAATTTATCCATAAACATATATAAATCCGATAAACTTCATTTCATTTTTTTCATTTAATTTAACCATTTCATTTCATCAACATACATAAATCAATCCTAATTAACAGTAAATCAACCATAAACTTAACCCTAATTAAATCATAAACTTAACCCTAATTAAAACAGTAAATCAACCCTAATTAAATCAATCAAAAAATAACTAATTTCAAAACCTAACATCTAACCCTAAAATAAAACCCCCAAATACATAATCCCCCAAATAAAATCCCAAATACATAAATCTCCAAATACTAAATACATAAACTCCTAAATAGATAAACCCCTGATTAAATCAAACACCCATAAAATCAAATGAAGAACAAAAGAAAAAGATAAAAAAGACAAAATGTAGATTAAATGAAGAAGAAGAAGAGATGAAATATAAGAGGACAAGAAGAAGAAGAAGAAAAATAAGAAGAAGATGGAGAAGAGGAAGATGAAGAAAAAGAAGAAGAGGAGTAAAATACCTTCGAAAGATGACCGGAAGTGCTCAAATCGTCGAAGAAAAGTTGGGGAGGAGTGGGGAGAAGTTGAGAGAAATGAAAGAAATTTGGAAATTTTATATATATAAAAAAATCCTGGCTAATTGGCCGCCAGGAAATAGTTAAGTTATGGTTGACTGTACGGGGGACCACGGCGGCGCAAGTGGGGAATTTTTAGGGTTTCCTGAAATTCCTGGCGACCAGGCCGCCAGCTCATGAAAATAACAGGTGGGAAAATTAGCTGACAGCTTGGCCTCCAATTCATTTCTTCCCGATCATTGAGGGAATAAGGGATCCTAGTGGCCTAGCTGCTGGTAACTTTAAAAAAAAAAGATACCGGCGGCCTAGCAGCCAGCTTATTTCTCTCATTTACGAGGGAAAATTATGTCGGCGGACTAATGTAGCCTACCGGCGGCCTGACCGATGGTTCTGTCTACCGGCGGCCAGGCCGCCAGGAGGGAGCCGCTAGAACTACGCTTTTTTTTTGTAGTGAGAAAGACATTGTTGGTTCTCTATATCGATAGAATATATAGATCAATAATTGTTCCCTGCGTATCACCAGATACAAATTCCTGTAACCGACCTCTTATCATTAGGATCTCTTACAAAATCAGAATCATAGAAGGCCACTAAATTCCTAGTTGAAGTTTTTGTAAAATGGATTCCATTTTGAGTTGTTCCATTAACAAACCTCAAAATCAACTTAGCCACGTGCTGACGCGCAGTCATATGAGATAACCGAGGCTGTTGTAGAAATTGAAAAACTTGATTTACTGGATATGTTAAATATTGTAATGATCCTACCAACATTCTAAAAAGAATAGAATCTTCTAAAATCGCTCCTTCTTCATTTACAAGCTTAGATCATGCAGTTGCTGGTGATGTACGTGGTTTGTAGATAACCATATTGAATCTAGTAGAAGCTTCAGAATAGAAATTATCTTCTTATTGGTACAATTAATCAGTCTAGGGCATGGTAAGCATCCTACTTTATATCTACTTTTAGTGCTTGCTACAACATATTTAATTACTTTTTACTCTACAAATATGATTTTCATATAATCAGTAAAAACAATTTAATTAAATATTTATTAATATAATAACATTATTAAATATTTATTTAAACAATTTAAGAATAATAAAAAATAATAATTAAACAATTATTCATCAACTAAAAATAAATGAATATTTTGTATTTAATTACTTTTATTTATGTTTATTTTTTTTTTTATTAAAATAAATTATTTATTAAAAAAATTATTTAATTCAAGGAAAATATTAATCAATTCTATCAAATAAAATCAGTAATTAAAAAATTTAAAATTAATTATTTTTTAAACAATTATTTAATTCAAGCAAATTTTTAACATATATGAATTATTTAAGACTATTTACAAATAACATTAAATTAAACTAAATTAAGATAAGATAAGATAAGATAAAGGCAATAATTATACTAATCAGTAAATCGAAATATAAATCGGAACACTATAGTAATCAGTAACTAGTCGAAATATAGAAATTAATAACAATATAAAAATCGGTAACACTAATTGAAATATAAAAATCGAACACTAAAAAATCGAAGGGGAAGAAATTGACGGTGAAGAAATAGATTAAAAATTGATATCACTAAGAAAGACAAGGGGAAAAAGGAAGAAAAACATGGAAGAAGGGGAAAGAGACGTAGTAGGATTATAAAGTGAAGAAGCAAGAAGAAAAATGAAAAAGCGCACGAGAAGCAAAACCATACTCACTTTCGGAGGGAGGACGGTCGACAAAGTTGCCGATCGGTGGAGGACAGATGGCTACCGGAGTTGGAGATCAGTGGTGAGGCACGGACAGTCGATGCGGCGAGGTAAAGACTATAGGAGGTGCAGGATCGGTTGACGTGGTGAAAACTGGACTAGAATGAGAGAAGTAAACGCGATTATATAAAAAATCGATTTTCAGGTTTGTATATCGATCGACGATTGGCGGAAATTCCGCTTAATCATGTTTCATTTAATTCTTCTTAAAGATGCCCCAATTTCTTGGCAGAAATTAGGCCAATCCGTTGATTTTTCATAACCCTCCAAAAAATCCATTTAAATTAATTAGTTTCCACGGTAATTTTTCTTAATTAATGAATTACCTTTTTTTTAATAAATCAATTCTTGCTTTTTTATATCAGAACGACAAAAACCCTTGCACTTCCCAATAAAAACCAATTTAAATGTTCATTAACCGGTGGGAATTAAAAGCAGAAACTTTTACACTTCCCAGCAAAAAGGATTTTCTTTCTTTCAAATCGTTGCAGATCATATTTGTCTTCCTTCTTATCTTTGTCTCTCACTTTATTATCTTTTTCATCACATATGTTTTTCATTGTTCACTTCTTTTCTGTCACTCCCAGCCAGCTTCTAGGGATTTCAGGAACATCATCTGATCAGCATTAACGTATTGTTTATACTTCTTCACTCGATTACTGGTATGTTTTTTGTGTTTTTTTACTGATTGTCTTCAAACAATCTTGTTGAATGTTTGCTTATTTTATTTTTATTTCGGTTGGTGATTATATATGTTGAAGAACAACCTTAAGAGATGTCAAAAAAATCTATGAAATTAAAATCAGTCAAGGATAGGCTCAGCATTCTACCTGATAATATCATAGATAGCATTCTTAAGCGGTTGCCATAAACACCAGCTTATTATCAAAGACTTGGAGATACCAATGGAGATCACTGTCTGAAATACTTGGAGATCATTTCGATCGAAGAGTTTGAAAATAAAGTTTTTCGGTTTATGTTACTTCACAATGGCAATATTCAGAGATTTGCATTGAAATATTTAGATGGTCTCTCAGATCTCAATATATTATTATTTGGTTGGTCATCAAATCCAACAACTTATATTGGGCTCTGTTCGTTTTCTTGATAATGTTTATTATTATTTCATTCCATCCTTGGTATTTTCTTTTGATAAATTGACAACGATAGATCTCGAGTTCTGCTGCATGATTAAACTTCCATCATCATTTGATGGGTTTAAAAGTTTAACCACTCTTGTTCTTCATCACGTCAATTTTGCTAGCGCAACAACACTCCAAAGATTGATCGATTTATCTCCACTCCTCAAGCATTTGGATCTTTGTGTTTATGACTATTTAGTTTTAAATGCTCCTAATCTTCGTGCCTTGAAATATCATGGTTCTTTTTCTGATTTGAAGTTTATGCAAACTCCGTTGATTGCGAAAGCTAGCCTTTCTGGGACAATTAGACGTCTTTACGATTTGCCTAATCTTTTTGGCAGTCTTTTAAAGGTGTCTAATCTTCAACTTTCTGCAACCGATTTTTGTCCAGTATATTGCTTATATGAAAAATTCTGATTTATCTTCTTCTTAAATGTTGTGGTTTTGCGATTAAATTCTTTTGCAAGATTGAATCAGCGTTACAAGAGATTAAATTCAACCTTTTGAAAATACTCAATCTTGTGTCTAGACTGTCCTCAAGAATATGCAGTAGTTGATTGTATCCTTGAAAATTCTCCGACATTGTTTCACCTTCAAATATCATTGGTAAGATCATCGTTGCTTAATAATAAAAATATGTAATTTTGATTAATCTCTTATTTTTTACTTTACACAGGCTCCAAGAAAATTCGACAAACTTCTCCGAAATATTGAAAACACATCCTTCAGATTAAAAAAACATATCAAAATCTTTGACATCAATATTGATTCAGGATTGACATCGGAAATGATGTTCATTAAATATGTTCTTCGGAATTCGCCACTTCTTAAGGTGGTTAACGTAAGATGGATAGGTGATATGGTGGAATTAAGTATTGAGAAAAAAGTTGATATTTTGAAGGAATTGTTATCATTTCAAAGAACTTCTAGCTGCTGTCAAAGTATATTTTTTTGGGCCTGGAAAATATTAGGGTTATTTCGAGAAACACAAAAAATGATTATAGAAATGCATTCTGCTTCTTTTGTTTATAGAAATGGATTCTGCTTTTTTTCAATTTAAACAATGTTGAATCAGAAGAGGTTAATAGATGCTAAATTCTATATATTTTGCAGTATTTTTTGTGTATTTTGAAAATATTTTTTTGATGGATTTATATTTCATTCTAATTTCTATTATATTCTTCAATTATTCTCCAATTTAACTGCAAAATTTAACATTTTGTCCTCTATTTCTTAATCATACATTCACATCTAAGTTATTTTAAAATTTAGTAGTTTTTTATTTTCGTAATAAATATATTTTGAAATTCTGATTCTGGGCTCGCGCTACTGTATGTCACGTGCTTCTTCAAGCTGCATGCCTCAAGCGACTACCCTAAGCACTACAAGAAAATTAGCCTACAGCGAGAACCTACTTCCATCACTATTAAATAAAAATCTAAAACCCATATGGCCATACCCCATATTAAAACACAAAAACCAAAACAAAAAAGAAAATAACATCAAATTAATGTGGAAGAATATTCACCAAACTGGTCGTAGAAGCCACACTAGACGACAATCAACAGAGGGAGACTCTACGAAGGCTCGACAGAAGCTTGGCAGAGGATCGACGATAAATGATGTAATAGATGGATGTATGAGTAAAGAGAAATGTAATATAATTAAGTGAGTTAATCCATATACGACATCCCAATGAATTTATAAAACATAATATTTAGCTAACTCTACTGTTAGACTACAGCGATTATAACAATTTAGGGTACCGGACGAAATTTACCCAATTATAACAATTTAAGGCTGCATGCCCTTTCTTAAAAAGATTTGACAAGGGTGATTTCTTGCCAAAAAATCTGATTTTGCATGATCTTGATGAGATTTTATTGCGACATTGACTTACATTAATTGACATCGGCGCCGGTGCGATTTGTATTTCGTGATCGGCGAGCAGCTGTTGCAGAGTGGCAAACGTCATGGCATGGTCGAACTGTGTCGTTATTGAAGTGACGAACGGTTGATACTCTGGTCCAAGTCCTCCGAGCGCGAGGAGGATGATCTGCGTGTCCTTCATTTTTTCGCCGGAATCGGCCAGCTTATCTTTAATGATACAAAATTTCCTCAGGTATTCTTTCACAGGAAGATTGTTCTCCTTAATACTCTGTAACTAGAAACACAGATTGAGAATGCGAGTTTCTGAATCGGAGGAGTGCATTTGGCGAAGGCATTCCCAAACCGACACCGATGTGGTTAATGTAAAGAATGGTATATGATGATAAAAGAGAGAAGAAGCTAACGGTAGAAGAAGAAGAAGAATGAAGAAAGGAAGAAGATCAATCAAGAAGTGTTTAGAATGAAGAAGGAAAATATAAACTGAAATTGAATAATCCCAAATTACAAACCCTAATCTATTTATAGAAAAAAAACTTAACTAATACAATTCTATAAAGTAATATTACAATTATGCCATTACTGTCACCATTATGACTTCAATTTTGGATCCACCATTGCTAAATCATCATCCATGTTCTCATGTATGTTCCATACCTATCATCATGCATCAATACAAAATCATCGATCATAAGTAAACTAAATAAAAATCAAAAATCATAATATAATTAGTTGGTTGTAGAATATCATTTAGCATTTGTTTTCGTACGTACCCATTGTATAATATAAGTTTGGTTAGAACCAAAGCTAACAAAGTTATCGTCGATGCAACATTTTCCACTGATAATTTCAAGGGTGACAATTCCAAAAGCAAACACATCAACTTTCTCGGTTAAATGACCACTCAATGCATACTCTGGCGCTAAATATCCACTGCAAAGTAAAAAAGAGAAAATGATTTATAAATTAACATGCAACTATAAATGTTGTGTATGCATGCATGCATGTTAACAAATTAAAGTCTTACCGAGTTCCGGCCGCTCTTGTTGTTATGTGGGTCATTTTATCTTCGTAGAGCTTAGCAAGACCAAAATCACATATTTTGGGATTGAGATGTTGATCAAGGAGGATATTGCTGGATTTGATGTCTCTATGAATTATCCGATGTCTTGAATATTGGTGTAGATAATTAAGACCTTTTGCTATTCCGAGACATATCGTGAATCGAATATCCCAATCAAGTTCCAACTGACCTGTTCTTCCTATCATTGTGTTTAAGTAGTGGTTAATTGTGGTATATTAATTCTTGAAAGCATGCATGCATGCAAAAGTATGGAATTTTCATGAGTGCCAATTAATTACCATAGAGTGCAGTATCAAGACTTCCATTTTCCATATATTCGTACACCAACATTCTTTTATTTCCTTGACAACAACAACCATGCAATTTAACCAAATTCTTCTGTCTAACTTCAGATATGGTAGCGACTTCGGCAATAAACTGCTCATTTCCTTGAATCGATTCCGCCAAAAGTTTTTTAACAGCTACTGTATCTCCATTATATAATGTTCCCTGTGTATAATCAATCAAAACAATATAAATAAAAATGAATACTAGATACGCCACTGGTGGTTACAGTCAATATTAAGGTTGCTAGAGGTACAGGGTTCGAGTCTCAGTATTTTTATTTATATTTACTTATGATTTATCAAAAAAAATGAATCATACCACACAACTTAGATATAACTTATTCTTCATGGCTTTGGTAAAAAAATCACCTTATAGACAACACCAAATCCTCCCTCCCCAAGTTTATTAGCAGGCTTGAAATTCTCAGTAGCTGTATTTAGTTATGGAAATCTATATGTATTTACTTCCAGCCCATTCAATTCAATATTTCCTGACAAGTCGGATTATTTTATTGAAGTTTTTGGTCATGGTGACCAGATCAAGGTATGTGAATTCTTTATTAGATGTATGGATTTCAGGAACTGTACCTTGCAAAGGACCACCTCTTAATGGTTCTTCTGACAGAGTATCTGAAAAGATTTTAACATGTTTCATTAAAAATTCATGTACAGTTGTTTGCTAAGTAAAATAATTATATTATTTTTATAATCATCAACTTACTCCTTCCACTTCTTTTTACTTTCCAACCGATAAATATAATCACTGAAAATACAGCAATGGTCGAACAAATTACAGCAATAATTATAATCTTAGTTTTGTTTGATGAACTCTTTTCACATTGGTCGTCGAAGCATAGGCCAGGGTTTCCTTGTAAACTAACCATACATTAATTAGATTAGATTAAAGTAAAAAAAATCAACATTATCAATCACTTTCAATATTATTATATATCCATGAATTAATGGGAATCGAAACACAATATTTTATTTTAAAAAGTACTTGAAATTGTTTGTTTTTAAATTTATTTATGCATACCTCATGTTCAATAATCCTTGTTTTCGTCGATCTATTAAGATTTTTGGTATCGATCCAGTGAAATGATTTTCAGATAAATCCCTATGAATTAATATGGATAATCAAAACTTTAAATAAAAATAAGAAATTTATTTAAAGCTATTTATGTCAATTTAAATAATTAAACAATGTTATTTGGCTAATGGAAGTTAAATAAGTTCAACTATTCTTTTAATTTATTTGGCTAGAATTTTTTTTATTCAAAGTTGATTAAATATTAAAGACTTACAATTCTTTAAGTTTTTCCAAGTTTCCAATCTCTTGTGGAAGATGATTGCTAAAACTGTTTCTAGATAAATCCCTGCATATATATCATGTAATATAAAATTAAACATGGATTTATATTTATTTATTTATGTTAATTAATATCTAGATATTAAATTTAGTATATATAGTGACAAATGAATGAAGAATACTCAATCATGATGGGATGAAAAATCCAAGGAATTTGAAATAATTAAATATGATCTCATCAATAACTTATGATGGGAAATTAAATAAATCCAAGGGTAGATAGTTAATTACATTCATTCACGTCTTTGTATAATTCATTCATCCTTGGAAATTTAGAATGTCTTTGTATAATCTTCATCTTTTTGCTCAGACGATCCTTTAAAAAAAATCACAATCGTCAATTAAATATAAATGAATTTTTAAGAAATAACCGGTAGTAAAATAAATTTAAGCAATTTCTTAATAGATACCACACCTCACTACAAGCGGAAACGACATAAGGAACCGATGGACGAACATAATCGGGAATCGCGATGGGTTCTCGATCGTCTTCGTCCATAGAAACTACGATGGGTTCCAGATCGGCATAAGGAACCCATCGTGGTTCGTCCGCAGTCGACTTTCAGGTTGCTCAATACAGGTTGGCACTAAATATGGGAGGTGGGAGGAACCCCAAAAATATAAGTTCGTGCATCAAACCCTACAGTTACAAGGAATGGGTCTCCAATTGTGGCTGAGTGGGGGGGGACCTGGTAACACAAGACCATGTGGGTCTAACATTTAGATCACATCAACAGAACCAGGAAGCATCCCCCGAGAAACCTAGTGCGTAACGAGGGGGGGGGAATACTGGTGATACAGTATCAGAGACTTGATCACGACACCAACAATCAGAGATAGTCCAGAATGAATGGTGAAAACCCGTATAGGTGACGGGAGGCCCCCAGTCGACTTTTTGAGGAAGTCGACCCCTACATGTCAACTTTTCCAGGTTGACTTTCCTAAAAGTCGACCTGGGTGAAAGTCGACCACAGGAAAATCGACCCATGGATGTCGACCTGGAGTCAGATTTGAGCAGTTAGGCGATTACGACCCTAATGACCAGATTACCCTCATAAAAGACCCTATAAATAGAGGGTCACTTTCATTCATTGGGCAGGTTGATTCGAGTGAGAGAGATCCCTGACCAAAGTGAGCCTAAGCAACTGAGGAGTGCGAGTTGTTTCCGGCGAAGTTCCTGGCCCAACGTTTGGTCGAAGCGTCGTCCGAGCGATCGGGTTCCACCCTTACCAGTTAGCAACACAACCAACATCATCACCAAAATAAGAAGCCCAAACACAAACTTCAAGAGGGTCACATTTGTAGAAAGAAAAGAAAGAACCTCTAAAAGGCTATGTTTCAACTGTGATGAGAAATTCTCACCAGGGCACAAATGTAAAGGTAGGCTATTCAGGTTTTCAACTGAAGATTACACATTCTAGGAACTAGGTGATTGATTGAGAGATCATTCTTCCGAGAAAAGGTGAAAAGAGCATTGTAGATCGAGTTCAAGCGTGTTTCCACGAGGAGTTTCCGGCCCGATGTTTATTCGAAACGTCGCCGATCACTGATCGAGTTTCACCCTTATCAAAAATATATTAGAATCAAATAATATATTATTGATTACAGCGTAGATCATTGGATACTTTAAAAGATATTATGATCAATTGAGTTATTCTTCTAGTGTAAATAGTAATCACTAATTATTTAGTATCTAACTAGTAACCAAGATCCAGCATAATATCCTCTATTTTTGTTTGGTCCTCCACTTCTACTGAGTAATTTTCATCCGTTGATAATCTGTACATCTGCACGAATTTATATATCGTCACAATTGAAACGTAAACCTTTAATTAGAAGTTCTTTCTTTTCATTTAGCAGGAGATAATTAATCTTTTGAAAATTGGTTGGTTAATTGGGTGGATTTGTGGTGGTGGTTTTGGGTAAGATTATATTTGTGGTGGTTAATGGCTCTGATTTGAGTCATCTTTTTGTGTAAAGGATTTTGTAAATGAGGGTGTGAAGGGTTTAGTGACATATGGTTTGAAGGGTGTAAATCATATAGTATATATCTGAAGGAAGCGAACCGTTGAAATTGTTATTCGATAAATCCCTCATAAATTTTTTATAGTAAGAGTCTAAGAGATAAATAAAAATATAATTAATGTTGAGTCCTTACAATATATAATTAAATCTTTTTTGCAAATTAAATGAACAGTTATCAAATGAGGAATATTCATTTAATTTATAAGAAAATAGATGGAGAATATAAAAGTAAAATTCAAAAAAGTTGAAATATACTGATACGAGTATGATCCATTTCGGTGCAGTATCGGAGGACGTCTGGAAGATTGCAACTGCCGCCGGCGAGGAATCCCTAGACGGGAATGATTTGGGAACTAGTGTGGATTCAGTTCAGCTCAACGCTCAAGAGCCGGGTTCATCTGTTAAACCCAAACGGAAGCAGGTCAGGCCAAGTCGATTTGAAGATTATCAAATGGGCTAGTTGAGCCCAAATGATTTAGTTAAAGTTTAATAGGTTTATTTTAAAAGACTTAAGTTGTTTGTTATTTTCAATTCAGTCCTAGAGTATAAAACTCTGTAAAACATTTCAGTTTCTTTTCATCAAATTAAACAATTACTGTTCCATTGCCTCCAGCCCTAATCCCTGCCGCTCCGACGAACGTCGAGTACCTCTCCGCCTCCGCTCACCAGTTCGCCGGATCCGTTCTCCAGTCTCGCCGTATTGAGTCCTCGGTTTGGGTTGCTTAACAGCGATTGCCCTAATCAGACCTAAATCTCAATTTCAGGGATTTACTCCCGCTGCTAGCGCCTTGGACACCCAAGATTTCCGATCTGGGCTCTAAGACACCTCGATCTGTCAAGTCGGGCTGTTTCAATCTTGGTTTAACGATATACCTTCATATCACACTACACGAACATTCAAACATTGTCCTAAAAATCGATTATAGAAAAGATAATAAATACCTCACCACCAGTGGCATATCTGGATCCATCAGTGCTAAATACCATCCATTTCTGAGAACTAACATCATGAATATTGCTAAGATCTTTGACCAGAATTTTCAATTTTGAATCATCCTAATTCAATTCAAACAATCTAAATGATAAAAACAATACAAACGTTTAAAATATATATATCTAAAAGAGAAGAAAGCATGATCACATATGAAAATGCATTCATAATTTCTAGCAGTAATCAATATTTTTATTGAACCGCTAGATTGTAGGTTCGAACTCAGATTAAATACTAATTCTACAATGAACAAAACAATAACCATATTGACGAAGATCGAAGGTCATTATTAGAATTTTCTATATATCAGGGAAATGCATTATCACAAATTCCAAAACATATATGTTCCAAGACACGTAAGTAACACCTTAATCCCCTAAATATGTAAGTATGAAACAACTCTAGCAATGAGAACAATAAGAACAGAAAATTGGGACAAAGTAAACTTGCAGCCATCGGTTGTAGCGCAGATAAACTCGTCTCCACTGGGATGCATTGCGAATGTCAGAGGATTCCCATCGATCTCAAGCTTCGCCTGCATATATACATATCAGTGGAATAAACTCACCCCGTGAAATTAAAATGGGTAAGAAAAAGAAGAACGATTTACTAACCAGAGGAGAAGAAGAGAGAGACAAGGTCAAGGAGTCGAAGTAAAATATCTCGATTATTACCGCCAGAGTCTGTTTCTGTGGCAGGTTTTGAGGATTACCGTCGTTCCTCTTCCCTGACCATCGGATCCACGTTGTACACTTCACCGGACCTTCGAAAACCCTAGTTCCTTTCTCATATTCCATCTCTCTCTCTCTCTCTAGAATTCCGACGAGGCGACACCGGCAACGTTTGGGTTTAAACTTTTCTAGTCTTCTCTTCTCTATGCTGGTCCAATCATGTGTACTTATGGACATGGCGCGAGAACTTCTGGTAAGAGGGAAAATGAGAACTTCAGGGAAAACGAGAACTTCTTTGGGGCACTGTCTCCGTCGAGAACTTTCAGAGAGAACTTTCCAGAGAGAACTTAATTATTATTTTTCCTATAATTAAGATTGTAGTGTCGTAAGCTTTCATTTAATAAATATTACAATGGAAAACGGTTATTATGAAATATTTTAGAATAATTATTTCAAAAATTTATAATAAGATCTTTCCCTCCCCCTATTGCAATGTTTGTAATAAAAATTATTATTTCGAGGAATGTTAAGGTAGATAGTTAATTACATTCATTCACGTCTTTGTATAATTCATTCATTCTTGGAAATTTAGAATGTCTTTGTATAATCTTCATTTTTTTGCTTGGACGATCCTTTAAAAAAAATCACATTCGTCAATTAAATATAAATGAATTTTTAAGAAATAACGGGTTGTAAAATAAATTTAAACAATTTCTTCAATTAATATGACCTGTTTGTGCATGTCGTAGAGGCATGCTTTGAGAATAAGAGCAAGATGAAATTTCTTGACGCGAATCAAACTGGTCTGGTTGAAATTCAATGTCATCAACTGCCCTACTTGAATTGCTAACGTGCCAGAACATCAAATATGAAGGTTTGCTTGGAAGTGTGCCGATATCTTTTTCTCCATTTAGCATTGCAATGACCTGAGACATCGACGGACGACTCATTGAATCCATTTGTGTACATAACAGAGCAACTTGAATGATTCGAAAAACTTCTTCTTTGTTAAATGACTTCAATTTTGGATCCACCATTGCTAAATCATCATCCATGTTCTCATGTATGTTCCATACCTATCATCATGCATCAATACAAAATCATCGATCATAAGTAAACTAAATAAAAATCGAAAATTATAATATAATAATTAGTTGGTACGTTGTAGAATATCATTTAGCATTTGTTTTTGTACGTACCCATTGTATAATATAAGTTTGGTTAGAACCAAAGCTAACAAAGCTATCGTCGATGCAACATTTTCCACTGATAATTTCAAGAGCGACAATTCCAAAAGCAAACACATCGACTTTCTCGGTTAAATGACCACTCAATGCATACTCTGGCGCTAAATATCCACTGCAAATTAAAAAAGAGAAAATGATTTATAAATTAGCATGCAACCATAAATGTTGTGTATGCATGGTAACAAATTAAAGTCTTACTAAGTTCCGGCCGCTCTTGTTGTTATGTGGGTCATTTTATCTTCGTAGAGCTTAGCAAGACCAAAATCACATATTTTGGGATTGAGATGTTGATCAAGGAGGATATTGCTGGATTTGATGTCTCTATGAATTATCCGATGTCTTGAATATTGGTGTAGATAATTAAGACCTTTTGCTATTCCGAGACATATCGTGAATCGAATATCCCAATCAAGTTCCAACTGACCTGTTCTTCCTATCATTGTGTTTTAATAGTGGTTAATTGTGGCATATTAATTCTTGAATGCATGCATGCGTGCAAAAGTATGAAATTTTCATGAGTACTAATTAATTACCATAGAGTGCAGTATCAAGACTTCCATTTTCCATATATTCGTACACCAACATTCTTTTATTTCCTTGACAACAACAACCATGCAATTTAACCAAATTCTTCTGTCTAACTTCAGATATCGTAGCGACTTCGGCAATAAACTGCTCATTTCCTTGAATCGATTCCGCCAAAAGTTTTTTAACAGCTACTGTATCTCCATTATATAATGTTCCCTGTGTATAATCAATCAAAACAATATAAATAAAAATGAATACTAGATACGCCACTGGTGGTTACAGTCAATATCAAGGTTGCTAGAGGTACAGGGTTCGAGTCTCAGTATTTTTATTTATATTTACTTATGATTTATCAAAAAAAATGAATCATACCACACAACTTAGATATAACTTATTCTTCATGGCTTTGGTAAAAAAATCACCTTATAGACAACACCAAATCCTCCCTCCCCAAGTTTATTAGCAGGCTTGAAATTCTCAGTAGCTGTAATTAGTTCTGGAAATCTATATGTATTTACTTCCAGCCCATTCAATTCAATATTTCCTGTAAAAAGAATCCAACAAATTAACAAGTCGGATTATTTTATTGAAGTTTTTGGTCATGGTGACCAGATCAAGGTATGTGAATTCTTTATTAGATGTATGGATTTCAGGAACTGTACCTTGCAAAGGACCACCTCTTAATGGTTCTTCTGATAGAGTATCTGAAAGGATTTTAAAATGTTTCATTAAAATTCATATACAGTTGTTTGCTAAGTAAAATAATTATATTTTTTTTTTATGATCATCAACTTACTCCTTGCACTTCTTTATACTTTCCAACCGATAAATATAATCACTGAAAATACAGCAATGGTCGAACAAATTACAGCAATAATTATAATCTTAGTTTTGTTTGATGAACTCTTTTCACATTGGTCGTCGCATAGGCCAGGGTTTCCTTGTAAACTAACCATACATTAATTAGATTAGATTAAAGTAAAAAAAACCAACATTATTAATCACTTTCAATATTATTATATATTCATGAATTAATGGGAATCGAAACACAATATTTTATTTTAAAAAGTACTTGAAATTGTTTGTTTTTAAATTTATTTATGCATACCTCATGTTCAATAATCCTTGTTTTCGTCGATCTATTAAGATTTTTGGTATCGATCCAGTGAAATGATTTTCAGATAAATCCCTATGAATTAATATGGATAATCAAAACTTTAAATAAAAATAAGAAATTTATTTAAAGCTAGTTATGTCAATTTAAATAATCAAACAGTGTTATTTGGCTAATGGAAGTTAAATAAGTTCAACTATTCTTTTAATTTATTTGGCTAGAATTTTTTTTATTCAAAGTTGATTAAATATTAAAGACTTACAATTTTTAAGTTCATTCAAGTTTCCAATCTCTTGTGGAAGAAGACTGCTAAAATTGTTTCTAGATAAATCCCTGCATATATATCATATAATATAAAATTAAACATGGATTTATATTTATTTATTTATGTTAATTAATATCTAGATATTAAATTTAGTATATATAGTGACAAATGAATGAAGAATACTCAATCATGATGGGATGAAAAATCCAAGGAATTTGAAATAATTAAATATGATCTCATCAATAACTTATGATGGGAAATTAAATAAATCCAAGTATAATTAAACTTACAACTCTTCCAAATCAACAAGATTTCCGATACTTGAAGGAATAGATCCTTGGAAAGAATTACCTTCAAGATCCCTACAAATTAAGGAAAACTATCAACAAATTGATAAGATTTTTCAGTGATTTTAAAGATATATATATAGATATAGCTTTACATTTAATTAGTCAGTTATATACAATTAAGATTTCAAAAACTCAAATTACATATTAAGATAATTTGGAAATTTAACTGTAAATATACTTACAATATTTTCAACTTCGTCAAATTCCCAAGAGAGTTTGGTATTTCTCCTTCAAAACTATTGTTTGAAAGATACCTTTTTTATTTCAAAATTGAAACAAGTGTGAATATATATATAGACCAAATATTAAAATTCACAAAGAGTAGGTGGTTGATCGAGGACTAAAAGGATTAAGAAAACAACATGATGTAATCTATATATGAAGAAAGTACAAATATATATATGTGGCTTTCGACTTTTAATTAGTTAGTTATATACAAGATTTCAAGTATTGTTGTCAACTTTGTCAAAAACTTAAATTACATATATATTAAGATTATAATATTATATGATGAATGAATCATTTGTCAATGACTATAAAACACACTTATTTATAACTTTATATAAAATATGTAGAATCAAAACAAGTTGATTTTTCAAAATCCAAACGTCAAATAAAACTCATTTAAAATATCAAGTAATAAACTTACAAACGAGTCAACTTTGTTAAATTCCAGAGAGTGTCAAGTATTTTTTCTCCAAAGTTATTATTGGAAAGGTCCCTGCAGTTTTTAAAGCAAGGAGTGAATAGTACCTTGAGAACATATTTTTCAGATTTTCAATTTCCAAAGGAATCGCGAAATTGTTATTGTATAATTTCATACATATATATTTCCAATTAATACATTGAAATCTAAAGGAATTGAATCATTGAAACTTATAACACTTACAACCATCGAAACTTATGATGGGAAATTAAATAAATCCAAGTATAATTAAACTTACAACTCTTCCAAATCAATAAGATTTACGATACTTGAAGGAATAGATCCTTCGAAAGAATTACCTTCAAGTTCCCTGCAAATTAATGAAAACTATCAACAAATTGATATGATTTTTCAGTGATTTTAAAGATATATATATAGATATAACTTTACTTTTAATTAGTCAGTTATATACAAGATTTCAAAAACTCAAATTACATATTAAGATAATTTAGAAATTTAACTGTAAATATACTTACAATATATTCAACTTTTTCAAATTCCCAAGAGAGTTTAGTATTTCTCCTTCAAAACTATTGTTTGAAAGATACCTTTTTTATTTCAAATATTGAAACAAGTGTGAATAGATATATAGACCAAATATTAAAAGAATTGATTAATGACAATGACAGATTCAAAAAAATATGCACACCTACATGCCCGTATGGAAAAGTAAATATAACTTACAGTTGAATCAAATTGACAAGATTGTTGATATTTGTAGAAATAGTTCCTTCGAAAGAATTATTAAAAAGAATCCTGTATATATATATATATATATGAAAATTATAACGCAAAGAGAAACAAATTCATTATATATGTGTTGTAATGATAATAAAAATATCAAAAATTCAAACGTGACCATGTAAAATTATTATTTAATTTTCACAACTTCCACTCTTTATATTAATAGATTTCAAATATTGTTCCCAACTTTATCAAAAACTCAAATTACATATTAAGATAATCTGGAAAAGATACATTAATTAAAGTATATGCACCCTAACCCTAGGGTTTAGAGTTATCAATCATACTAGGAGAATTTAGATTATAATTTTGATAAAACTTACAAATATTCCAAATTGATAAAATTTTCAATACTTGAAGGAATTGATCCTTCGAACGAATTATTGTAAAGATTCCGACAAAGAAAAATATTAACAATTAAATATTAAACGATTTATATGTATTGTAATGATAATAAAAATATAGAAAATTCAAACGTGAACATGTAAAATTAATATTTAATTTTAACAACTTCCATTCTTTATATTAATAGATATTTACGTACGTATAGATTATAATATTATATGATGAATGAATCATTTATCAATAACAATAAAATATAGTTATTTATAATTTTATATAAAATATATAGAAGGCTAGAATCAAAACAAGTTAATTTTTATAATATATGGTTGATAATCTTATTTAATACTGTGACCGTTCGAATATATATAAATAGTTGGATATTTAATACCTTCATATATGCATATACATAAATAGTTGGATATTTCTGAAGGAATTGATCCATTAAACCACGTTGACCCGTCCCTTAATTAATTTTATTTAATTAATACACTCGTTAATGGTGTTTTATTTCAATAGATATATGTAAAAATAAAATATTATCAGTCGAAAGCAAACCAAAAATCTGTAAAAACAAATCATATACCGCTATTCAATTTTATTGTTTATCGAACTTATGCCTCGTTATATATATAATTCTAAATTCATGCAATCATGCATTGATTCAAATAATAAAATTTCCAATCAAAACTCAATATTTAAACTCAATCAAAAATCATTAATTTCAAATCATACAATATTGTTAATTGTACATGATTAATTTAAAGAAATATTATTTTCAAATATTAAAACCCACAGATTAAAAAGATTACCGTTATTGAAAGAAATTAATTAATCCTTGAAAAGAATTAAACATTAATGTATCGTAAAAATATCGACTTATCAATCATGTAAGAAATTATGCATACATTGATTTCAAAATGCATGCAATCGACAGATTAATTGGATTTTCAAATAAATGCATGCAAAATTATTATTTCATTTTCACAACTTCCACTCATTATATTAATAGATATTTACGTATGTATAGATTATAATATTATATGCTTATTTATAATTTTATATAAAATATATAGAACGTTAGAATCAAAACAAGTTGGATTTTTTTTTAAATCCAAACATCAAATAAAACTCATTTAAAATAT
This sequence comes from Zostera marina, assembly GCA_001185155.1. Classification (NCBI taxonomy): domain Eukaryota; kingdom Viridiplantae; phylum Streptophyta; class Magnoliopsida; order Alismatales; family Zosteraceae; genus Zostera; species Zostera marina. The sequence continues at coordinate 335,884 of LFYR01000653.1, read as the reverse complement.
CAAATAATATACTTACTGATGGGGGTGAAACCCGACCAGTACTCCAAGACGCGCAAGCAAGCGCCAAGCGGGGAACTCCGCGGGAAACCGGACCGGAACTCAAGTGTGCAGAGCTCTGCTTCGCTAAGAATTCTTCTTCTCCAAAATGACTTGCCTTTAATGAGTGGGGGGTGCCCTCTATTTATAGGGATTCTTATGGGGGTAATCTGGTCATTTGGGCAGTAACCGCCTAACTGCCCAACTGATCAGATTGGGTCCAGGGGTCGACTTTCCAGAGATCGACTTTCTGGGGGTCGACTTTTCCTGGTGATCGACTTTACTCAAAAGTCGATCCCAGGGAAGTCGATCCTCAGGAAAGTCGATCTTCTTAGAATTCGACCTGGGACCTCCCCAACCCTAGAATAGATACCTCAACTCATCTTAGGCTATCCGGACTTCTAGTTGCTGGTAGGTTGTGACCGTGTTCGGGATGCTGTATCACCAGTACTCCCCCTCCTCTGTGTATTAGGTACTTTGGGATACGTCTTTTAGTACTATGGTCTGTGTGTCGGACCCTGTACTATCAGTATTCCCCCCCTCTTTGCGTGCTGGGATGTGGATTTCTGGTGATGTCCCTGGATGTAAGATCCTCTCTCACCAGTACTCCCCCCTTTCCACGCCTGTGAGGTTGCATCTATGCTTCCATGGAGGTTGTCACGCGCCTTTGCCAACTATTGTCCGGTTTGTCCTAGCCGAAGCCTACTCCTTGCACGCCTGTCCGGCCTGATTCTCCCGCGGAACCCTGCTTGCCCACCTTGACGCCTTGCCTGAGCTGTCCTTGAGCACTGCTTGGGTTCTCTTCCCTGTGGCGGGTTTTGAGAGTACCCGACCCCCTCCTTTTTACCGCCTTTCTGCGATAGGGGCTATTTGTGCTTCCTCGTCTACCCGCGTTCATCCGTGGGTGAGGACTATTACTTGAATACTTGCCCCCTCCTTTTGCTCACCTTTCTGCGACTGAGGCTAAGTGTGATTCCTCGTCTACCTACATTCATCCGTAGGTGAGGATTGTTGTTTGAATACTTGCCCCCTCCTTTTGCTCGCCTTTCTGCGACTGAGGCTAAGTGTGACTCCTCGTCTACCTACGTTCATCCGTAGGTGAGGATTGTTCTTGAGTACGTCCCTCGTCTAACCTACGTTCTTTCGTAGGTGAGGTTTACTCTTGGACACTTGCCCCTCTGTCTACATCTTTGTAGAATGGGGTGTGTGTTTAGCCGACGTGTCCCCCGTCTAACCTACGTTCTTCCGTAGGTGGGGCTTACTTTTGCCGATGTGTTCCCCGTCTAACCTGCGTTCTTCCGCAGGTGGGGTTCACTTTTACCGATGTGTTCCCCGTCTAACCTACGTTCTTCCGTAGGTGGGGTTCACTTTTGAGTACATCCCTCGTCTAACACTACGTTTCCGTAGGTGAGGTTCACCCTTTAGCTGATGTGTTCCCCGTCTAACCTGCGTTCTTCCGCAGGTGGGGTTCACTTTTAAGTACGTCCCTCGTCTAACACTACGTTTCCGTAGGTGAGGTTCACTTTTTAACTGATGTGTTCCCCGTCTAACCTACGTTCTTCCGTAGGTGGGGTTCACTTTTGAGTATATCCCTCGTCTAACACTACGTTTCCGTAGGTGAGGTTTACTCTCGCCTTAGATGGGATACGCATTCTGACTCTGTTACCATTAAGACTTTCTCTATCCATGTTCTTCCGTAGGTAGAGTTAATTTGGCGTCCTACTTTGTTACTGCGTCCAGCAATAGTAGGAGTTCAAATATCTTTATATGGCTCAGTTCATTCTGCTGCCGTATCTCCGTCCGAGTTGTGGACTTCCACGATTCCTCAGGAGTATTTCGTGTTACACCCTCCTGTCTTGGTGTGCCTCTGCAACTCCAACTTGTCTGGGTTCTTTTTTCGGCACCCCTTTTATGTGGGAGGAAAAAGTCGATCCCTTGTTGGTTTTGGTCGACTTTTGCTAAATGTTGATCCTCTGTTGAATTTCCTCGACTTTTGCTAAATGTCGATCCCTTGTTGAGTTTGGTCGACTTTTG
>LFYR01000653.1:315065-333648 GCA_001185155.1 Zostera marina | reverse complement strand
AGGGTCTATAAATAGGACCCCTAGGTTCTCCTTTTCCTTCATCCATCCATGGATCTTCTTGTAAGTCTCTTTGCTGATTTCATTCAGGGAGAGATTGAGGAGCTGGACCGGATTTTGAATATTCTGGATCCTCGGTCGTCGACCTTGGATCTTCCTTCTCTGCGCCAACTTATTGTTGAGCGGCAGAGTGTTGCTGTTGCTGCTAGGGAGTCCATTTTTGAAGAATGGTCTGGTGGCGATCTTCCGCCTGCCTCTTCTTCTGTTATTCCTCCACGTGGCCGACGTCGGAGGCGTCCCCGCCGCGGTGCTTCCTCGCTGGATCAGGTCCCTCGCCGCTTGGGTCGCCGTATTAATTTTAATTAGGAACCTGTAAAATTTTTCATTCATCATCTTTGTAATTTTGAATAAATATATTTTTACCTTTTCCTTTATTTGACTTACACCTTTACTTTGAAGTACGTTAGTGTAACCGAAATTTTCTCTTTGTCAATACCATATTTTTCCTTTTCTGAAGATGTCGACGACTATTGATCCTTTTCTAAAGGTGTCGGATTTTTGACAAGTCGATCTTATTTCTCCCTGGAAATGTCGATGTTGCCCAAAAAATGTCGATCTCACCTTTTTCTGAGGAAGTCGATGACTGCTGATCCTTTTCTAAAGGTGTCGGATTTTTGACAAGTCGATCTCATTTCTCCCTGGAAATGTCGATGTTGCCCAAAAATGTCGATCCCACCTTTTTTTGAGGATGTCGATCAGAGTAGTGTGGAATGTCGATCCTGACCTTCTCTTTTGAAGGTTTCGAATTCCTTGCCAAATGTCGACGCCTATCCCCTTTTTTACTGGGAATGTCGAACATGCTTTCCTGCGGAATGTCGATCCTGGCCTTCTCTTTTGAAGGCATCGAATTCCTTGCCAAATGTCGACGCCTAATCCCCTTTTCTGGGAATGTCGAACTCGCTTTCCTGCGGAATGTCGATCCTGGCCTTCTCTTTTGAAGGTATCGAATTCCTTGGTAAATGTCGACGCCTATCCCCTCTCTCTTTTTTTTTTTTCCTGGGAATGTCGAACATGCTTTCCTGCGGAATGTCGATCCTGGCCTTCTCTTTTGAAGGCATCGAATTCCTCGGTAAATGTCGAAGCCTATTCCTCTTTTTGGGAATGTCGACCTCTATTTTTCTACGGAATGTCGATGGTTCTTCTGAAATGTCGATGAATTTTCTTGGAATGTCGATGCCATCTAGTCGGATTTTGGGATTTTTCCACGGACTGGGCCGTCGTGGGCCTGCTGGGCCCGTGGGCTTCTCGGCCCAACGGGTCGACCCGGATGAACAGTGCCCGCGACGGTTCGTCTTCGACTTTCCCCTATAAATAGCGGAGGGGGGTTCACTTTCTTCGATCGACTTTCTGCGCATCGACTTCCGGTCTCTTTGCTTCGACTTTCAACCTTCTTCGCTTCGACTTCCAGCTTCTTCGCTTCGACTTCCAGCGTGCGTGAGGCTTCGACTTGAGCCTTGGAGGTGCAGCTTTCTAGGGTCCGATTTTTGTTGTCGGGCTCTTCTGAGGTTGCACCGGGTTCGACTTCCTTGGGGTCCGACTTTTCTGAAAGTCGGTCCCTTTCGAAGTTGTTCCCCATTGGACTGTGGTCCGACTTTGTGAGGTTTGACGCCTTGTCACCGATTTTTCAAATTTGGATCCATTTTTACTGGGATCGACTTCCTGACAGTCGACTTTTCTGTGATCGACTTGTTGAGACCTTTGTCTCCTGACAGTCGACTTTTCTGGGATCGACTTCTGAGATCGACTTCCCTTATATTGCAAGTTCGACTCCCTTAAGTCCAGGTCGACTTTTCTTGGGATCGACTTTTGCCTTAACTTGGCCTGACTGCTTTGTTCTTCGTGCAGGTTTTATAATGTCTTCTGACAAAAACTCGCAGCAAGACGCTCCTCAGATCCCCGAAATCATAAGTATCGAGGTTCAGAATCCTCCTGCTGAACCAGAGTCTGTTCATACTGCTCCTGTCGTACCGGAGCCTAGAGCTTCACCTTCCGTGCCTATTGGAAGTAAGAGAAAGACTCTTTCCCGTCGTACGCACAAGCCCGTACCTCCTAGTAAGTTACTTATTTATTATTTATTTCGTAACTTACTCTTTATTTCTTTCTTTTTTGTTTGTAGGTGCTCCCCACTCTTCCCCCATACGTTCCAGTTCGGGGTCTTCTACCTCTAGCTCGGGAAGCTCGGGTTCCTCCTCCTATTACTCTTCTTCCTCAGAGGATGTAGATATTGGAGGAACCCCTCCCTCCGTTGTCAGGACTCCTCCTCCTACTGTCATTTTGACTTCCATTCCTGAGGAGACTCGTACTTCGGAGGTTTTATCTGTGACTACAGGCAGTTCTGCTCAACTTCCTCCCGAAGTCTGTAGTCAGAATATTCATGTTTTGGAAAGGTCTCCCTTGGATTATCCCTCTGAGACGAGGGATAAATACCCTTTTCCTTCTCCCCTTGAAGAGAAGAACGCCCCATCCTTCTATCGGGAGATGGATGGTTCTTGGCGTCAGTGGTCCGTTCTCATTCGCAACGGTTTCCACGTTGTCCCTATCCTCGACCGGGGCGAGTACGGGACTGGATATGGTTCCTTCTGTGCAGTCTCTCTGACTGATATTCCAGGCTACCCCCTTTCCTCCAATGCGGGTAGCTGCTCCAACACCCTTTCCCTGGATGCCGCCCAAAGAATTCTGAGGGGGTTGGAGCTTAGAGAGAGAGTGTACTGGGCGTACCCCTCTGAGAATACTGGTGACGTGCCCCCCTATTTCATGCTGGCACTTCACCGAATTTATTTCACTAACTTTCCAATCCTTCCGATCCCTTCCCTAGTTAGTGAAATACTCTTGTATTCTGGATTGTGTATATCTCAGATGGGTGCTGCCTTCTTTTTTTATGTCCGGGGATTCATAAATATCCTTAGGGATGCTGGCATAGTCCCCACTGCTCGGCTGTTCTTCCACTTCTTCACATTCCAAAATCCGAAGAAGGGCAGCCCTTTTATTGCATGTGCCAGCCGTGCTACCTCTATTACTCACTCTGCCCTCTTGAAAGATCCTCCGACCAGACGGAGCAAGAGTGAGTTCATTTTTGTGGATTGCAGGTTATGCCCTGGTAGCAGACTTCTTCCTGCATCCACTAGTGGCCGTAAACCCATTCCTCGTCCTGATCTGACTGAGGATGAGGGAGCTTCCGTGCAAAAGCTGGCCTTTTTGCATCCTATCGCTGTGCCTGTCGGTCACGCGATTGAAGATACCTTTAATCGACAAGGTCTTCTTTTGCCTGTTTTTCTTTTTATGTTTTCTATACACATATATACTTTCTAACTCTGTTTTTATTCCTTGCAGATTTTTATATGCACAACCCTGGAGGTGTCCCTGAACGCGTTGGGCAAAACGAAACGGGCTCCAAGGTTTATGCAGCTGCCTCCAAGCCTTCTGATGCTGATCATCTGAGGCAGCGTGCTCTAGAGAACGCCTACACTATGGCGAAGTCCCCTACTCCTCCTGACGAGGTCCAACGAGCTGAGGACGGGGAGGTACCTCCGGAGGTACCTAAAGATGCTACTCCTGGGCAGTCTCCTGCTGGTTCCAGGCTTTCCGACTTCTTCCCTACTTTGTCAGAAGAAGAGCGAGAGAAAGCGGAGAAGGCTGCGGAAAAGGAGATTCAGTCTAAGCGGACTGAGAAAACTACAGATAAAGAGGTCTCTAAGAGGAGAAAAAGAAAAGAACGGACTCCTCCTCCACGGACCCACTCATATCCTCCAAGGAAGTCGAGGAGACACTCCCCCAGGCGACGAACTCCTCTTCGCAAGAATTATTATCCTGGGGAGTCCTCCCGGGGCTGCTTCAATTATTCTTCCACCCGGGAGACGCAACTGCCGGGGTATCAAGGTTCGCACCTCCGGAAATACGGGTCCAAATTTCTCGTGACACTTGACACGGATGCTACCCGAACCACACTGCGGGCCATCTCTGGGTATCCGATGGACCGGATTGTCGAAGAAATTGGACAGAACCTGAGCAACGTGAGTGTTTTTTACTTTTAATTATTTTTATGAGCGTGTCCTTACCCATTCTTTCTTTTTGCAGCTCACCCATTTGTTCCAGGGCCGTGTCTCTTCCTTGTCTCGTCTTCGTGATTCTCAGTCTACGGAAGACGAGTTGAAGAGAGTGAAGCGCCGATGCAAAAATCTGGAAGATGAGGTTGCGCAGAAAGTTTCAGACGCCTCAACCCTGTCTGAAACTAATAAGAAGTTGTCTGCGGATTGGGCTGCTCAAAGGAATTTCCTGAGAGAAAAAGAGCAGGAGATCTCCCAACTTAAGGGAGAGTTGGGGGCCGTAAAAATGGAACTCGCAACTGAACGTACCAAGGTCATTATTAAAGAGTCGATGATTGCTGACCTTGAACTTCAGCGCGGGAATGTTGATGTTGATCTTGACTCCTGTCGGACACAGAATGCCATATTTTCCCGCCAACTGGGTGAGAGTCATGATGAGAATAAGAAGCTGCTGGAGTCGCAAGATGAATATAAGAAAACAATATTGCGACTGGAAGAAGCGGACCAAGCAAAGACTGAGGTGGTCAACCAAGCAGTTGTGGAAGCTCGACGTGCAACTGAGGAAGCTCGACTTGCAACTGAAGAGCTTCAACGTGTGGTCAACCATCTTGAGAAGCTCCAAGCTGACTATCTTGTCAATGTGCAAGATTATAATGACTTGGTTGATCTGGGTCCTTATGTTTGCCCTGGTTTCGAGGCAGCTGATGTCCATGACTGGGCCCGCAAGTACCCCAAGGAGGCCACCGAAGTTCGAGATCGGGCGCTTGCGGAAGAAGAGGATGAGAAGGATGAAGAAGAGGGGGTTCTAAAGGCGCTTGCTGACGTTGATAAAGATTTCTCCGTTGAAGATCAAGATAACAACGATGCAAAGGGTCCTAAGGATGCATCCCCTCCTCCTAAAATAGATTAACTCCTTGATCCTATCCTTGTAATTTACATTCCTTTGTAATTCATGTTTAATCAATATATGGAATGTTTTTTGAATGTTTTGATTACTAACTGTTGTAATTTTCATTCTTCTGTAATCAATATATAGAATGTATTTTCAAGTGTTCTGATAGTTAACTAAATAACGTATTAGTTACATAGTTCAAACTATTACGAGAGTAATTATAATCCTACTTAATTGTTCAAAAGTACAACTGTAGGTTATCTGCGTGCCAAGTATTAGGAATGCCTGTTCCATCTTCCTGCTTTAACTTGTACGTGCCTGGTCGGAGTTCTTCCTCCACCACATATGGTCCTTCCCAATTTGCGCCTAGTTTGCCTTTAGAGCAGTCTTTTCTACCGACACTTGCTCTTCTCCATACTAGACTTCCTTTTCTTATCGCTTTACCCTTGACATTCTTGTCGTGGTATCTAGCGATGCTTTGTTTGTAAACTGCATTCTTTGTCTGTGCATTACCCCTAAGCTTATTCACTAAGTCCAGAGTTATCGCACATGATCTAATGTTTTCTTCCGTAGGTGGGGTTCACTTTTGAGTACGTCCCTCGTCTAACACTACGTTTCCGTAGGTGAGGTTTACTCTTGCCGATGTGTTCCCCGTCTAACACTACGTTCTTCCGTGTCATAGGATAACACTCTGACTGTTGGAATGCTTAGCTCTGTTGGGATTAGTGCTTTCATTCCATATGCTAGTGAGAACGGGGTTTCTTCGGTGGGTGTCTTTTCAGTGGTTCTATACGCCCACAGGGTCTCTGGTAGTAGATCTGCCCACGAACCTTTGGCCTGTTCGACTTTTTTCTTCAGTCCCTGAATGATGGCTCTGTTTGTGACTTCTACTTGCCCATTACCCTGTGGCCTGTATACTGATGAAAAATGGATTCTAGTGCCCATGTTCTCGCATAATCTCGTAAACTCCCCACCGGTAAACTATGTACCGTTATCTGTCACTATATGCATTGGAATACCGAATCTGCACATTATGCATTTGAAGATAAACTTTATTGCTGCTCCTTGAGTTATTTTGGGTACAGCTAGTGCTTTAGCCCATTTAGTAAAGTTGTCGACAGCTATAAATTTAGCCTGGCCTGTTGATACTGGAAATGGTCCCACAATGTTTATCCCCCATGTTGCGAAAGGGATGGGGCTTACTACCCCTATTAGTCGTATGTTTTTGTGAATCTGGCATGCCTTGCATTTTCTTGCAGGTAAGATTGCCTCTTTCTTTAGTGTAGGCCAGAAGTGCCTCTACCCTGTTATTCTTTGGGCTAGAGTCCTCCCCCCTTGATGTATTTTGCATATCCCTTGATGTAGGGTTTCTTATGCTGAATGTTACCAACTAGGCAGTATCTTGGAATGCGTGTTTACGCCTTTTATTCCTGTTCTCTGGGAGTTTCTACCCTTCAATGTATTCTATCGAGGGTTTTCTCCAGTATTCTGCCTGTGTTATGTTCGGATTGTACGGAGGTATAGATGTTGAGTCAACTAGTGCCTCTCTCTGCCCCCCCTCTGGGGGTATTAGCTGAGTTGTTTTTGACCCTTTGAAATCTGCGGGTATTAGCTGAGTGCCGCAAGGGTGAATATGATTAATTGTTCCTCCTTGCGTAATTAGGTGTGGGCCGGATCTTCCTCAGAGAAGCTTATTTCTTTCTTCGCTCGTATATTAACTTTTGCGAGCATTTCCTGCTTTCTCCTATTGATCCCCAGCCGAAGATTTAATCTATTACCCTCCTCTTATGGTCAGTATCTGAGTCGGGACTTTTTGAGCGCTGTCGCTTACCCTTGTTATTTGGGTTCCTGCGACCTTGTTGCTCCCTTTCTACTTTGTTTACGTATTGTTTAAGCTTTCCTTCCTTTGCCTGTATATCTAGGAAAGTGCTTAGCTCCCTGCAATTTTCTGTGTTGTGCCCGTAGTCCTTGTGGAACTTACAATATCTGTTCCCCCTTGTTCGGGCCTCTTTTGTTGCAGGGTTTAATTCTTCTGGTTGAGGAAACCTTATTCTTCCTTTTTCTTTGCTGTAGATTTCCTCCTTTGGAGTGCTGAAAACCGTAAACCCTAAGTCTTCATACCTTGGGTATTTTGGTTTTCTAAACTCCTCAGATGTCTGGTAGACCTTTTCATCGTGTTTTGGTCTCCTAGATGGTTCTCCTTTTTCGAATTTCTGGAATTTTTTCTTTGGTGCCTCATATGCCTTTTTATTGCTTATGGCACCTCTCTCTTTTTCTTTTTCTTTCTCATACTCTTCAGAATTTATGTACTTCTGGGCCTTTGTTAGCAAGTCTTCCATGCATTTTACATTACTAACGTTTAGCTTTATTGCTAATGGTGTGTTCATGTCTAGCCCTTTTGAGTATGCGCATATTGCGATTGTTGTATTCAGATCGGAGATTTTTTGCATGGCTTCCGTGAATTTAGTTGTGTAATTCCGAAGCGTGTCTCCATTCTTCTTGATTGCAAACAGTGATTCTGTGCCCTTTCTGACCCTTGTGTTTCCACAATGTTGGGCGACAAATTTCTTTTTCAAGTCCTCGAAACTTGTTATGCTCCCTGGCTGCAGTTCAACGAACCATCTGTATGTAGGTCCTTTTAATGTTCCTGGGAATGCCCTACACAGAATGTCATCCCTTGATGTGGCCCATTGCATTGCTCCCACAAACATATTTATGTGGTATAATGGGTCCATCTTCCCATCATAGATCTGTAGCCTGGGTAGCCTGAATTTTAGAGGTACTGGTTTTACCATCAGTGATTTGTGCAAGGTATCCATGCCTACTAGCCAGTTTGGGACCTCGCCCCCTCCTTCTGTGTCTCCCGTGCTTTCTTCATACACGGGTTTTTTAGGAAGAGGTTTAGGTTGCTCCTCTGGCTTGCGAGGTAATGGTGCGCTGGAGTGTGTTGCTCTATGACTTGACACTTCCTCTTGCGCCTTGGCCTGCTTTGAGGTCTGAGCTTTTGAATGGTATATTGATGCTTTGGATTTTTCAATATCCTTTATTTTCTCGCTCATTTTTGCTATGGTTTCCTTCATCTTTTCCAGCTCCTCTAAAGGCATCTTTATGAACCCGTGAGTGGTTTCTGATGCTGCAGCCCTTGGTTCCTTGCTGCTTGTGGGTCTCCCCTTTTGAGGTTGTTCTTCCGAAGGTTTCTCCTTCTCAGCAAGGAGTCGGATGGCCTCAGCTATTGCCTGAACTGTGATGTTCAGATTCTCCATTCCTGCTGAAGCTTGGGGAGTTTGCTCGGGTTCACCTTCGGGTTCAGCCTCAGGTCCCGTGGGAGTCCTTTTGTTCTTATTGGCCTTGGGTGGTCGACCCACTGGCCTCTTAGTTTTTGAGTTGCCAGGTTGTTGCTCTGGCGCCTCCTGAGAATTTGCTCCTCCTCCTTGGGAAGTGCTTCGAGTTACCACCATTCTAGAGTGTTCGACTTTTCTTGGAAAGAGTGTTCGACTTTTGCCTGGAGAAAAGTCGATCTTCAAAAAGTCGATCCCTAGTGCACTTGGAGAATTCCTTGAAAGTCGATGCCTGAAAGCCTAGCTCCTTGAGGGATCGACTTTTTTTCCTTGGAAGAAAAAGTCGATCTTCTGAAAAGTTGATCCCTTGCTGGCTGATTTCCTCGCAAGACTCCCTAGCTGGCGACTTGGAAAAAAGTCGATCCCTTTTTTCGAAAAAGTCGAGGAGCTTTTGTCGTGAGTATCTTTGAATCACAGACGGCGCCAACTGATGGGGGTGAAACCCGACCAGTACTCCAAGACGCGCAAGCAAGCGCCAAGCGGGGAACTCCGCGGGAAACCGGACCGGAACTCAAGTGTGCAGAGCTCTGCTTCGCTAGAAATTCTTCTCCTCCAAATGACTTGCCTTCAATGAGTGGGGGGTGCCCTCTATTTATAGGGGTTCTTATGGGGGCAATCTGGACATTTGGGCAGTAACCGCCTAACTGCCCAACTGATCAGATTGGGTCCAGGGGTCGACTTTCCAGAGATCGACTTTCTGGTGGTCGACTTTTCCTGGTGATCGACTTTACTCAAAAGTCGATCCCAGGGAAGTCGATCCTCAGGAAAGTCGATCTTCCTAGGATTCGACCTGGGACCTCCCCAACCCTAGAATAGATACCTCAACTCATCTTAGGCTATCCGGACTTCTAGTTGCTGGTAGGTTGTGACCGTGTTCGGGATACTGTATCACCAGTACTCCCCCCTCCTCTGCGTATTAGTATCTTTGGGATACGTCTTTTAGTACTATGGTCTGTGTGTCGGACCTTGTACTATCAGTATTCCCCCCCTCTTTGCGTGCTGGGATGTGGATTTCTGGTGATGTCCCTGGATGTAAGATCCTCTCTCACCAAGTAGAAATGTGGTTTTTAGAGAAAACGTATTTCCCTTCAAAACTGTAGAAACAAAAGAAAACATACAGAATTCGTATCAACAAAATAATATATATATATAATGAAATAATACTCACACATGAAAATGAAAGGAAAAACGTAACTCAAAAAGACAAAATCAATTTGTCTACACAATCAAAATATTCAAACTAAAATAAAAAAGAGAATACTCTCATAGAACCAATACGTTCTAATCCAAGCAAAAATGGTCATACCCAGAACATTACAACATAACATGATTTTTTAGAAGAAAATCTAAGTTCAACCTCAGAAAAACTATTGAATAATTCAAAAGAGGAAATAAATCAAAACACAAATCTATCAGATTATATAAATAATGAAAAAAATAATTCATCAGATAACCAAATAAATTCTGATAAATCATCAGAAAATCAAATAAATCATAACCTATCAAAGAATCAATCTGATAAATACACAGATCAAAATTTAAACCAAATTCAAATAATAACTGAAACTCAAAACAAAAATGATCAAACTTCAACAAACATATTACAAAGAAACAATGAAGTTATAAATAATAAAATAACAATGAACACCATAATAAAATCTGAGAGAGAGGTAAATAAAACTAAATATTTTGAGAATAACTAACTTAAAGATGATAGTTAATATCAAACAAAATATCCAATGAGCAATCATGTCTCATATCATAGAATAAATAGAAATCATAAATAATTTTTAAAACAAATAACAATCAATAATGAACCCAACACATATAAGGAAGCTTCAAATTAAATAATCCAAAATAGGTAGAAGCAATGAAAAAAGAGATGGATTCATTATTAAAAAATAACCTCCATTTCATCATCCAAATTGAAATGTCTTCATCTTCAAGCCATGGAGAAAGAGAAGAAAGGAAAGCTTCATTTTATAATCATCCCATACCTAGCCCCGGGCCATATACTCCCATCTATTGATTTTGGCCGTCTACTAACCAGTCGTGGAAATGTAGTAACAATAATCACTACAACTCCGGCTTACGTTGCGCGTTTCACACATTTCAAAACAACGACCGCAAACCAACCACCTATTCGGTTCGCAGGTGTGCCTCCTAGGCAAGAAGGAGGGTGCGAGAGCGCATATGAAGTAAAAGATCCTCTATGTGTGTTTGAAATATCTAAGGGGGGAAAGATCTAGTGAAGGAATGGATTGAAAAAGAGAAGATGGGTGTTTATGGTGATATTCCGATTTGCATGGTATCAGATTATTGCCAAACATGGACGAGAAACGTTGCGTCCGAGTTTGGGTTGGTGAGATTTGTGTTCAATTGTATTGGAAGCTTACCGTCGTTGTGTGAAGCAATCTTGCAAAAGAGCTATGGCGAAATAGTAGAGGAGGAAATAATTGATAATAGAGAGAAGGTTATAAAAGGAATACCAGAATATGGCAGTGACAAAAGGAAAAGTTTCCGGTTTCTTTCCCAAGGGTACATCAATGTATGATGAGGTTGGTGATGTTGTTAATTTAAATAATTTTTTTCTTTGATGTAATTAAATTTCATTAAAAGATATTAGGCCAATGCCCAATTTACATAAATAATATAAAAAAGGAAAGGACGTTGTATGGCGGACTTGTAGCGGCGGATTTTTGCCATGACAAGTGCAGCACTTTTGATGGCGGATTTCCTCCATCAATTCATTTAATCCGCCATTGCAAGTCTTGGACAAGCCGACCGATTTTATAGTTTACAGAATTTTAAATCCACTGAATTTCAAAGACGTGTTAAAAATATTAAATATATGCGTGTGTGTGTTCAAATATTTTAGTTCTTTTCCAAAACTAATAAATTTTAAATACGTAGAATGAGTATGATTTCATTCAAAGCAAAACGGGACAAATTTATATCAATATTAAGTCGAAAAAGCTTCGTAGGAGCAACCATAATTTTTTGGTTAAACAATATGACTGAAGAAGAATTTTTTTCAAACTCTTCCGACTTTTGTCAGCAAATCTCAATTTCTGAATAAATTGAGACAATCAAAAGCGGAGAGAGGAAATGTGTGTATATATTTATTGAAATTAAAAATTCTCTCAGTTATTATTTCATATTTTTAATTTTTTTAGGAAATTTTCGAGATAAATTTCACAAATCGAACGAATCAAATGATACATCACGCTGGTTCAAAAGGATTAGCCCAACGACGCCATGAATTGGTAATGATTAATATTTTATATTGAAATTATTCAAATACTAATTGATCATGTTAATATAGAGAAAACAATGAAGGGATGAGCTCGAAGCCTGGCCGAATCATTATCAATGACATGTCGGAGAAAAGAAAAAATAGTAAGTTTTTTTTTAATAAATTATCATTTTTCTTTTTTAATATTTCAATTTTAATATTTCTACAGCGAGAAGCCACCAACTTTATTCAAAGCCAAGAAGAAAAATCTTTGGGTGAAACGAAATCTATGATACCTATTGTAAGTTTAATTAATTTATATATATTTTTTATATATTCGATTTACTATTTATCTATTTTTTCAATAAAACAATTCATCAAAGATTATGGGGATTGGAGAAGTAGAGAGTATGTTTAGTACGACCAACGAAAGAATGGCGCCGCTGATTGGAAAGAAAAAGGCATCTCAGAAAATACTTTTGTATCTAATGACGAGCGTCAAAGGTAGTGGACGACAAAAATGAACAAAATTAAGTTATTTTTAATTTATTTAATTGAATTCAAATATTTTTGAACTTATTTATATAATTATAGAATATGTTTAAAATTCCAGAACGTGCAAAAAAATAGCACGAAGAAATTAACCTTCTTAAGAACGCGCAAAAAAAGAAATTAACCATTAATCTTTTTCAGATTTGGATTTGCCCTAGAAAGAACCTCTTCAAATACCTTCGACTTCTCCATTGAAATTTCCAACTGAAAAAGAAAGAAGGAAAAAATTATTTAAAATTAAGAAATCGAACGACTAAATTAACAATAAACGGATCTTGTTTTACCTTTGCTTTACAAACGATGCGACCAGTTGTTTCGTTGCAAACTTTCACAGTTGATGTTTTGATATCTTATCAGAAATAATTAAATAAAGAAATTAATTTTTAATTTTTTGATGAATTCTAGATATGAATCTATCTTGTTATTTTACCGTTCAACACAGCAAAATTGTTATTCTTCAGAATCTCAGATATGCCAATCACAGATCCCGTCGCTAAAAAACGCCAAAAAGAAACGATTAATAATTTTCAATGAAAAAATAATCAATAATAATTCATAATCCTACCCATTCCAAGTGCAGATAATTCAATTTCTTCATACTGCTGAAGATATTTCTGAAAATCCATGATCATCAGTTAGAAAATAGCCAAAAATAAATCGTCGAAAAACATAATGATCTGAACAGTACCTTGGCTAGATTAACGTAGAAGTATATTGGTTTCTTTGTATTAGAAACCTGGATCCTATTCTTCTTATGCTCCACCTTTTCAGTGATCTTGAATTTCTTGATTTTCTCTGCGATTTCGTCAATCGATGCCATGGATTCGAGCTAGATTTCGAATTTTTCGAATGAAATCCTGTTAACATCCAGATGAAGAATACTGATATATAAACAGATTAAAGATTCGATATTCATAAAAAAGAGAGACCAATTTAATTAGTGGTCACGAGAAAAAAATCTAATAATAACCAAATTCATTTTATTATATTAAATCTAGGGATTATTATAATTAGCAAGTTTTTTTAGTGACCACTAATTCGATTGGACATCCCTTACATTTATTTTATATAAATACCAACCAATCTCATTCATCTGTGTTCTATTAAATTTTGTTGGTCTAGCTATTTACAAGATTACAGAATTAAAATGTGGCTCAAATTCATGGCATTCGTTAAAGAAATCAAGGAACAAATCAGTAACACCAAGTTCATATCTAAATCCCAGGCATAAGAAGAACATAATTAGGGTTTATAAGAAAAATCAATCAATCTAATGATCTGAACAGTACCTTGGCTAGGTCAACGTAGAAGAATAACAAATCACCCTATGAAATAATCTATAATAAAAAATCCAACTATGATACACAAAAAATAACTTTTGGTTGCTTGTGTTATGCAACTACAAATAATAGAGAATATAAGTTCTCACCAAGATCCTTTAAAGGAATATTCATAAGATATCCCCCAAATGTTAAAGGATATTTAATACTAGATCCACAAACTACAAACTTTCACATTAGTAGAAATGTGGTTTTTAGAGAAAACATATTTTCCTTCAAAAGTGAAGAAACAAAAGAAAACATACAAAATTCAGACTAACCCAAAATTCAGAAAAGTTGTGGGTTCAAAATGGATCTACAAAATAAAATACAAACCCAATATTGGAGACATTGAGAGATATAAAGGTAGGTTTGTTGCCAAGGCTTTACTCAAAAAAAGGATTTGATTTTTATGAAAGTTTTGTTCCGGTAGCAAAAACAGTTCATATGTTCAACAAAGCATTAGTTGAAAACATATTAAGAGCCTCTCTAAAGCTTGGAATAACAAATATCTACTCCAAGACTTGAGAGGGGAGAAAAGGAATCAATTAGTAAATTAAATAATTAAGATCTCTAAATCAACTTCATTTTACTTTAAGTCTTTGCATGTAATTTGTAAAACATTTTTGGACTTAAGTGAAATAACAAAGTAATTGAACATTTTCATATATGGGCCAATATTAAAGCCCAGTGAAAGATATTAACATCATACAACCCAAAAGCAATGGATCAAATATCTTGAATTACAATTAGTTGTTTAAAGATCTTGAATTTAATTAGTTGTTTAAAACTAATTGTAATTAGTTAAAGATAACTAAAAGATTATAGTTGATTATAATTAATATAAATAAGGCTGTAAATAATGTTATTTTATTCCAATGAAATAATATTTTTTTCTCCACTTTGATTCGTCACACAACGATGGCAATTCCCCCCCAAATCTGACCGTCGTCCGCTCTGGCAGTTCGATTCGACCATCGTCGATTATCCATCCATGCAGGAATTTAACAACACTAACCAAGGTGATTGATATGAGGCTGTTCAATTATTCTGAAGTTGAGAAAGACATTTGATGCTTTGGAAATTAAGAACCCTAGAAATGGATTTGGGATCGAGAAGGCGATGATTCAAGGACGTTGGAGGCAAGCAAACCCTATTCAAGCATATTCAAGAAGAACCGGTAGAAATCATTGGATGCGATGATACTCAGCTTCAGATGCCATTAGTATCAAGATTAATCCCACCATTAATCTTCTTCAATTTGCCCTAGCAATAACGTCATCAAATGCCTTCGACTTCTCCATTGACATTTCCAACTGAAAAAGAAAGAAGGAAAAAATATTTTTCATTTGCTTTACTAACGATGCGACTAGTTATTTCGTTGCAAACTTCCACAGTAGATGTTTTGATATCTTATCAGGAAGAATTAAATAAAGAAATTTATATTTAATTTATACAATTTTGAAGAATTCTAGATCTGAATCTATCTTGTTATTACCTTTCAACACAACAAAATTATCATTCTTCAGAATATCGGATATGCTAATCACAGATCCCGCTGCTATAAAAGCAAAAAATAAACGATTAATAATTTCCAAAGAAAACATAATAATTCATAATCCTACCCATTCCAAGTGTAGATAATTCAATTTCTCCATACTGCTGAAGATATTTCTGAAAATGCAAGATCACCATTTAGAAATATTAGATAAAAATAAATCGCTGAAAAACATAATGATCTGAACAGTACCTTGGCTAGGTTAACGTAGAAGAATAACAAATCACCCTATGAAGTAAAAGATCCTCTATGTGTGTTTGAAATATCTAAGGGGGTGAAAGATCTAGTGAAGGAATGGATTGAAAAAGAGAAGATGGGTGTTTATGGTGATATTCCGATTTGCATGGTATCAGATTATTGCCAAACATGGACGAGAAACGTTGCGTTCGAGTTTGGGTTGGTGAGATTTGTGTTCAATTGTATTGGAAGCTTACCGTCGTTGTGTGAAGCAATCTTGCAAAAGAGCTATGGCGAAATAGCAGAGGAGGAAATAATTGATAATAGAGAGAAGGTTATAAAAGGAATACCAGAATATGGCAGTGACAAAAGGAAAAGTTTCCGGTTTCTTTCCCAAGGGTACATCAATGTATGATGAGGTTGGTGATGTTGTTAATTTAAATAATTTTTTTCTTTGATGTAATTAAATTTCATTAAAAGATATTAGGCCAATGCCCAATTTACATAAACAATATAAAAAAGGAAAGGACGTTGTATGGCGGACTTGTAGCGGCGGATTTTTGCCATGACAAGTGCAGCACTTTTGATGGCGGATTTCCTACATCATTTTATTTAATCCGCCATTGCAAGTCTTGGACAAGCCGACCGATTTTATAGTTTACAGAATTTTAAATCCATTGAATTTCAAAGACGTGTTAAAAATATTAACTGTAAGTATATATATATGCGTGTGTGTGTTTAAATATTTTAGTTCTTTTCCAAAACTAATAAATTTTAAATACGTAGAATGAGTATGATTTCATTCAAAGCAAAACGGGACAAATTTATATCAATATTAAGTCGAAAAAGCTTCTGATGGGGGTGAAACCCGACCAGTACTCCAAGACGCGCAAGCAAGCGCCAAGCGGGGAACTCCGCGGGAAACCGGACCGGAACTCAAGTGTGCAGAGCTCTGCTTCGCTAGGAATTCTTCTACTCCAAATGACTTGCCTTTAATGAGTGGGGGGTGCCCTCTATTTATAGGGGTTCTTATGGGGGCAATATGGTCATTTGGGCAGTAACCACCTAACTGCCAAACTGATCATATTGGGTCCCGGGATCGACTTTCCATAGATCGACTTTCTGGGGGTCGACTTTCCTGGTGATAGACTTTACTCAGAAGTCGATCCCAGGGAAGTCGATCCTCAGGAAAGTCGATCTTCCTAGGATTCGACCTGGGACCTCCCCAACCCTAGAATAGATACCTTAACTCATCTTAGGCTATCCGGACTTCTAGTTGCTGGTAGGTTGTGACCGTGTTCGGGATACTGTATCACCAGTACTCCCCCCTCCTCTGCGTATTAGATACTTTGGGATACGTCTGTTAGTACTATGGTCTGTGTGTCGGACCTTGTACTGTCAGTATTCCCCCCTCTTTGCGTGTTGGGATGTGGATATTTGGTGATGTCCCAGGATGCGAGATCCTCTCTCACCAGTATTCCCCCCTCTCTACGCCTGCGAGGTTGTATCTATGCTTCCACGGAGGTTGTCACGCGCTTTTGCCAACTATTGTCTGGTTTGTCCTAGCCGAAGCATACTCCTTGCGCACCTATCTGGCCCGATTCTCCCGCGGAACCCTGCTTGCCCACCTTGACGCCTTGCCTGAGCTATCTTTGAGCACTGTTTGGGTTCTCTTCCCTGTGGCGGGTTTTGAGAGTACCCGACCCCCTCCTTTTGTCTGCGATAGGGGTTGGTGAGACATGCCTGAACACGTCAGTCACTCCCAGCAACGCCCTTCGACAAGAACTAGGGTTCCGTCGCTTTATGCCGGACCCCCGGAGAGTTCCACGAATTCGGAAGGAGTGTCTACGTCAAGTACTCAAGGCAGCACCTGGGAGTCGCCGATTGGGACTACCAAGTCGCCGACTCCAGGGGTGAATCGCTGACTCTAGGCCTCGTGGACGGTTCTGGTAGGCTGCCACTAGGCTCATGGGGAGTCGGCGATTGAACCTCTGGATCGGCGATTCTCACACCTGAATCGCCGACTCCCAACCATTACTTGAGCGGGCCCACGTCATTAAGGCACTCCTTAATAGGATACCTTAATGGGGTGGGCCCCACGCTAATGAATGGGGAAACGTCCCCCAAGACCCTATAAAAGGGGTCCTTGGGGGACCTCTACCCTCAAGTCATTCCCACTTGACACACACCAACCAGAGCAATACTTGGAGCCCGAATCGCCTACTCCCAAGAGAGTCGCCGATTCCCCTCCCCTTCTGCAGGTACATTGACGTAGAGCGTGCGTCGTGGACTCCAAAGCCTCTGGCCCTCCTCGCGACCACGCGAGCCTACTGGTAGCAGATTTCGTGCTTCATCAGGGGTTGAGTGTGCTTCCTCGTCTACCTACGTTCATCCGTAGGTGAGGATTATTATTTGAATACCTGCCCCCTCCTTTTGCTCGCCTTTCTGCGACTGAGGCTAAGTGTGACTCCTCATCTACCTACATTCATCCGTAGGTGAGGATTTATTTGAATACTTGCCCCCTCCTTTTCTCCGCCTTTTTGCGACTGAGGCTAAGTGTGATTCCTCGTCTACCTACGTTCGTCCGTAGGTGAGGATTGTTATTTGAATACTTGCCCCCTCCTTTTGCTCGCCTTTCTGCGACTGAGGCTAAGTGTGACTCCTCGTCTACCTACGTTCATCCGTACGTGAGGATTATTGTTTGAGCTTATCCCTCGTCTAACCTACGTTCTTCCGTAGGTGAGGTTTGCTCTTGAGTACGTCCCTCGTCTAACCTACGTTCTTCCGTAGGTGAGGTTTACTCTTGGACACTTGCCCATTTGTCTACATTTTTGTAGAATGGGGTGTGTGTTTAGCCGACGTGTCCCCCGTCTAACCTACGTTCTTCCGTAGGTGGGGTTCACTTTTGTCGATATGTTCCCCGTCTAACCTACGTTCTTCCGTAGGTGGGGTTCACTTCTTTGCCGCTGTGTTCCCCGTCTAACCTACGTTCTTCCGTAGGTGGGGTTCACTTTTGAGTACGTCCCTCGTCTAACACTACGTTTCCGTAGGTGAGGTTCACTCTTTGCCGCTGTGTTCCCCGTCTAACCTACGTTCTTCCGTAGGTGGGGTTCACTTTTGAGTACGTCCCTCGTCTAACACTACGTTTCCGTAGGTGAGGTTCACTCTTTGCCTTGGATGGGATACGCATCCTGACTCTGTTACCATTAAGACTTTCTCTATCTGCGTTCTTCCGCGGGTAGAGTTAATTTGGCGTCCTACTTTGTTACTGCGTCCAGTAATAGTAGGATTTCAAATATCTTTATATGGCTCAGTTCATTTTGCTGCCGTATCTCCGTCTGAGTTGTGGACTTCCACGATTCTTTAGGAGTATTTCGCGTTACACCCTCTTGTCTTGGTGTGCCTCTTCAAC
>LFYR01000653.1:295945-308791 GCA_001185155.1 Zostera marina | reverse complement strand
CAATATGTCCCCCATTCTGTGATGAATGATGTAGCCTCTTCATCATCTTCTTTCATCAAGATCTGATTGTACCCTGAATGTGCATCCATCATAGATAGTAACTCATTTCCTGTCGATAGATGGGAGTGGGTAGCTGTCTTTTGGACACGCTTTGTTGAGATCTGTGAAGTCTACACACATCCTCCACTTCCCATTAGATTTTTTGACCATAACTGGGTTTGCCAACCACTTTGGATATTTGACTTCCCGGATGTGCCCAGCTTTGATTAATTTATCAATTTCAACCTGTGTTGCTTCCTTTCTTTCAGCTGCGAGTATTCTTCGCTTCTGCCGTATAGGAGTAAAACTACTGTCTATGTTGAGCTCATGGCACGTTATAGTACGTTGTACCTGTGAGGGTGCCTCCCCTTCCCATACGAACGTGTGCACATGGGTTTCTAAGAGCTGCAGTAGTGACTTTTTTAACTCGGAGGATAAAGATGTCCCCATCAGGACTCCTCCTTTTGAGAGTTTGACTTCCTCAACTTGATTGGATGAGGTTGTGTCTTCTTCCTCCTCTCTTTCTTGGATATATATGGTTACAGGTTTGGCTATTTTAGTTGCCTTCCTGTACGAATTTCTGGAGTCTTTCTGTGCTCCAGAAATTCTGCCATTCTGCCATCTTTTCCTGGGTACCTGAAGCATTGATGATAAGATGATGGTATCGCTTTGAAACCGTGAATGCTTGGTCTGCCCAAGATCCCATTGAACGGAGAGTCTATATTGACCACAATGAAGTGTGCTGTATGCGATACTCTCCCGTTTCTTTTTCCCAGGGATATCTGTAGATCGATGGCTCCTACTACTGGGGCCTTTGTGTTTGTAAACCCATAGATGGCTTCCTTGGCCAGGGTTAGTTGATCCACTTTGTAGCCCATTTTTTCGAACGCAGCTAGATATAATATATCTACTGAGCTGCCGTTGTCCACCATTACCTTGTTCAGACTTAAGTCATCCCCTATATCCACTTGTATCACTAGTGGATCCTCATGTGGGCTGACCACGTTGTCCAGATCTTCCTCAGAGAAGCTTATTTCCTCGCTTGGGTACGATCTCTTCTTAGATTTTGGTACCGTTGTAGTTTGCATCACTTTGCGCGAGTAACTTCTGCTTTCTCCTACCGATCCTCCACCGAAGATTAAATTAATTACCCTTCTTTTGTGGTCAGTGTCTGAATCGGGACTCCTTGATCGTTGGCGCTTACCCTTGTTTTTCGGGTCCCTGCAGCCTTGTCGCCCCCTTTCTATTTTATTTATATATTGCTTTAGCTTCCCCTCCTTCACTTGTGTGTCTAGGAAGGTGCTCAGCTCCCTGCAATTTTCTGTATTATGCCCGTAATCCTTGTGGAACTTGCAATACCTGTTCCTCCTTGTCCGAGCCTCTTTCGTTGCAGGGTTCAACTCTTCTGGTTGAGGAAACCTTATTCTTCCTTTTTCTTTATTATAGATTTCCTCTTTTGGAGTAGTAAAAACCGTAAATCCCTAGTCTTTGTACTTTGGATATCTTGATTTCCCAAACTCCTCAGATGTCTGGTAGACCTTTCCGTCGTGTTTTGGTCTCCAGGATGATTCTCCTTTTTCGAATTTCTGGAATTTTTTCTTTGGTGCTTCATATGCTTTTTTATTGCTTATGGCACCTCTCTCTTTTTCTTTTTCTTTCTCATACTCTTCAGAATTTATGTATTTCTGGGCCTTTGTTAGCAGGTCCTCCATGCACTTTACATTACTGACGTTTAGCTTTATTGCTAATGGCGTGTTAATGTCTAGCCCTTTCGAGTATGCGCATATTGCGATTGTTGTGTTTAGATCGGAGATTTTCTGCATGGCTTCTGTGAATTTAGTTGTATAATTCCGAAGCGTGTCTCCATTTTGTTTAATTGCGAACAATGATTCCGTGCCCTTTCTAACCCTTGTGTTTCCACAATGTTGGGCCACGAACTTCTTTTTTAAGTCCTCGAAATTCGTTATGCTCCCTGGCTGCAGTTCAACGAACCATCTGTACGTGGGTCCTTTTAATGTCCCTGGGAATGCTCTACAGAGAATGTCATCCCTTGATGTAGCCCACTGCATTGCCCCTACGAACATGTTTATGTGGTCCGCTGGGTCCATTTTCCCATCATAGATCTGTAGCCTGGGTAGCCTGAATTTCAGAGGTGCTGGTTTTACCATCAGAGATTTATGCAAAGCATCCATGCCTACCAGCCAGTTTGGGACCTCGCCTCCTTCTTCTGTGTCTCCCGTACTTTCTTCCTGTACGGGTTTTCGGAAAAGAGGTTTGGGTTGCCCCTCTGGTTTGTGAAATAGTGGCGCACTTGAGTGTGCTGCCCTATGACTTGACACCTCCTGCTGTGCCTTGGCATGCTTTGAGGTTTGAGCTTTTGACTGGTATATTGATACCTTAGATTTTTCAATATCCTTTATCTTCTCGCTCATTTTTGCTATGGTTTCCTTCATTTTTTCCAGCTCTTCTATGGGCATTTTTATGAACCCATGAGTGGATTCTGATGCAGCAGCCCTTGGTTCCTTGCTGCTTGTGGGTCCCCCCTTTTGAGGCTGTTCTTCCGAAGGTTTTTCAGTAATGAGTCGGATAGCCTCTGCTATTGCCTGAACTGTGATGTTCAGATTTTCTCCTCCTGCTGACGCTTGGGGAGTTTGTCTGAGTTCACCTTCGGGTTCAGTCTCAGGTCCTGTGGGAGTCCTTTTGTTTTTATTGGCCTTGGGTGGTCGACCCACTGGCCTTTTAGTTTTTGAGTTGCCAGGTTGTTGTTCTGGCGCCTCCTGAGAATTTGCTCCTCCTCCCTGGGAAGTGCTTCGAGTTACCACCATCCTGGAGTGTTCGACTTTTATTGGAAGGTGTGTTCGACTTTTGCTTGGAGAGAAAAGTCGATCCTCAAAAAGTCGACTCCTAGTGCACTTGGAGGATTCCTTGGAAGTCGATGTCTGAAAGCCTAGCTCCTTGAGGGGTCGACTTTTCCTTGGAAGAAAAAGTCGATCTCCTGAAATGTCGATCCCTTGCTGGCTGATTTCCTCGCAAAACTTCCTGGCTGGCGACTTGGAAAAAAGTCGATCCCTTTTTTCGAAAAAGTCGAGGATCTTTTGTCGTGAGTATCTTTGAATCACAGACGGCGCCAACTGATGGGGGTGAAACCCGACCAGTACTCCAAGACGCGCAAGCAAGTGCCAAGCGGGGAACTCCGCGGGAAACCGGACCGGAACTCAAGTGTGCAGAGCTCTGCTTCGCTAGGAATTCTTCTTCTCCAAATGACTTGCCTTTAATGAGTGGGGGGTGCCCTCTATTTATAGGGGTTCTTATGGGGGCAATCTGGGCATTTGGGCAGTAACCGCCTAACTGCCCAACTGATCAGATTGGGTCCAGGGGTCGACTTTCCAGAGATCGACTTTCTGGGGGTCGACTCTTCCTGGTGTTCGACTTTACTCAAAAGTCGATCCCAGGGAAGTCGATCCTCAGGAAAGTCGATCTTCCTAGGATTCGACCTGGGACCTCCCCAACCCTAGAATAGATACCTCCACTCATCTTAGGCTATCCGGACTTCTAGTTGCTGGTAGGTTGTGACCGTGTTCGGGATACTGTATCACCAGTACTCCCCCCTCCTCTGCGTATTAGATACTTTGGGATACGTCTTTTAGTACTATGGTCTGTGTGTCGGACCCTGTACTATCACCAGGGAACTTGCCTTCCTTGATTCCGAATACGCACTTAGATGGGTTGAGCTTCATTCTATATTGCTTTAGTATATCAAGGGTTTCTCTCAGGTCATCAGGGTGTTTTTCCATGCTTGACGACTTGACTAGGATGTCATCGACGTAAGCGGACAGACTGAGGAAAACCAGAAGATGATTGAACATATGGGCCATATTCGAACTGAGTTCCTCGCTAACGTGCGAGATTACAACGATTTGGTGGATCTGGGTCCTCACGTATGTCCTAGTTTTGAGGCCGAGGATGTCCATCGCTGGGCCCGCAAGTACCCGAAAGAAGCTACAGAGATCCGAGATCGGGCGCTTGCTGAAGATGATGAAGAGGAAGAAGGAGAGGTTTCGGGTGAAGATGCTGCCATTGATGAAGACTTTTCTATTGCGGATCAAGACAACAATGGTGTAGCAGATTCTACTAAAGGCTCATCCCTTCCTATTAGTGATAAACCCTCTTCTCCTCCTCCTACCTTGTAATATATTCTTTTTTATGTTCCTTTTGTACCTTTCATTTAAAAATCAATATACGGAACATTTTTGTTATAACTATCGATTGTGATAACCAAACGACGTATTAGCTAAGTAATTCAAACAATTACAACGAATGATACATACAACTCTACTTAATTGCTAAAAATACAATTGTAAGTTATCTGCGTGCCAGGTGTTGGGAATATATGTTCCGTCTTCCCGCTTTAACCTGTATGTGCCTGGTCAGAGTTCTTCCTCCACCACGTATGGTCCTTCCTAATTTGTGCCTAGTTTGCCTTTAGAGCAGTCTTTTCTACCGACACTTGCTCTTCTCAATACTAGGCTTCCTTTCCTTATTGTTTTATCCTTGACGTTTTTGTCGTGATATCTAGCAATATTTTGTTTGTAAGCCGCATTCTTTGCCTGTGCATTATCCCTTAGCTCATCCACTAAGTCCAGAGTCGTTGCGCATGATCTCATGTTTTCTTCCATGTCATAGGACAAGACTCTGACTGTTGGTATGCTTAGCTCTGTTGGGATTAGTGCTTCCATTCCATATGCTAGTGAGAACGGAGTTTCCCCGGTGGGTGTCTTTTCAGTAGTTTTATACGCCCAAAGGATCTATGGTAGTAGATCTACCCACGCACCTTTGGTTTGTTCGACCTTATTCTTCAGTCCCTGAACAATGGCTATGTTTGTGACTTCTACTTGCCCATTACCCTGTGGTCTGTATACTGATGAAAAGTGGATTCTAGTGCCCATGTTCTCGCACAATCTCGTAAACTCCCCCACCGGTAAACTGTGTCCCGTTATCTGTCACTATGTGCATTGGAACGCCGAATCTGCATAATATGCACTTAAAGACAAATTTCGTTGCTGCTCCTTGTGTTATTTTGGGTACAGCCAGAGCCTCGACCCATTTTGTGAAGTAGTCGACAGCCACAAATATGAATTTAGCCTGACCTGTCGATACTGGAAATGGTCCCACAATGTCTAGTCCCCACATTGCGAATGGGATAGGGCTTTCTACCCCTGTTAGTTGAGTTACGGGATTACTTTGTATGTTTTTATGTATCTGGCAGGCCTTGCATTTTCTTGCAAATAGGACTGCATCTTTTTTCAGTGTGGGCCAGAAGTATCACTGCCTTATTATTCTTTGGGCTAGAGACCTTCCCCCTTGATGTATTCCGCATACCCCCTCATGTATTTCCTCTACAATAAATTGCCCTTCATCTGTTGAAACACATTTCATTAGAGGTTCATCGTAGGATTTCTTATACAGAATATCACCGTTTAGGCAGAATCTTGGAATGCGTGTTGGTAATTTACGCCTTTCATTCCTGTTTTCTGGGAGTTTCTTCCCTTCAAAGTATTCTATTAAGGGTTTTCTCCAGTATTTTGCCTGTATCGTGACCAGATTGCACGAAGGTGTAGATGTGAGTCAACTAGTATCTCTCTCTGCCCCCCCTCGAAAGCAGATGCTAGCTTTGCCAGGGCATCAGCTGAGTTGTTTTGACTCTTTGGAACCTGTTCTACCTCCACCTTGGTGAATTGTTCTTTGATTTTTTATTTCTAGTGTAGCTGCGTACTGTAAGATTAGAGGTTCTTTAACTGTGAATTCCCCTGTGATGAAGCACAGAATCTGCTACCGGTGGGCTCGCGGAGTGGCGAGATGAGCCGGAGGTTGTGGAGTCCACGACGCGCGCTCTACGTCAAACACCTGCAGAAGAGGAGGGGAATCGGCGACTCACGTGGGAGTAGGCGATTCGGGCTCCTTGGTTGCTCTAGTATGGAGTGTGAGTCAAGAGGATGAGTTCTGGATGGAGGACACCCCTAGGACCCCTTTTATAGGGTCCTAGAGGCGTTTCCATTCAATGGAGTGGGGCCCACCTCATTATGGTGCCCTATTGAAGGGTGCCATAATGGGGTGGGCCCGCCCGCGTAACGGCTAGGAGTCGGCGACTCAGGTGTGGGAGTCGCCGATCCAGGAGTGGAGTCGCCGATTCCTTGGAGGCCAAGTCCTCGGTCTACCAGACCCGAGATCCCTGGCTGGAATCGGCGATTCACCCTTGGAGTCGGCAACTTGGTAGTCCCAGTCGGTGACTCCCAAGTGTTAACTTGGGCTCTTGACGTAGACACGTGCTCCACACCGTGGAAGCCTTTCCGGGGGTCCGGCATATAGCGACAGAACCCTATTCCTTGTTTGAAGAGAAAGAGAAGGCGCACCACCGGGAAGGGCAAAGTACGCGTGCCCGAAGAGAATGAAGGGGTCCCTCCTCCTCTAAATATAAACTTCGAGGAGACACTGATTGTGGACCGTGGTGCACCTAATCCACGACGTAGAGCGGGCCGGCGCTCTGAAAGAACTCCGCCACCTCCCGTGGATCTGAACGCTAGTCGAGACCCGGACCTCGACTTGAACACGTACGTTGGAGCTCTGAACCCCTCTGGGTTTGCTCACTGTGAAATCGCCGCGAATGGCGTTCCAAGGTTGCTTCCTGTCGGCCGTTCTGGGGACGGCGAGTACGAACAAGTGATGACTCATGCAACCTTGGATGGGTCTGATGGAGTGAATCCCCCCTCCAATCTGAATGCGAGCGACGCTCGATCACTGCTGTCGGGGATTCAAATTTCTGGTCATCTGCGATTCTGGATGTCGCGATACCAGCCAATAAATCTGCCACCCCCGGGATTCCAGGCCATCCCAAGGGTCTATTTCAAGCACTTCTCCGAGCTGCCGATTCCGGAGATTATAAGTGAAGTGCTTCTGAGATTTGAAGTGTCCCTGTCGCAGCTCCTGGCTGGATTCTTTGTGATCCTGCGGGGTTTTATGAATATCTGCTGGGGGTTGAATGTTGCTGCGACGGCAAGCTTGTTCTTGTACTTCTATAAGCTCACCAGAGAGAAGTCTGCATCCGGTCGCTTTGGATTCACGCGACGTCATTTCGACAAAAATATCGTCGACGAGCTCCTGACGAACTTCGGATGCAACTGGAGAAAGGAGTTCATATTTATAACTTCTGAATTTCTTCCCGGGAGCCGGGAGATGTGGAACGATCCGAATCTAGTGCACATGAATGCCTCGATCGAACTGAGTACGAGGGATATAGAAGCCTCGGATCGAATAGCGCGTACTCTGACAGCATATTCTGTGCCGCGCGGTGTTCCCTTTGTCCTTTGCCAAAGGGAAGACTTTACATTTGATGATATTGAGGAAGCTCATGAGCCACCCACTGAGAAAGAGCTGGAAGGTGGGCAAAAGCGATCAATTCTATACCATGACGCTGCACCTCTCTATATGCGCAAGAGGTTCCGCGAGGGCAAGCTGATCAGATTGCGAAAAAGGAAGACCTCTCGCAGCGAGCCTCGCCGGACCTTTGAGCATGGTTCGAGCTCTCGCTCTGCACCACCACCTCCCAGGGGCTATGTGCCTTACACTTCTGCCGGAGTGACATTTCCCGATTTCATGGCTGATGCTGAAACTCGAAGGGAAGCGATGTCACTCCTCTTGGGTCATCCTGGGACTTGGTGTAGGAGTGAACTACTGAAGCATATGAATGCCGCGTGTTATATGGCACATGCTTGTTATCATGGAGACTCTATCCATGACGTCGAGTAGATTCAGGAAAAATACAACCAACTCGACGCAAAGTTCAAGGAGAGCGAGAAGGCTCTCGACAAGCTGAAGAATGTGAGGTCTAGGATGGAGAACCTCCGTGACAATATTCTGCCGAAGAAAGACAAGACAATTGAGTCCAAGCAGAAGGAGATAGATGAGTATGTCACGAAGATCTTGGCGCATCGCAAAGATCTGAAAGCTGCTAGTTCTGGCCGCGCTAAAGACATTGAAGATCTAGAGAGCCAACTAGCTAGTGAGAGAGGGCACGTGGCCTCGCTTGAGGCTACGATAGCGGAGTTGAAGAAGCAAGCTGCTCAGAGCCAATACGAAACTACTGAGATGAAAAGCGAGCTTGCAAGTGCGGAAGAAGAGGTTCTGACTTTGAAAGATGACAATACCGCACTTACTGATAGAGCTGCTGGGTTGGATTTGGATGTACGCTACCAATCTGACCAGCTTCAAGAGCTCATCTTCTTTGGGCCGACAGTGTTTCCTGCTCTACCTCCGGACTACATCACGGATATTATGGCGTGGGTAGAGCAACATCCTGAAGAGCTCGAGAAGAACAAGGAAGCTCTCGACAAGATGAAGGACGAAGCCGCGCAAGAATAGATCTTATTAGTCCTTATCATTTTGTAATCTTTTTATCTTTTTTGTGATCTTGAAATTTTTTAATGAAATTAATCGCTTTCGCTTTTCTATTCAATTGTTCATTTACTTTATTCTTTTGAATTGTAACTAAGACCCGAAACTAGATTCGCGAGTCGTAATTTAGCCGCTCTGGACGTAAATTAGACTAACCCTATCGCTAGCCACTCTGGGCGTAGACTTGGTTGTACGAATCGTAGCTCAGTCTACGGTTAAATTCGCGAAAATAAATTAAACTTCACAACTAATAGTAAGTCGCAAGATCGATTAACAAATTTAAAGACAACAAATTGGTGATACACCATGTTTCTTGTGCTCTCTTCAGGGGGGAGTACTGGTGAGACATGCCTGATTACACCAGTCACTACCCATCAACGCCTCTCAACAAGGACTAGGGCTCCGTCGCTATGGCAGGACCCCCGGAGAGCTCCCACGGTGCGGAACACGTTCATCGTCCAGATCGCCGAGTTAGCCCGTAAAGTCGCCGACATACAGGATAACTCGCTGAGTTAAGGCAAGATCGGCAGTATGGTAGACTGTACATCTTGGCCCTAGAAACTCGCCGAGTTAGCCCTTAACTAGGCGACTTCCATACCTGAATCGGCGACTTACGACCGTTACTCGGCGGCAACCAACGTCATAAATGTTACCATATATGACCATAGGCGCGATCTCCGCCGATGAGTGCGCCCTCCGAGACCCTATAAAAAGGGTCCCAAGGGGACACTCAAAGGCACGATTCAAGTTCCACTCTCACACCAGAGCACACTACTACGAAACTCGGCGAGTCTCATTAGAATCGCCTAGTTTCACTTGCAGGTATTTTGACGTAGAGTGTGCGTCGTGGACTCCAAAGCCTCCGGCATCAACCTCGCACCACCGCGAGCCCTGGTAGCAGATTCAGTGCTTCATCAGCTGGCGCCGTCTGTGGGACTACCGAACCACTGGTTCCCGTCGTAATCGCGATCTTTTTTGCTAAGTCCGGCTCGAGCTCTCCCCGAGAGTTCGCCGACTTTGTCAACTAAGTCGCCGATTTAGATCGATAGTCGATTCTCGGCTCACGGCTCGGGTCCGATTTATTCTTAAATCGCCGACATAGCCTTGAGAATCGCCCGATCCGGAATATCGTCTGCTAGCTAAGAGTGTTGTCCACGACTTTGTTCAAAAAACACCTCGAAATCTAAAGTCGTCGAGTTTTCCCCTAACTCGCCGACTTATTTCTTTGTTTTTTGAACAAGCTCGGTCAAGTCATCCTTTGCTCTGGAACTTACGTCTTCGCATAGGTTCGATTTTTCCCAAGCAAAAATCGCCTATCTTGGGTAAACTCGCCTATCTTGGGCAAACTCGCCTATCTTGGGCAAACTCGCCTATCATGGGGCAAACTCGCCTATCTTGGGGCAAACTCGATCATTGTCTTCATTCATCGCTTTGGCTGAATAAGACCACTCATAGCCCAGCTCTTTTACCGAAACGAAAATCCATCGCCACGGTTGGATTTGCCTCGTCGTTTCGGTAAAAAAAAAGAAAAAAGTATGGGGATTTTCGCCTTTCTTCACCTACAGTGATTTCGTCGGTCCACCTCCGGGATACCCAGATCTGATTTTGGGATTCTGAGACCACATATCATGTGAAAAAAGTTTTCTCTACGAGTACCAAAGAGCAGAATTTCCGAAGAGTGCCAGGAATCTTTTCTGGGATAGGTCTAAAGAGGCATCCCAAAAACCACCTCCGGCGGCACAATTTTCTGCCAAAAAACTGCAAAAAAATTTCGATATTTTTTGCTGATTTCAAACTTTGGGGACTAGTATCACTGCTCAAGGGGGTCACAAAACTGCAAAGAAATATTATACGAAATTTTCTCTGTTTTGTGACACCCGGGGGGGCAGGTACCTACCCATAGCTTCCGACACTTCGGAAGAACTTTCGCTCGTAGTCTGTTGCTTCGACCCGATAGAAGCAACCATCCCATTTATGGCTCCTTTTACTAAGGATCATAAAAAGAAAGCTCTCGCCACTGCTACTGAGGTAGGAGCTTCTGGCAGAGGGGTTGGTCCTCGTACTGTATCAACCTCTAATGCACCATCACCTACACATGAGGTGTCCTCACCACTCACACTAAATGGGGGTGTGAACCCAACTCCGACAACACAGGAGAGGCTTGCGCACATGCATGCTCTCATGTTGAAGTTGGACAAAAGGATAACCAACCTAGAGGCTTCAAGGAGCCGGACCACCATACGATGTACGACAAGCAAGTCTAACCCACATTTGAGGAAGACAAACTTAAGTACGCATCATCGGTTCGAATCAAAGATATCCAAGGAGCTTCGAGAGCTCAGGGGAAAGAGTCCTGCAATTTCAGGGCAACCCAAATCCAACTCGCATCACTCTCCTATGGGAGACAACCACGGTGAAACAAAGAGACACAAGCATCTCGGTTCTCACCACAGGTCCGCAGTACATCACTCGGGTGTACCTTCGAGTTCCACGACTCGTGCGGATTACGATGCTACACTCATCAATAGGGTAATCAAGGAAATGCTTCGTAAAGACAAGCATGACCTAAGGGACCCACATGATCTTCTCAGAATAGGAAGGGCACCCTTTCATAGGGACCTCCTGAGAAAACCTTTTCCACAATCTTGGCGGTGTCCCAAGATAGACTTGTACGATGGAACGACAGATCCTGAGGATCATGTTAACCTCTATCTGAATATCTTGGAGCCCCAAACTACCGATAACGGGTTGTTGTGTCGGGCCTTCCCAGGCACTCTGAAAGGAAACGCATATCGGTGGTTTTCCGGTCTGCCGGCTGGCTCAGTCTCCAGCTTCACGGACCTCTCTTCTAATTTCATCGCCCAACATGTGGGGATGATCAGAATAAAACACAGTGCCAACGCACTACTGGCACTACGACAGAACAAGCTGTCTCTGAGGGATTACACGATTAAGTTCACTTCGATGATGACAGAAGTGAACGATCTAATCCCAAGTCTGGCCATAGCAGGATACGTGAGAGGGTTGGTACCCTTCTCCCCTTTGGCCCGGAATCTGATGCTCCATAAAGTGGAGACCCTGCCCGACCTCTTCCAACGAGCTCAATCGTATATTGAGATAGAAGAGGAGAACAATGACAAGCTGGACGAACTCGAGCCATCCAGCCGGAAGAAACCTCGCTATGCTAAAGAAGATGCATACGAGGATACAAGTTCCCAATCCGAAACCTCGACTACTCTTCTTCGATACAGCGAGGAGTCTCCGGGTAGCAGTTATGACCACCAGAGTCATAGCTCACACCCTAAATCCAGTAGCAGTTATGGCCACCAAAGTCATAACTCACACTCTCAGTCTGGTAAAAGTTATGGCCACCAAAGCCATAGCTTACGCTCTCCATCCTATGACTGTGATGGCAACCAAAGCCACAGTTTACACTCACACTCACAATCAAGTGTGTCACGCTAATAGTGGGTAACTATTATCCGTCAGAAGAAAGATAGGAGTGCCCAAACTCAGTGGCAACCAAACATCAAAAGAACTTATCTACTCTTTTGGTTGTCGCTTCTATTGTCCTATTAGTTGTCGCAATCTAACTGCTATTTTATTCTAAGTAGATGAAGGTATTATGCGATATGTATGCAACATTTAAAATAATCATTCATCACTTCCGACGGATCAATCACCCATCGCTTCGGCTGGATGACATCCGTCGCTTCGACCTTATCTATCATCTGTTCGACCCACAAGTCAAGGTGATAGTTACGAAATCTAATTTACGACAAAAAGTCTAAATTACGATTACAATTCTAGTTTACGATTTACGAGTCAAAATGCGACTTAAGAATCTAATTTACGACAAAGAGTCTAAACTACGATTACAAGTCAAGTTTACGATTTACAAGTCCAAGGTGCGACATAAGAATCTAAATTACGACTCCGATTTACGAATCAACCCATGAGATTCTAAATATTTGCGACTACAATTAATGGTACTCTGGTGTTAATTTTGTCGCTGTGGCCTTAATGATCATATCCCATCTTGTCGCTATGGCCTTGATGTGGATCGAGAGTCACTCTATCGCTATGGCTGGAGCTTGGCTAAAACACCGGGGTTCAAATCTAGAATTGTAGTCCTAAATTGCGGATCCAACCTGATGAAGCACGGAATCTGCTACCAGTGGGCTCGCGGGGTGGCGAGATGAGCCGGAGGCTGTGGAGTCCACGACGCGCGCTCTACGTCAAACACCTGCAGAAGAGGAGGGGAATCGGCGACTCACGTGGGAGTAGGCGATTCGGGCTCCTTGGATGCTCTAGTGTGGAGTGTGAGTCAAGAGAGGAAGAGTTGAGGGTAGAGGTCCC
>LFYR01000653.1:242614-255632 GCA_001185155.1 Zostera marina | reverse complement strand
AGGTATTTATAGCCTTCACTTGTTGTTATTGGGCCTCGTGGGTTTGTACGGTCAGCCCCGTTCGTCCGCTCGTCCGCCCGCCCGTCCGTCCGCCTGGGCCGTCCGGTCCGGTTCGGTCCATGGGCCGCGGTCCGCGGTCCATGGTACCAACACTTTCCAAACTACGTATGCAAACTACGTCGAGCATTATACGGCCTGAAGCAAGCGCCACGAGCATGGTACAAACAACTACGAAACTTTCTGGAACAATGTGGATTCAAAAACGCCGTGGCAGATACCTCACTATTTGTTCTCATCTAAGGCTCCACAGTCATCTGCGTACTAATCTACGTAGATGACTTACAAAGAAGATCAACTTCGGCATTTCATCGAGCGGGTTTGCAAACGGTTCAAATGTCGCGATTTGGGCCAACTATATATCATATTTCCTTGGTCTCGAGATGAACATTGAAGCCGGGAAAACCAGTGTAACACAAAAGAAATACTCCGTGGAACTATTAAAGAAATTCTAACTTATGGATTGCAAACCCGCGTGCACCCCATTCACTCCAGGCCAGCAACTGTCGATCAAGAAAGGCAAGGTGTTAAGAGATCCAGCACCATACCGGAGTTTAGTTGGTGCACTACAATACTTAACAATTACACGCCCAGATATCGCGTTTGCCGTGAACCAAGTATGTAAATTCGATCACGCACGCTCCAACGGACATCATCTAGTAGCGGCAAAACGGATCCTTCGATATGTGAAACAAACAGTCACTTCGGGACTCACCTTCCACAAATCGACATCAACACAACTCACCTTCCACAAATCAGCAATTTTGTTCACCAGGGAATTTTGGTAGAGCTTCGCGATCAGAGGCCTACGACGGTAGACAACTTCCAAAAAGGATGATTTAAAAAAAATCAGAGAGTTCAAAAGGAAATCGACGATTCTGAGTATCTCACAGACGACGTCAACTGATGAAGACCGAAATATTTTACCAACACTCGTGGTAGTAAGAGCGGTCGTCTTCTCGTGTCAGAAGTTCTGGAATCCACAAAAGCCGTCTCCCAAAATCGACGATTTACTTAACCCAATCAGCGATTTGGGAGTTGACTTAGATCTCGACGCAGACCTTTGGTTCCGCTTCCGTGGGTTCAACATAAAGTGAACGAAACTCTAGTTTCTGTTGGTGGAAATGATAGTTGTACAATCCTGTATCACTATGTACCATGTTAGTTATTAAGAAAAGACAAAGAGTTGTGCTTTCTGACAACCTCACCATTTTTCCCCTATGTTTTCAAACTCTACAACCTTTCATCTATCATTTCTAATCTTTTCACATTTCCAGACAGAAACTCACAGTCTACCATCATGTCAAATTAGATTTTCATTTTAGTACAGACGATACCGAAAGGAGGTTGACGGTGAAGAAATGCATCTCGATCGGCGTAACTCAACTCCCACGTATTCTGATGGGAAGAAACTATGTAGAGTGTTCACAATGCTCCTTACAAATCAAAAAGTTGCCACAATTCCTAAACCATACGAAACTCATTATATAAACACAAAAGAACTTATGATACATGATGGAACATGTATTTCAGTATAAATTATCTATAGATTATATAAAACTATGATGATTTTCAGTATTTCAGATTGGATGGTCCTAATTTATTTTAAAGATTTATGATAGATTATAGCCATTAATTTCAGAATCTGCGAAAGTAAGAGCTTTTTGAAGTTTTTTGCTCCTGAACACTTCGATCTCGGCCAAGTACACCACTGTCAGTCCGTCACCTGTCTATAATCCGATAAGTTCAACTCACTTCTTCTGTACTTCAAAAGTTTAATGTCTCTGAATCTGATCACACCAAGTCGGTGTTGTTCTCGCATTCTTCTTATCACCTCGTCGGATTCGTATTTATACGTCGAAGGGAAATTCAACACACCTTTCATCCATCTATCGAACGTGCAACCTCGCTTAAGCTCGTTCTTTAGCTGGACCATTCCAAATTAAACTAGTCTTTTCTCGATATAAGCTTGTAGGTTTTCTCAAATACAGTGTTGATCATGTTGTTTAGATCATCTCCTGTAAATTCAAAATAGATCAATTAATTCATTATTTACAATACCGTTAATTCGTTATTCGAATTTTACTTACTCGATCATGGAGTCATGGTTGTAAATGGTGGTTCTAGGAAGGGTGATACCGTTGGGAAGAACGATACCACACCGAATATATATATTTAGGGTAGGTTTCTGGTGTGCCATGGTGCACATGCGCCAAAGGCGTCAATACAACGTAATACAAGTAACGAGTACAACTCGAGGATAATGTAACATACGACGTAC
The DNA here is from genome assembly GCA_001185155.1 of Zostera marina. Classification (NCBI taxonomy): domain Eukaryota; kingdom Viridiplantae; phylum Streptophyta; class Magnoliopsida; order Alismatales; family Zosteraceae; genus Zostera; species Zostera marina. Next base: position 253,294 of record LFYR01000653.1, on the reverse strand, counting down.
AACTCGTTGTTGATAAATAATGCATCGTCAGTCGACGGATTAGAATCTAACGCTGAAAAAATTAACTATAGTTAATTGCCATGTTTAAATAATTGGTAATTATTAGACTATAGTTAATTAGTAGTCACTCTCTATAAATACTCTTGACCTTGTTATGTGCTGGTTTGGCAATATTTGACTTTGTAGATTGCAATAATATTTGTTTTGAAATTAGTGAGATTAATAGCAGTTAAACCCAAAGATTGAGACCTTTAACATGATATCAGTTGAGTGGATCTCCTTGTAAAAGTAGTTACGATTTCATCCTTTTTTATTGCGATCTCTTCTCGGTCAAGTTTCCGCATCCTTTCTTTTCCCCCATTCTTGGCAGAAAATGGTTTCCGACAAAGAATTTGTTTCAGCAATGAATCAGTTTGATTGTAAAACCCTGCTTTCCAAACAGAGTTTTAATATAATGAAATGACTTGTAATACCCTACTTGAAATTTAACATAATGAAATATTCCACAAGCATTCAGTATTCATGGAACCTAAAATAGTACTTATTACAATCAAAGTAAAGGACAATGAATACAAAATTTTACGCTCTACGCACACGAGCTTCGTCACCTCGACGAGTCATTTGTCTCCTACCACTTCAGTTAGGCAAGATTGTCTTTATTCCCTGTAACATTGTATGCATCCGTGTGAGTGATTACATCACCAGACTCTAACATTTCTCAAATATCAAGTTACTTTCACTCTACAAATATTATAAATTTACATAACAAGCAAACAAGTAAAACCCTTCAATCTAATTACATCAATCAATCATCATTCATAAAACCCATATAGGTCATCATTCGTCGTTCATCGTTCACCGTCGGTTAGGCGTCAAAATACCCCGGTCATATCTCACTCATGCATTCATTCATTAACTTGTTTATACATGCATTTCTACCTTTATTCTCATGTCCATTCATGTAATCCTTCCCTTAATCATATTATCATGTTTAAATCAGCAACAACCCAGTTAATTAAATCAGTTCTAGAAAGCATGGTCCTCATACATGAAATTAATTACTAATTATTTCAACTCAAACATAATTTATTTTGAAGCTACCCCGCTCAGATTCTATCTTCATGACCCTCACATGGCATCAAAATATCACACGAAACCCCGATCTAATACTGTATTCCTTCATTCCAAATTAGCTCAAAAAAACCCAATCGAAACATGACACTTAATAGATATTCTATAATTTAACATGCTATGCACTCCGATAGTTTTTTTTGCATCTGAAAACAGCAACAAAAAACAATAGAAACAGACCACATGGTAAACATTTTATAAGTTATTATCCCACCAATAATATAATATTATAATACAATATTAAACTAAACTATCAACCAGTAAACTACACTTAGCAAAACCAGCAGCCCAAAGTGCTTGGGTATCCTACTGTCATCTCACTTCATTCATCATCTATGAACGAGTTCATCCAAATCGGATCTGTTTCGATATTTCTTTCATTCATCATCTACACTTACCTTCTCATCACCCATATTCATTATCTTGATTAAAAATCTAATACTCTACATACCTGATCCTCTGTTGTCTGCCGAGCTTCACACCTACCACGTACACCACGATACTGGTGCTCCCCTACAGATCCACGCCACAATGCCAACCTCCTCTTTCTTGCCCTAGCCGTCCTCCATTTCTCCTCCTTTTCCCTCCTCTTTCCGTTGCTATTCCTTTTTATTTCATTTATTCCCTTTTACCATTCTACCCTTAATCGGGTTAACCTATTAATCGGTTATTACATTCTTCTCCCCTAATTAGAATTTTGATCTCCCGATCACAATCATATTTACTATTAAACATTTACTTATAAAGAGTTCCGGAAATGCGGCTATCATCTTGTCTTCTAACTCTCATATGGCCTCCTCACTCGGATAATTCCCCCACTGCACCTTGACACTTCTACATGTTTTATTTCGGATACGATGCTCCTTCCTTCTTATGATCCATGTTGGTTGTGTTTCTATATATAAGTTTTCGATACCTTCAAAAACCTCGTGTCGTATCACATGACTTGGTTCTCCAATATACCGTCGTAGCATTGATACGTGAAAAACATTGTGCATTCGACTCAGTTATGGTGGTAACGTCACTCTGTACGCTGCATTTCCAATATAGTCCAATATCTCAAATGGACCGATGTATCTAGATTTTAGTTTTCCTCGTAACCTGAATCGAGTTGCCCCTTTAGTCGTGATAACTTTTAGAAATATATGATCTCCCACCTCAAATTTTATTTCCCTTCTTTTCTTGTCGGCATGACTTTTCTACCGACTTTGTGTTGTCAAAAGCCTCTACCATATCTCGCCAATATTCTTCGATGACTTTAATTTGGAGCATCTCCGGCCCCATCATTTGGCGGTCCCCCACCTCAAACTAACATAACGGTGATCGACATGGGCGGCCATATAACGCCTCAAAAGGGGTCATTTTTATGCTAACATGATAACTGTTGTTGTAAGCTCGATTAGTGGAAGTTGGTCCTCCCAACTCCCTTGGAACTCTAATGCACAAGCCCTAAGCATATCCTCCCATGTTTGAATAGTCCTCTCCGACTGTCCGTCTGTTTGTAGGTGGAAGGTTGTGTTAAATTTTAACTGTGTGCCCATGACTTCCTGTAAACTCTTCCAAAAACCCGATTGAAATCTCGAATCCCAATCCGATATGATGAAAGTGGGTATGCCATGTAATTTCACGATTTCTTTTACAAAAAATTTTGCCATTTCTGAGACTGTGTATTTGATTCGATAAGGTATGAAATGTGCAGATTTCGTTAACCGATCTACCACCACACATATTGCATCGTGTCTATTTTTGGTTAGTGGTAGACCCACCACGAAATCCATAGTGATATGCTCCCACTTCCATAACAGTATTTCAATCATTTGCATCAGTCCTCCAGGCTTCTGGTGTTTTATTTTTGTTTGTTGACATACCAGACATTTACTAACAAAAATCGCAATGTCCTTCCTCATTCCCCGCCACCAGAAATTCCAATGTAACGTTTTCCACATTTTAGTACTCTCCGGATGGATACTATAAGTGGACTTGTGCGCCATCTCCATAATTTTTCCCTCAATTCTACCTTTGATGATATCCATAATCGTTGTTGAAAACGCAACCCACCTGTTTCTGTAACCTCCCATCCCGTTCTTCCTTTCTCACCCTCCTCCCTATGTTTTGCATACCCCGGGTCCCTTCGTTGTGCTTGCAAGACTTCTTCGATGACGTTCGGTTCTATACTAAGTGAAAACGATACACCATCTTCGATTGCAGATACAAAGGGTCTCCACTCATTAAATTGTTCCACCAATTAATTTTCACTCTTGTGCCATCATATATGTCGTTACACCATCCCATTTCTGACTCAATGCATCTATCACAGTGTTTGCTTTGCCTAGGTGGTATTCGATCTCTACGACGTAATCTTTCACTAATTCCATCCACCTTCTCTACCTCATGTTGAGATCTTTCTAAGTAAACACGTATTTCAAACTTCGATGATCGGTATATACCTTAAAGGATACCCCATACAGATAGTGTCTTCAAATTTTCAGGGCAAACACCACTACCGCTATTTCTAAATCATGTGTTGGGTAGTTCCTTTCATGAACCTTCAGTTGTTTGGAGGCGTGAGCAATTACATGTTCAATTTGCATTAGTACCCCTCCCAAACCCTGTCTAGATGCGTCGCAATAAATTATAAACTGGCCCTCTGGTGTGGGAAGTTCTAATATATATATTGTCATTAATCTTCCTTTCAATTCCTGAAAACTGTTTTCACATTCCTCTGCCCATTTATACTTCACTCCCTTCCTCGTGAGACTGGTCAATGGCAAAGCTATTTTGGAAATAATCTAAATAAATTTCCGATAATATCCCGCCAGTCTCAAAAAACTCTTGATCTTCGTCACATTCTTGGGTTGCCTCCATTCAGCCACTGCTTTCACCTTTGTTGGATCCACCGTGATCCTTTCTTTGCTAATCACATGACCCAAAAAGGTAACGGTGTTGAACCAAAATTCAAATTTTGAAAGCTTCGCGAACAATTGATGCTCCTTAAGCGTTTCGAGTACCAATCTCAGATGTTCCCGATGTTTTGCCTCATCCTTGGAGTACACCAAAATATCATCATCCATGGATACAATCACAAACTTATCCAGGAACTTGCTAAATATTGAATTCATCATGTTCATAAATGTTGTTGGTGCAGTAGTGAGTCTGAAAGACATCACCACGAATTCATAGTGTCCATAACGACTTCGAAATGCGGTCTTGGATATATCTGTTTCTCAAACTCTCAGTTGATGGTATCCCAACCTCAAGTCAATCTTTGATAGCATGGCTTCTCCTTGCAGTTAGTCGAATAACTCATCTATCCTGGGTAGTGGGTACTTATTTTTAATAGTTTTTTGATTCAACATCCTGTAGTCAATGCACAATCTCAAGGAACCATCCTTCTTTTTGACAAATAGTATTGGTGCTCCCCATGGTGACACACTGGTCTGATGAAACCTCTTTCCAACAAATCCTCCAACTGCTCTTTCAACACTGTCAACTCTGCACGAACCATACGATACGGTGCCTTGGATAAAGGGCATGTTCCTGGTATCAGATCAATTCCGAACTCTGTTTTTCGGATCAGAGGTAAGCCAAACTCTTCCGGAAACACCTCTGCAAAATCTCAGACTATATCAATCTTCTCTATGTCTTGAGGAGTGAGGACGATTATCAACCATGAGAGCGTAACAATACACCTACCAATCTCCTTCTTTCATACAACTTGATTTTGTATGTATTGCTGCTATCATATTGCCGGGTGCTATGTCTCTCACCCCTCTGATCTCAATGTTTTGCTGACCAGGTCCGATGAAGGTCACCCTCCTTTCTTTACATGTTACCGTCGCGCAGTATTTTATCATCCAATCCATTCCCAATATCACATCGAACTCCTTCATTTGCAATGGTATCATATCTGCTTGCAGTTGTTGTTCCCCCAACACTATCTCAGTCATCGGAAAATAATTTATTTGTATCGTGTATCCGCCCATTGGTGCACGCACCTTCAATGGAACTTTCATGCGTATTCATCCACAGGCTGTGCTCCCTGCAACAAGTCCCTGAACTCATCCTTTATTTTTTCCCGTTTGTGTAATGGAAAATACTTCTTCCTGAATTCCTCTTGGAATTCTTCCCATGTCATCTCAGTACTCCCTCAAAAGCGAATGTCCTGCGTATTAGAAAATATATCAACAATAGTTAGTTTTTTTACTGTAGTTAAATGTGTAATGGTTTGTTAGAATCTAAACACTATAAAATATATTTGAGATTGTTGGATCAGTTTAATCAATTTGATTGAATGTTAATGAGTGTCAAGCGTTTCTGAGACCGCGTACTAATCCACCAGTCGTAGGCATCCTCTCGCAGTAGTTAAGTGCTGAAATCCACCTTGCGCTCTTCTGGGCACACGATCAGTCTAAAACTAGTTTAGACTACTTCCAACCAGTTTTCAGCATCCTTCAATTGATCACCTCCCAAGAATATTGGTGGCGCCACTTTCATGAAGATCATCACCGTGATTGGCTTAACAACCACTGGTGTTGCACCGGGTTAGTTCTTCGAGCTCATACCATCTGCATCAATTCATAAAATACATATAATACCCATATACCATAACTGATATTTCCATAAACCCACTATGTTCTCATCCCACTCCCCCTCTATGATCAAGATATGGTTCAACACATATCCTGAATTTTTTTCTAGGCTCTGATACCATTGTAAAACCCTGCTTTTCAAACAGAGTTTTAATATAATGAAATGATTTGTAATACATTGCTTTCCAAACGAAAATTTAATTTAATAAAATATTCAACAAGCATTCATTATTCAAAGAACCTAAAATAGTACTTATTACAATCAAAGTAGAGGACAATGACTACGAAATTTTACGCTCTACGCACACGAGCCTCGTCACCTCAACGAGTCCTTTGTCTCCTACCACTTCAGTTAGGCAAGATTGCCTCCATTCCCTGCAACATTGTATGCATCCGTGTAAGTGATTACATCACCCAGTATGTAAAGCATAGATTCTAACATTTCTGAAATATCAAGTTACTTTCACTCTACAAATATTATATATTTACATAATAAATAAACAAGTAAAGCCCTTCAGTCTAATTACATTAATCGATCATCTTTCATAAAACTCATATGGGTCATCATTTGTCATTCACCGTCGGTTAGGCGTCAAAATACTTCAGTCATATCTCACTCATGCATTTATTCTTTCATTTATTAACTCGTCCATACATGCATTTCTACGTTTCTTCCCATGTCCATTCATGTAATCCTTCCCCTAATCATATTATCATGTTTAAATCAGCAACATCCCAGTTAATTAAATCAGTTCTAGCAAGCATGGTCCTCATACACGAAATCAATTACTAATAATTACTTTCACTCAAACATAATTTGTTTTGAAGCTACCCCACTCAGATTCTATCCTCACTCCCACATGGCATCAAAATATCACACGAAACCCCGATCTAATACTGTATTCCTTCATTCCAAATTAGTACAAAAAACCCAATCGAAACATGACACTTAATAGACATTCTATAATTTAACATGCTATGCACCCCGATAATATTTTATCAACTCAAATCAGCAAAGAAAACAATGGAAACATGTCGCATGGTAAATATTTTATATGCTAACATAATATGCTCCCCGATAGCATTTTTAGCATATGAAAACAGCAACAAAAAATGTTTATTCCCATGTGTTGGTACCATGGACCGCGGTCGGCGGCCCAGACGGACGGACGGGCCCGACGTACGAGCCTACGAGGCCCAAGGACAGCGAGTGAAGGCTATAAATACCTCCCCTGGTCCACCTGGGGAGGGGCTTGATAATTCTGAGAGTTACACTTGTACTAGGTTGGACGGCGAGCTGACTCCGGCGAGCCCACACACCAACACCATGTCCATTCATGTAAACATTCTATAAGTTAGGTATCCTACTGTCATCTCACTTCATTCATCATCTACGAACGAGTTCATCCAGATCGGATCTGGTTCGATATTTCTTACATTCATATTCATCCATACCAGCAATATAATATCATAATATAATATTAAACTTAACTTAACTACCAACCTGCAGTAAGCTACAATTACCAAAATCAGTAGATCGGATAACCAGCAGCCCAAAGTGCTTGGGTATACTACTGTCATCTCACTTCATTCATCATCTATAAACGAGTTCATCCAAATCGGATCTATTTTGATATATCTTTCATTCATCATCTACCCTTACCTTCCCATCACCCATATTCATTATCTTGATTAAAAATCTAACACTCTACATACTTGATCCTCCGTTGCCTGCCGAGCTTCACACCTATCACACCACGATACATGTTGATCAGGTCCCTTTGGGAAGGTGACTGATCTTCTCTATTCCCATATAATCACCAGTATCTTACAAGTAAATTCTAAGTATATTACAAGTAAATCTCCCCCCTTTACACTTCACCCCTAGGGGTATTTATACAATTTCCTACCGGACTCTAGACCCTGCACTTTCGGACTAGGATCCGATCTAACGGACCCGACATACTTGGGGTGCAACCTTTGGAGAGTTAACCGCTCGGGCTGACGGATCCGCCCGATCGGCCTGGTCGGGCGAGTGCCCGTGAGACGACTTGGACCTTCCTCTTTCGTTCACCTCGTTGGGCCTTGCTTCTGGACTCCTTTGTGGGTCTGGGCTGATGAATTGGGGGTACCATCAGTACTCCCCCCTCCTCCTATCCTATAAATAGGTTGCTTTCCTTTATTTAATTCATTATCCCCTCATTTATCATGTCTTCTCTTGATGATCTGCTGGAGGAACTGGGATCTGAGTTGGCACGTCGGCGAGGTGTTTGGCCAGATGATCTTCTTCAACACCTTTGTGACATCCAGGATTTTGCTGTAGGTAATCCCCGTCTGTCTCATTTGTTTTCGGAGGTCCAGCACCGCATTCGTGCTCTCTGGCAAGTCTCCAACGGAACTGGTATTGTTATTCCAGCGATGGCAACCACTCCAAGCAACCGACAACCTGCCACTGGTGCTCCGCCCGGGCTTCCTGTCCCTGCTGCTGTCCCTGACGCGACTCCCGCAACTTCTCCCCCCCAACAGGGTCCCTGCAACTGCCGCTACTGAGCTTTCTTCAACTGGGCGTTCTTTCGTACCTGCTGCTCGTCGTCGTCGGGGATGTGGACCGCGTGCTGGACGCTCAGGCCTTCCTTCAAGCGACCTACGTCATTTCCTCTCCCGCGGCCCGCCTTGACGGGATTCTTTGATGTTCTTTTCCTAGGGGGGCCTTGTGTCCCTCTCTTTCTTTTATTATGTATTTGAATGTTTTTTTTTTGTTCCCTGCAGTTATTCCTATGACTCCTGCAAACTTGTTTGTGTTTATCTTACGTACTGATGTAATTTTTATTTTCTCAACAATTTCTTCTTCCTTCAAGTAGTTTTTTTGTTTGTCGAATATAACTACTTGTTGATCAGGGATCTGACAACTTTTAATTTTCGACTGTGTTATTATTTCCTTCAGACCTTACGATTACCTGGTTCCCCACGTCTGTTTCCCATATGGGCCATTTGAGCAGGTATTCCTTCTACTATTTTTCCTTAGGGTCTTGTGTCGTCTATTCTGATGGGACTAGTTTTTTATATACGGTTGCCTCCCTTCAGGTGTCTTCCCTACGGCCATTTTGCCCCACCTTCTTCGAGTATCCGAGCTGACTACACCTGGACAAAAATGCACTTACCCTTCCGTGCGGCCCATCCGGCCCTTGGGTATGAAATTTTACCTTCTAGAAATATTTTTGGTTTCCCGCCAAAAATTCTTCTATATATAGTCTACTTCCACTTTCACTTATCTTCACTTTTTTTCTTATCAGAAGTAGGGTTTCTCTTCTACTGATCTCCGTATCCTCCTCTATGACCGATCTCACTTCTTTCCTAGACGATATTTCTGATTTCAACGGTAACTCTCTAACTCCTTCTGAAGATCCTTCTTCCATTCTTAATAGGCGGCAGGCCCGTACGGAAACGGTTTCTAACGCTGGTGATTCCTCCAACGCCCTTTCTGACGACGTCACCAAGTACATCCACTTCTCTGATGACGCAGTTGCCAGTAGCCACAATCCCGGAGATCGCTTGATTGTGACCGAGCACATGCAGACCCCCCGTATTGCTGGGATTTACAAACAGGCGCTTGGCCGATTGGATTCCTTAGTCGAAAAGGAGGTTGACTGGATGACCCTGGAGAAGACTAATACTGATGATATTGATGAAGCGTGCTACATTCGAGCTCTTCAGACTGTGGCTATGGACCGTCATTGACAGAAAAGGGGTATCCAACGGACGCGTGAACTCAATGATGCTTTGGATGAAGTTACTCACTTGACCAAGGCACTTACTCTGAAGGAAGCTGAGAACGAGTCCCTAAGGGTAGAGAACGAGTCCCTTAGGGTTGAGAAGGATGAAAAGGCCGCCCAGATTGTGTCCATGGAAGAGGATATCTCAAGTGCCAAGGTTAAATTCACTGAACGCGCCAAGACTATGACCGAACGAAATAAGCGTTCCTGTTTTAAGAATTTTGTTGAAGGCATGATTCATGGGCGGGACATGGTGAATTTTCGGAATCCTGAATACGAGTCCACTGTTGTTCCTATTAACCCACCAATGTGAGCAGTGGAAAGCGGACGGAATCCCTACGGAACATCCTGCCTGGCCCAAGACTCTCTCCGAGCTTTCGGGCGAAGAAAACCAGTAGTTTTATTTATTTTTTTTTATTTTTTTTTTAAAAACAGATAAAAACATACCTTTTGTTCCGTACTTTGTACTTTTGCTTTTTACTTTCCTTTCATCTTTCCTCGTCCTTCTTGTCTCCTGGCTCATCTGTGTCCTCTTGCTGTAATTATAATTGCCCTAAGGCACTTTTGACCCACTCATTCGCGCTTTTTGATATGTTTCTTTGATTCTTCGTTGACGTTTCCTTGCGGCCTTTTGGTGGTAGTCTGTCGCTTCAGGATTTCTTTATTTTGGCGGGTAGCCTTATTTGGTCTTCTGACCTTACTGCCCTAAGGCTTTCTTCCTTACAGAATTTCCTTACTTTTTTTCATGTCTTCACAGAATTTCCTTACTTTTTCCCCTGTGAACTGCGTTCCATTATCTGTTACTTTTGCCCTAAGGCTTTTTCATTTTGGCGGGAGGCCTTATTTGGTCTTCTGACTTTACTGCCCTAAGGCTTTCTTCCTTACAGAATTTCCTTACTTTTTTCCCTGTCTTCACAGAATTTCCTTACTTTTTTCCCTGTGAACTGCGTTCCATTATCTGTTACTTTTGCCCTAAGGCTTTTTCATTTTGACGGGAGGTCTTATTTGGTCTTCTACCTTACTGCCCTAAGGCTTTCTTCCTTACAGAATTTCCTTACTTTTTTCCATGTTTTCACAGAATTTCCTTACTTTTTCCCCTGTGAACTGCGTTCCATTATCTGTTACTTTTGCCCTAAGGCTTTTTCATTTTGGCGGGAGGTCTTATTTGGTCTTCTGACCTTACTGCC
>LFYR01000653.1:197211-242514 GCA_001185155.1 Zostera marina | reverse complement strand
TTCCTTACTTTTTTCCCTATCTTCACAGAATTTCCTTACTTTTTTCCGTCTTTCGATCTCTTTGCCCTACGGTATTTTGCTCTAAGGCTTTTTCATTTTGGTGGGAGGTCTTATTTGGTCTTCTGACCTTACTGCCCTAATGCTTTTTTCCTTACAGAATTTCCTTACTTTTTTCCTTGTTTTTACAGAATTTCCTTACTTTTTTCCGTCTTTCGATCTCTTTGCCCTACGGTATTTTGTGACGGGTGGCCTCGTTTGGTCTTTTGACCTCGTTGCCCTACGACATTTTGTGGTGGGTGGCCTCGTTTGGTCTTCCGACCTCGTTGCCCTACGGCATTTTGTGGCGGGTGGCCTCGTTGCCCTACGACTTTTTGTGGCGGGTGGCCTCGTTGCCCTACGGCATTTTGTGGCGGGTGGCCTCGTTGCCCTACGGCATTTTGTGGCGGGTGGCCTCGTTTGCTAGCTCTTTCGACCTCGTTGCCCTACGGTATTTTGTGGCGGGTGGCCTCGTTTGGTCTTTCCACCTCATTTTGTAAACATATATATAAAGGTGTTTGTATTGAGATAAAACTTACCATACGGGCTTTTGTTCCTTACCACCAAATATCCTTTCGCCTCGTAGTATCCTCCATTTCCGTACGAAACGAGTGAATATGATCCCCTGGGTCTGTGGTTCCATCGTACATAGTCATCTTCGGGGCCCTCTAGGGCTTCTTCGCCGCCTTTTGGTATGGGCTGGTCTAAGTAGCCGATTGATGGCCGTACGGGTGCCCGATCGCTTCCATGTGTATTTCTGTCCGTTAGTGATAACATTCGCTCTTGCAGTTGCCTCTGATTGTTTTGCAACTCCGTGATAATCAAAAGGAGTCGATCCTTCCTTCCATTTTGCGGTTTGCGAAATGCTCTTCTACATCCCATTTGTTCGTTCCTGTGTTGCTCGGGTGACCTTGACCTTGATCGACTTTGTCTCAACCAACGTATAGACACATTATCCCTTGGCGCTGGTTTGTCAATAAGCCAAGGATTTTCCCACGCTTACAGTTGAGGACGGTAAGGCGCCTCTTCAATGTTTTCCTCCACACGCATCGGTTCCTCTAAAATGTGATTTTCAGTTGGGACCGGTGGTTGTTGATCTTCTCCGTTCGCCTCCACCGCCGTTGTGATTCCTAAATTCAGAAGGTTACGTGTTCGATTCACGTCAGGTTCACCACTGATCAGGTCCCTTTGGGAAGGTGACTGATCTTCTCTATTCCCATATAATCACCAGTATCTTACAAGTAAATTCTAAGTATATTACAAGTAAATCTCCCCCCTTTACACTTCACCCCTAGGGGTATTTATACAATTTCCTACCGGACTCTAGACCCTGCACTTTCGGACTAGGATCCGATCTAACGGACCCGACATACTTGGGGTGCAACCTTTGGAGAGTTAACCGCTCGGGCTGACGGATCCGCCCGATCGGCCTGGTCGGGCGAGTGCCCGTGAGGCGACTTGGACCTTCCTCTTTCGTTCACCTCGTTGGGCCTTGCTTCTGGACTCCTTTGTGGACCTGGGCTGATGAATTGGGGGTACCATCACATGTGCTCCCCTACAGATCCACACCACAATGCCAACCTCTTCCTTCTTACCCTAGTTGTCCTCCCTTTTTCCCCTCCTCTTTCCATTGTTATTCGTTTTTATTTCATTTATTCGCTTAATTTCTACCCTTAATCGGGTTCACCCATTAATGGGTTAATTAATAACCGGTTATTACATTGATGATCTCCACAAGTGTAATGTTGCACATTAGATTAGGGTTCCTCTTGAGAGTGGAGGGACATACCTATTTTGGAAGGCACAAATGGAAAACCTCTTCGAGATCAATGAGGTTTCAAATATCATTTCCCCTAAAACGATTCCACCGGAGAAGTTGAAATCAGGTGGTACCTATAATCCGTTGTATCATGTCTGGAGGAAGAAAAACTTAATCATTTTCGAATGGATCCAAGATGCTATCGCACCGACCATGTTCTCTTTAGTTATCAATCATGAATTCATGAGAGTGCATGCACCTGCTGGGATAATCTGAATCTTCATTTGTCGCCAAGGAAGTTGGTTGATTCACAGTGTGAGAGATTAACTCCGAGCGCTTAGAAAATCCAATTCAGAGAGTATGACGAACTACATCATCAAGGTCCATACCCTACAGATCGACAGTTTGACAGATAAAATTGATTTTGTGTGTGATGGACTTGGACCGGATATCTTCCGTTTATGTCCTCGATTCAGTGACAAGGAATTATTTTTGTGAAGTTTATTCATCTGGTAATCAGAGAAGACACCTTCCTCAAGCGTCATCTTCAAATCAGCTCCAAGTCCGATGATCCTCCGATCTTTGTGTTTATTGAAAAATTCCGGCCAGGACGTGACTCAAGAAACAAATCCAGAAGTTATTATTCTGATTACAGGATAAATTATTCAAGAAATAATTAATCAAAAGGAAAACTTCAACCCTAATCAAAGAAGAAATTATTCTTCAAAGAATCGATGGTGGCGATCTAAATATTCTAACTCTTCTTCTATTGTTTTTCAGATTTGCGAGACACCAGGACATTCAGCAAGGACCTTTAGGAAATCTTGAAAGCTTTATATGCTACTGCTGTCTCAGATGGACTCAACAGAAGAGAATTGGATTTTGGATTCAGAATTTTCGGCTCATATTGTCAAGAGCATTACACTCTATATAGCTTTTATTCTTATAATACAGTTAGTAGTTAATTACACATCATTGATATAAATACATTGTATACTCTTTCTTTAGATCTTAATAGATGTGATTATCTTTTCCCTAATTACTTGTTGAGCACTATCTAAGATGGTATCAGCCGCTCTTGCTCCATTGTAATTTTTTCCCGGAAAAGACTTTATCGCAACAACTGCTTGCGATTTCCGTCGGCTCTGCATTCTCGTCTTGACATTCGCGACTTCTTTTTCCAACATATTTGCGATTTCCAGTCTTTACATCTGCGTCTGCATTTCCGATCTGCACATCCGTTGCTTCCATTGCTGTGATTTCTTGACACTCGCGATTTCCAGATCTTGCTGTGATTTCTGATCGATTTCCAGATCTTGCTGTGACATTCGCGAGTAGATTTCCAGAACGATTTCCGTTGTTGTTGTGATCGATTTCCGGTGTTGCTTCTTCCGTTCCAGATCGCGTTCTAGATCAGGAATCAAATCGATTTCGCCGCTGCTCGAATTGAAATTGATTCCGTGTTCGCTGCTGCTCGATTTCACAATCTGCTGCGATCTAAAATTGATTGTTGTGACATATGACTCCTGACCTCGATAATTTATCAGAGGTTCGAGAGTACTCAGGTAACCTGATACCAGTTAAATTCCGTGAAGGTATCGGAGAGTTGGAGCAGTCCGGCGATGTCCAGGCGGCGGATCTGATGGAGGTATACTCAGCGGTTTCTCGCTGGATGGTCGATGGAAAAAAAAAGGAAGTTTTTTTTTAGATTGAAATTTCATTCCCGTCTCATAACCTAGGTTTGGATTTTATACTAATTATTACAATACTCAAATTGGAAAATTTGCAACGTAGTCCTTGAATTTAATTGGCACTCTCTTGTTTCTAACCGACCTTCTTGTACTTGCATCCAGGTCCTTTGCTCCTTCCTCAATGTTGGGTTTTGCTCTAGCATTTGAGGACTCCTCTCCGGCGACAGCGTCGACGGCCAGCTCCCTCTCCAGGTCTGATGTGATCCCGGTGAGATCGATATCGATGTTGATCGCATCAGGTCTGCCTTCTTCGGAAATCAACATGCCCTCATTGTTGATAGATGGAAAAGCATTTCTCAGGTACTCCTTGACTTCCCATGTTGCATCCTCCTCCTCGGAATTACTCCAACGAACCAGCACTTGCTCAACAATTTTATCCTGCAAGTATACACATCTGTTATCTAATATTTCAACAGGGTATTCTACCGGTTGGTTCTCGATTGCAAATATTGGGTGGGTCGGCTCTGATTTTGGTGACACCCCTTTGACAGATTTCAGATTCTCAATGTGAAATGTGTGGTGAATTCTGCTGCCCTCCGGTAACTCTAACTGATAAGCAACTGCATTTATTTTTTTCTTGATTTTGAATGGACCAAAGTACCTCTACGATAATTTGTTGTTCAATCTATGAGCTACTGAGAATTTTCTGTAGGGTTTTAATTTAACCATAACCCAATCTCCTTCTGAGAATTCCCAATCCACTCTGTTTTTATTTGCTTGCAGAGCCATTCTAGATTGTGCTTTGGCTAAATTCTTTCTAATGACTTCCAAACCTTCTTCTCTTAGAACCAGATGTTTATCGACCGCTTCCACAGATGAATTACCATATTCATAGTGTGCTAACCCTGGGGGTTCCCTTCCATACAAAGCCTTGAATGGTGACATCCCCAAAGAAGAATGGAAGCTAGTATTGTACCATAATTCACACCAAGGGAGTAAGTTTAGCCATGATTTAGGCTTATCATGACAATAAGATCTCAAATACAATTCCAATCCCCTATTAGTGACCTCAGATTGCCCATCGCACTGTGGATGATAAGAAGAAGTAAAATGGAGTAATGTACCACTCTTTTTGTGGAGATCTTTCCAGAAATTAGAAGTGAATAAGTTGTCTCTATCCGAAAGGATCGAATTAGGAATCCCATGATGTTTAACCACCATTCCAATAAATAATTCAGCCACCGTGGGAGCAGAGTAGCTAGTAGGTAAGACACCAAAGTGTGCATATTTCGAAAATCTATCCACCACCACAAGTATTGTAGATTTACCTTGCACCTTGGGAAGTTGAGTGATAAAGTCCATAGCAATGTCATGCCACACTGTGGGAGGTATAGGTAATGGCATTAGGAACCCAGCCTTCTTTTGGTTGTTGGCTTTCATCTGTTGACAAATCAAGCAATTCTGAACAAATAAGGCCACTGAATTTGCCAAGCCTTTCCACCAAAACAAGGATTTTATCCTTTTGGCAGTCCTCAATATCCCTGAATGATCACCCTGTATTGAACTATGGTACTCCAACAATATTTGGGAGATGTAGCTAGAATTTTCTTTGACCACTAACCTGCCCTTGTATTTGATTAGTCCATTCTCCACCGAAAAATTAGCAAACTTCTGTGGGTTAAGGTGAAACCTTTTTATCCAGTCTTTCATATCTTCATCAGTTGCATTTTCTAACTTGATTGCTTCCACCAAGGAATTGGCCACCATAGATAATGCTAGCATGGATCCAACTTCTCCCTCTGAGCTTTGGGAATATAATATCTCTCAATCATTAGAATCATCCTCTTCAAAGGCTCTGGACAAAGCATTACAGGTTTATATATGATTTCAAAATCATATCCAAGAAGCTTACAAAGAAAGACTTGTTGCTCAGGGGTTTGTATTACTTGAGTGAGAAGGTTCTTTAAACTTCTGTGGTCTGTTCTTACCACGAATTTCGACCCCAACAAATAATGCCTCCATTTGCTGACTGCTTAAGTGATGGCATACATCTCTTTAATATAGACAGAAGCGCCCATCATCTTAGTTGAGAGTTTGCAGCTGTAGAATGATATAGGATGAGATTCTTAAATGAGTACTGCCCCTACTCCATTGGAACAAGCATCAGTTTCCAGCTCAAACTTCTTGGTGAAATCAGGATAGTTAAGCACAGGTGCATTTGTCATTGCCTTCTTCAATTCTTTGAAACACTCCCCAGCTTTTTCAGACCACTTAAAACAATCTTTTTTCAGTAAATCTGTTAAGGAAGATACTATTTGAGCATAATTTTTGATGAATTTTCTATAGTACCCTGTGAGACCTAAAAACCCTCTCAGTTGTTTAAGAGTTTTAGGGACCTTCCAATCCTGCATAGCACTGATTTTATCAGGGTCAGGGTGCACACCATCCTTTGATATAATATGACCAAGAAACCCCACTGATTGTTTACCAAATGAACACTTGGGTAACTTTGCTAACAATTGATTCCTTTTCAAAGTCTCAAATACCTTCTCCAAGTGTGATACATGCTCCTCCAGTGATGGGCTGTAGATTAGAATATCATCAAAGAATACAATCACAAATTTTCTCAGATATTTCTGGAACACAGAATTCATAACTGATTGAAAAGTGGCAGGGGCATTTGTCAGTCCAAATGGCATGACAAGAAACTCAAAGTGCCCATGGTGAATTCTAAATGCAGTTTTAGGAGTATCATTAGGACAAACTCTAATCTGATGGAATCCAGACCTCAAGTCCAATTTAGAGAAAATTACTGATCCTCTCAATTCCCCCAATAGCTCATCCACAGTAGGTATAGGAAACTTATCCTTTATGGTTAATGCGTTTACTTCTCTGTAATCCACACACATTCTGTAGCCTCCATCTTTTTTCTTTATCAATACCACTGGAGATGAGAAAGGACTGTTGCTTGGTTTAATAGTTTTCTGTCTAAGCATCTCAGAAACCAATTTTTCTATTTCATTCTTTTGGAATTGTGGATACCTATAAGGCCTCACATTTACTGGTTTTGCACCTGGTTCAAGATGGATAACATGATCCCTCTCTCTCTGGGGTGGTAGACCATTTGGTTCAGTAAAGATTTCTGCATAAGATTGCACCACCTCATGTATTTGTGGAATCTCCTCACTGACCCTAGCCTCGTCTGAATCACTCACCTTTGTTTCAAAGTAGCAAAGAAAGGCTTCCTCAGTAATTGCTCTGAGGCATCTCAACTCCCCACGTGTAAGTGGTTCATCAGAAACCCAAGATATACCTTGCCAGCATACCCATTTGTCTTCCCACCTGAACTTCATATATAATTTCTCATAATTAGAGATGATATCACTCAATGTGCTCAACCATTGGATACCAATTACAACATTAGTGCCAGCCATCTCAATCAAAAATATGTCCATTGTAACCTTAGTGCCTTGGATGAGTATCTCCACCTGTTTACATACTTTGTTGCATACTAGCTTTGTACTGCTGCCAGTGTTAACATGGAATGCCTTGATGGGGTGGATCAACAGATTCATCTTCTTGGCTACCTTCATTTGCATGAAATTATGAGTGGATCCACAGTCCACTAGAATACTCACTGTCTTGTTCTCAATTTTTCCTTCTAGTCTCAGTGTGTCAGGACTCATCTGTCCCCTCATTGCATGCATACTGATACCAGATGGTATCTCTTCACTGACTATCTCTTCCACTTCATCCACAACATCTTCTTCTTCCGGATACATGTCATCATTATCTATTTCAATCAAGCAACTCCCATCTGCAGATAGGCTGAATAGTTTCCCCTTGCATGACTTCAAGTGGCCAGGAACAAATTTCTCCTCGCAATTGAAACATAATCCTTGTTTCCTTCTCTGAGCTCTTTCCTCAAATGAAAGTTTTTTAAATATGGGTGCCTTTTGGGTGTCAATAGACTTAACCACATTTGTGGTTGGTGCTGCTGCAGGTTTATATATAGCTCCTGTTGATGACTTTCCAAAATTCCAAGATATCTTATTACCCCCAAAGTTGGTTTTGATGCCTCCAGATTTGAGAGAATCACAACCTTCTACTAATAAGGCTATGTCAGATGCTTCCTGTATATCCACCGGTCTTGATTTAACAACTTCTTTCCTTATGTCTTCCCTGAGACCCGATATAAATGTTTCCAGGATGAAGTATTCTGGTAGCCCCAAGCATCTCGTGCTCAATTCTTCAAATTCATCAATGTATGCATTAACTGTAGTTGACTGAGTAAGTTTGCTCAATTTACCTCCGGGCAACGTATATTGAATATTGTTGAACTTTTTATTAACTGCCACAACAAATGCCTTCCATGTGGATAAGAAACCACTCGCTTCCATTCATGAAAACCATTTCCTAGCCATTCCATCCAAGTGAAACGACACCCACAATAATTTTTGATTTTCAGGAGTTCTAAATACGATAAAAAATCTCCTTACCTCATACAACCAACTCTCTACGTCACTACCATCAAACCTTGGCATAGTGACTTTTATGTGTTTTGGAGGTGTAAAATTTTCATCATCAAGCACACATCTAGCATAATCTGGATTATCTAAGTCCACCAATGATAAATACTTCTGATCGTTGAAGTTTGATTTAGGTGGGCAAGGGTCTGGTTCCTCTGGAATATCAGTTCTTCCATGAGAAATGAATTCTCTGATTTGACCCGATAATTTGGTGATGCTGTCGAGAGCCACAGTTTTGAATTCATTGAGTTCTTGTGCTTGTGCCAATTGAAGCTTGGTGAGCCTCACAAAATCGGCGTTGGATGAGATGTCGATGTTGGTTGCCATTTCCTACACAATATATGAGAACACAATATTGAAAGCACCAGTGATACCAGTTAAATTCCGTGAAGGTATCGGAGGGTTGGAGCAGCCCGGCGATGTCCGGGCGGCGGATCTGATGGAGGTGTACTCAGCGGTTTCTCGCTGGATGGTCGATGGAAAAAAAAAAGGAAGTTTTTTTTTAGATTGAAATTTCATTCCCGTCTCATAACCTAGGTTTGGATTTTATACTAATTATTACAATACTCAAATTGGAAAATTTGCAACGTAGTCCTTGAATTTAATTGGCACTCTCTTGTTTCTAACCGACCTTCTTGTACTTGCATCCAGGTCCTTTGCTCCTTCCTCAATGTTGGGTTTTGCTCTAGCATTTGAGGACTCCTCTCCGGCGACAACGTCGACGGCCAGCTCCCTCTCCAGGTCTGATGTGATCCCGGTGAGATCGATATCGATGTTGATCGCATCATAACCCTTTAATTCATAGCATTTGGTTATTGTCTAGGCTTACATATTTCTCATATTGGAAATTTAAAAATTAAATCTGATTTAGGTGATTTAATTTTTAAAAATGTGTTATGTGTTTCAAAATTAAAAATGAATTTAATCAAATAATCTCAATTGTAACTTTATTTTGAATGGTAATAAATTTTCTATTAATGATAATAAATATAGAAAATGAATTTTAAATGGAATTGGGTCTATGGTTTGTATTTCTTTAATATGAAATTTGAATGCAATTCTCTCATGGTTAAACATAACCATCATTATCCATTTTATCTATACCATTTAACATATGGCATATGAGATGTGGACATTCATCATCTCATATAATTTCTTAATTATTTAGAATACATAACATTAAAATAACCAATTGCAAAGAAAAATGTATTGTATTTCCTATGAATAAAATGAAGAAATTGTCATTTAAATCCAGAGTAAGGTATAGTAATGTACCTTTGGGAGTCATTCATATATATGTGTGGAGTCCTGTCCACACTCCCATAGTGGATGAATACTCTAGGTTCTCTTGGTTTTATCTACTAAAATCCAAGGACCAAGTAATTGAGAATTCTTTAGATCTGAAAATCTAATCAATTCAATCAGATTGTGGTGGTGAATTCCTAAATTCTAAATTCACCAGACAATGTAAGGAGCTTGCCATCAAACATAGGCTTTTCACTCCTTTCACTCATGAACAAAATGGTTTAGTAGAGAGAAAACATGGGCATCTTGTGTGTATGGCAATATGTTTATTTTTTTTATTCAGAGGTTCCAAAGGAGTATTGGATTAAAGCCTGTAGTGCTTTTGTATATATACTCTTAATAGGCTGCCATCTAAGAAATTAGGGATTAAGTCACCTTTTTCTTTGTAATATAACAGGGAACTAGATATTGCATATCTTAGTGTTTGGTTCTCTATGCTTTCCCCTCATTCCTAAACACTTAAAAAATAAATTTCAGACCACATTCTCTTACTGTTATTTTTTAACATACCATCTCATAAATCATAATGCATATAAATGTCTCAGACTGGATGATTCCAAACTAATAATCTCCAGAAATGATCAATTTTATGAAGATGTTTTTCCATATAAAGACTACCAGATCAACTCAAAAAAGGACATGGACATTCAGAAGACAAATATAAACAACATTAGACTTCCACTTTCTATAGACATTCAAAGACAAAATGTACAGACTTTAGATCATAGAGAAACAAGTGAAAATCTAGAAATTACAAAAAATACTCAAAGTTCTGAAAACACAGAAATAGATATTGAAGCATCCACTACATCTATAGAAGCATCTGAAAATTAAAGTGGAAATCATCAACCTATTACTTCCTCCTTTAAATGGGACAGTTGAGAACAAATTAATTGACTGCAACCATCTATTTTTCCTCCTCCTCCGTCATAAGATGGGATGATGTTCGTATTCCTTTTTATAGTCGGTGGACCGAAACGTCGTACCGACTTTACAACATTTTCTTTATAGTCGGTAGGCCGAAACGTCATACAAGTTTTATAAAATTTTCTTTATAGTCGGTAGGCCAAAACATCATACCGACTTTAGAATATTTTCTTTATAGTCGATAGGCCGAAACGTCATACCGACTTTACAATATTTTCTTTATAGTCGATAGGCCGAAACGTCATACCGACTTTACAACATTTTTTTTATAGTCAGTGGGTCGAAACTATAGAAATATCGTTGTACCGATTTTACAATATTTTCATTATAGTCGGTAGGCCGAAACGTCTTACCGACTTTACAATATTTTCTTTATAGTCAGTCAGTGGGTCGAAACTATAGAAATATCGTTGTATCGATTTTACAACATTTTCATTATAGTCAGTAGGCCGAAACGTCGTACAAACTTTATAATATTTTCTTTATAGTCGATAGGCCGAAACGTCGTACAAACTTTATAATATTTTCTTTATAGTCGATAGGCCGAAGCGTCATACCAACTTTAGAACAATTACTTTTAGTCGGTAGGCCGAACCGTCGTACCGACTTTACAACATTTTCTTTATAGTCGGTAGGCCGAAATGTCGTACCGATTTTATAACATTTTCTTTATAGTCGATAGGCCGAAACGTCATACCAACTTTAGAACATTTTCTTTATAGTCGGCAGAAGCGTCGTACCGACTTTATAACATTTTGTTTTTATTCGGTAGGCCTAAGCGTCGTACCGACTTTAAAACATTTTGTTTATAGTCAGTAGGTCGACGTTTCGTGACGATTTATATTTTGTCAGGTTTTCTGTCATACCCTCTCCCTTAGTCATGCTTTTCGGATTAACAATGTTGTAGAATCAAAATTGTCAAGAAATAGTATTATATTTTAATCATGTTTATTTAACCATAATTATAATCTTAATCTAGAGAGTAAAATTAATCAAGATTAGATCTAATTTTAATTAAACATTTATTTATATGAAAAGTCAAAGTCAAAATTAATATTGAAATAATTGCACTTGTATACTATAATATTTTGTTCAAGGTACAAAGTTTTATTCCTTGTAGCAACACTCTACTCCTTGGTGCAAAGCTCTATTCTTCATCTTACTATTCCAATCACTGTATGGTTTTACTATTACAATCATTGAATGGATTTTTTCTCATATCATGTTAACTTAAATCAAATATTTGCCTTCATACATAAAAATTGCTCGAGCAAATAAATATTTTTTTCTTGACTAACATTCCTAAGGTCAAACAACTCAAAAATCAAATTCTTATGATCAAGGTCAAAAAGATATGAAATTAAATTTTCTCCACAATTGAATCTGTTCTATCATCAAGGGAGAGATACAGATATCATTTTTTAACTTTATTGATATCAAGGGAGAGATAACATCGTAATTATGATCCATCGTTTAAATTCAATCTCTACAAATATTATGGGTCAATAATTAAGAGAAAACATGTAAAAATAAAAAATTGACCAAATATGATTTTAAACAAATATGTCATCGACAAAGAAGGAGAATGTAGAATCAAAATTGTCAAAAAATAATATTATATTTTAATCATATTTATTTAACCTTAATTATAATTTTAATCTACATGGTAAAATTAATCAGGATTAGACTTAATTTCAATTAGACACGAATTAACCCTAGATTCATTTATATGAAAAGTCAAAGTCAATATTGGAATAATTGCAATTGGAATACCTTGAGTATTTTTATATTATCTCTAATATTTTATTCAATGTACACAACTCTATTCCTTGTGGCGACACTTTATTCCTTGCTGCAAAACTCTATTTCTCAACAACTTAATTAATTCAAGAGGAATAAGCACTAAAGTAAAGCCACCTACCAAGACAACTTTTGGACTTTTGTGAGAGATCAAAGAGCTATATATCCATTGAAGATCCAAGGAGAATTGGTGACTGAGTCTATAAATAGAGAGAAACTCTCTCATTTTCGGCCATCACATACATTGCATAAGTTTGAGCTTCCACTCTTTCATTTGAGATCTTCAAGTGTTCAAAAGCTTCCTTGCTTCCAAGCTCCCAAGTTTCTCAAGTGATCAAGCTTTTAAAATCTTTAAAAGCTCTCCACTTTTTCTTTTAATCTTCTTGTTCATCTAAAAAAGTAAGAAGTGTTTTATACTTAATATTCTACTTTTCTAATCATTTTTAATGTGTGTTTTACTTTGGTTGAGAGCAGTGGTGTATCCAGCTAAGGGCAAGGGAGGGCAATCCCCCCTAAAATTTGGCAATTTTAAAAGGACCTATATGTATTTTATATTTATATAGGGAGTTCAATATAATTTTTACACTATATTGATATTTTAGGAGGGTTGACTTACAAATTTTACATTATATAATTATACAATTTTTTTTAATATTTTCTCCAAATTAAAATTCACACTTCCCTAAATCCCCAAATCCATCTTCCGGTTGAGGGTTGCAGCGGCCGACAGGGTGTCTTTTCCGGTCGTTATCGTCAGCGGGTCCTGGGAGTTGCGGGACATTGAAATATGTTTAAGTATTTCGAATTTTTATTTAAATTTTTTATTGTTGATTAAACTTTATTGAATAAATGTGTTTATTTATATTTTGAATATTAATTAATAAATATATTTAATATTAATTTTTATAGGTTTTCATGATTGATTTTATAAATATGTAATACCAAAATAGTATAAAAAAAAATCGCCTTCTTCGAATTTCGCCTCCCGGCCCCCATTACGAAAATTCCTCGATACGCCACTCGTGGGAGAGAGGATCTTTTGTCACTGTCTTACATTGATTGTGCTGAATGTTAATTGCGTTGTGTTTAAAGTAAGTTTTAATAGCCAATCATTTACACCATCGACAACAAAATGGAAAGATGAGAAATCGTACTTTGATCAGAAAAAATTAAATATTTTTCCTAATGACTGTAATAACTAATGACCAGAATCTTATCTAATACCTCAACTTATCACTATTAAAATTGTTGATGTTCTGGGTTCTATTATGTACATAATTTTCATTTAATTTAACCGAGAAAAAAAATATTGTCTGTCTTATTAGATATTTTCAAATTGTAATTCACTATCTGTTTAAAATCAAGGAAATTCCAGAATTCCCAGATTTGCATCAAGATGGGAATAGATAAAAATTCATACAAGGATCACATTTACATACAATGCAGAAAACCACATCTAAATTTTGTTACATATAAAAATGAAACCCAGGCGAGAGAAGAAAACCTGAAAAATTAATTGATGTTAAATAATAAACATCATGAAAAATCAACTCCTTGTTTTTAAACAGAACATATTGCTCTTAGGAAACAAAATGTTTTTATCATATTAATATATGATATAAAAATCCTTCTTCACTATCTCCATTCCTATTTTTCAGATTATGCATCTCTTACATTCACTCAGCAGAAGCTTATGAAATACACAACTAGGAAAAAACTGGCAGACATTAGTATCATGCTATTATATAAGCCCACCCATCTTCCTGAGAAAAAATATTGTTAATTATTTAGAGGTTTGGCTCGCCAATCGTGTCATTCGTGGTTGTCTCATTTTCCACACTTTGTTTGTTGCATGTTACCTTTTTTGTTGCAGCAGCCAAACTTATTTCCTCCAAACAAGACTCTGTCTCTGCTTTTGAGGCACTATCCCCATCAAATTCTGGTTTTTCATCAACCTGTTTCTTAACTGGATTATCATCTTCAATGTTAGCATACACATATACAGGGACACTTTCTCCGGCATTGGTTTGTTCCTCAACAGCCCGAGTAATTTGTTCCTCAACAGCCTGAGTCATTTCTTCCTCAACGACCTGATTCTTGGCTGCTAATTCTTCTTCAACATTCTGAACATGTACCGAGACACGTTCTACCTCAACTATTTCTTCCTCAACAGCCTGACTCATTTCTTCCTCGACACTCTGATTCTTGGCTGCTGATTCATCCTCAAGAGCCAGATTCCTGGCTGCTAATTCTTCTTCAATGGCCCGATTATTGGCTGCTAATTCTTCCTCGATAACCTTATTATTGGCTGCAATTTCTTCTTCTATTTGTAAATGAGCTCTATGATCATCTACAAGTTTTTGTGTCCTCGACTGCTCAGCTAACAATTTCCCATACCGATTCTGGAGAATCACTTCAAGATCCTTTTGCCTGTTGAGTTCTTCTTTAATCGATTTAATTCTGTATGAAGCAGCTACCTTCTCTTGCTTTTGCAAAATTTCAAAACATTCCAATTCACTTGCTGCCATATCCATTTGTTTGAATGTCGCTTCTATTTCAAACCATAACTTTCCAGCAAATGTCTGCAAATTTCAAAATGTTTATTACTGACAAGCATATATATATATACCTAATTATAAATAAAGAAATAAACAAAAGTGAATGGAGAATCTTATGAGAATGAAAGCTACAATATACAGGAAATGAAAATGTCAACAATGGAATGTCAGTTTTTTTTATAATGGAGGGTTCCTTTCTACAAGTAGAAAGACCTACCTCCGGGTAATATACCTTTGGAATGTCAGTGTTGATGCCAAAGCTTTACATGTGCTTGGTGTTTCCACTACATTAAGGACGCAGATTAAAAAAGAGATGCCCTATTGATTAATCCTCTTTTTGGCATAGGAGGCTGGTTGTTTGTGTGTTCACCCCCCTCACTCTTGAAGTTTAGCAAATGTAATGAAGTAACCCATATGGTTGAACTTGGTGGGCATTTGGGACCAGATCCCCTCAAATAGTAGGTCCATATGGTTGAATGGTCGTACACTCGTATGCATTGTATAATGCCTCCTAGGTTATTGCAAGAGTTGTCTCTTTTCCAGTTCAGTCTGTAATTGGCTCCACATTCTAGTACCTATTGGATTTCCCCCTTTCTGTGCTATTAGATTCTTATTTGAATACGCTCTAAGGATGGGCTCCTAACATACCTATTTTTTACCCACTTTGTGAGGGTAAGTCCATGTGCTCCAAAAATTTGCTGCTCTTTTTATTTTCACAATCTTAGTGATAAGCTACCTATAGTCCCAATGAAAGTCAATCCCAATGGCTCTCTCTGTGTGAAATGTCTGCGGACTCAACTCAGGTCAATGGCAATTAGATTTGAGAAAAATCCTTGCAAGCAAAGATTCAAGTGAGTTCAAAAATACGTGGGAGGAGTGTTACATCAGTGTGTAAGTCATTTTATGAAGCTTGGGACCCCCTACTATCTGACCAGCTAGACTAGAGTTGGGTGAGCTGGAAAAAGATTGTCTAGTTAGGAACTATTCTTCTGCAACATCAGCAGTATGTTCTCTTATCCAATCATGGAGGCTTAGAGTTCCTCCTTATTGCAATTTATGTGAGCAATCACAGAGAGGACCGGAAGAAAATTTGGGAAGCACTAAAGAACATCAGTTCAATCTCTCCCATGGATAATAATTGGAGAATAAAATAAAATTAGAACCCTTGAGGGCAGGCAAGGTTATGGACTCATGGTGTTTAGTGTTTACAACCATGGAGGCCCCCCAATGAAGGAATTGAGACCACTGATGTTGTCTGCCTCTTTAAGCTGCCTTCCATAGGAGGTGATTTCTCATGGTCCAATCCCCCTGGAGACTTGTTCACTCAAAGCAGGATTGACAAAGTGTTCGCCAATGAAGAATGGTGGAAGAAGTTGCATGAGTCATCTTCTTCAATATGCTTTCCACTATCTCCAAGGGTTGCAAACCCTTCAAGATATATAACTCTTGGCTAAAGAATGAGGAATTCTTAGAGCTGGTCTATCCACTCCAATCTATGGAAACTCCCTTTTCAGGCTGCAGAGCTCAAGAAAGTGAAATGTCTTACCAAAAATTGAGCAGAAGCTCAAGGTTACTTCTCCAAACAAGTTGAATATGGCAAGGCCAACCTAGATGCTATAACTTCCTCTTTGAACAGTAACTCTATTTTTGTGGACATTCAATACAAAGTGAAAGAACTCCACGACCCTAAAAGAAAAACTCAGAGAAGAAGAAGATGATCTTGAAGAGAAGTGGCTTCCAGTAAGGAATTTATGACTTGGAAGAGCATCATGGTCAGGAATCAAACTGACACAGGGCTGGTCATGGTGTGCGCTGCTGAATATATGTCAAAATCGAAGTCTGGACCCATGCTCGCTCCTTATTTTTCATCAATGAAATATTTAACTTTATCAAAATTTAATTGATAATTTACTAGTACTGTATTGATCACCATCAACCTAGAACATATAGTGAGCTCCATGTTATTTCACATTGAAAAGAAAAATTGAGCTCAAAGAATTCATAAACACATCAGCAGATTATCAAGCACTTAGCTTCTCACATAGTGACAAACTGACAATCCACCTTAATCACAAAATGTGGTCCTTGCATGAAATACAAAATTGTGCTAATACCATATATTAACTCGTAATAAATAGATGAGGGATGCTGAAATGATTTGCTAGAAAGGTGATCAAATACATAGAAATACTCAATTATCTCCTTTATATAAAGGAGAATACAAATGTAAGGCAATCTACCAGAGTATTACACTATTACAAATCAATTTGTTCTCTCGTTTATGAACTAAAGAATAAATTAAGCACTACAAAGTACTAAGTGCAAACATAAGACAACTATCTCCTTGTCATGAGATCGTACAAGAAACTTTTTTTGTCAATGTATTTTTTTATGAAGTTAAATCCATTAAAATAGTGACAAAGCTCCTATCTACCAGTATTCCTAGTGATTATGTAACTGGGAATGTTGCCTCCCACAGGTTAAAAAATTGTAATTCGGTCCTTGAAAATTCTTTCTTATGGAAATCCTGCCTGAAGGACAAATTGGTGTTCCTTATTATCTCCCTGCCCACAATCTCTGGAGTTCTCAATATGTGGTTCTTTAGTTTTTTGTTTTATTCTGTTCAGATGTGCCATGACAGGCTCTGCCCAAGTGTCCACTGCATTTCAGTTTAGACCCCAGCATGTTGGTACGTGAATTTTTTTAGTATCACTCTATGATATCTCCTATTCTTATCATCTTATGTATTGTGTGAAGGCTGATTGGGATAAAGGTGTTTGATATTTTCCAGAATGAGTGTCCCAGTGCTTCAGCTATGGTCATTAGTTAGTAAGGTAGTTGTAATGTGCTCACAAGTCACAATTAAAGAATAGATGTCCTATTGATTCAGTTTCCTTTTGGCATAACAAATAAGCAGTTCCCCTCTTGTAACTTAGAAAAGATTGTTAGAATGCCCAACTTGATTCTCCATAATATTATTAAGAATTCTGTGGGCATATGGAAGTGTGGGACCGAGGTTTAAAAACCGATGCTAGTTAGCCGTCTAGTTGATGGTTGAGCACTTGAGTGTTGACCGATAAGTCGATCACCGGTTAGCATTTAGCACTAACCAGGTAATCGGGTATCTAGGACAGATCTGACCCGAATACCTGATCTGTTTAAACTTATCCCTCATCTTTAATTAAATCAAACCCTACTTCTTCTATTGTGCGAAAAAACCTAGACGCTTCACCTTCTCTCATTTCTCCTTCCCCAACCAGTGATCATTTCTTAACTCCAGCCTTGCCATGTCTTCAAAGTCTGAATATAAATATCAACTTGTTCTTAGTGACGAATCCAGTGAAGATATCCAACCATTTGAATGTTGAACTCAAAAACTAGAATACGAAATAAAAGTGGTTGAAGTTGTTGAACCTACTGCTGATATTGAATCCACTTATGCTTCTGAACATAATTGTAATGCTGAAGTAACTGCTGAGCATAATGGTAATGCTGAACCCACTGCTGCTTCTGAATATAATGGTAATGCTGAACCCACTTCTGCTTCTGAACCCAACGTTGCTGCTGATGTACTCACTGCTGCATTTGAACTAGATCCACCAACTGTCTACTTTCCTCGCTATCAATGGGTCCTTGTGACTGGATTATCTTATGCTCTGGACCAAGGTTTTTGATGCGACCAGACAACCAAGTGGTGGCAAATAAATAAGTGTATTTTTTATTTATTTTCAATATAACCCCTTGAAAAAAAATCAAAATTAGGTTTCTGGAATTCAGGATTTCTGTAGTACACCACTAGTACCATTGGAAGAAGAAAATTCACCGGAGATAGGAGTGAGGACAGGAGGATCAAGATCCAGCAAGGTCTGGCGAGTCAGATCGAGCACAACCTGGCAAGGTCTGGCAAGCACAAGCAACTGGCAAGAACAAAAATCAGGGAGGTAGAAGAGGTAAGGTTTTAGGATTTTTTAACTTTTTTAATTTCATTTTTTAAATCTTTTTAATGGGTATTTGGGTCGAGTTTAGCCGGGTCTAACTAAGACCCATAAATATTCTACCCCCTAATTAAGCGATGGGGAGTTGCGCGTGATTGCATATGCGATCCAATCAAAAACCTTGCTCTGGACAATGTTTCCTAAATTTCAATTCAAACCAACTTTTTTCCAAATTAATCTATTGTTTTACTCTACTATCTAGATGTCTATTTGATGTCAATGCATTCAATGATCTTTCTTCGGATATACATTTATAGTCCGACAACTTTAGTTGTTTCTCAAAAACAAAAAAGTTTAGCAGAAATGCAGAATTATTCCAACTTCCAACCCTCTTATTATTTATTTTTTGATAAAGTTAAATTTTCATTGGGAAATGAAGTAGGCCCTTCCCAGTTTAAATTAGTATTTACAATACATAGAAATAAAGCAAAACCCTTACAGACTAGCACTACTCAGGAGTAAGCTTAGACCTTTAGGGTCTTCTTATTAATTTAGCATGTAAAGTTATTTGACTCTTTTGTCCTATGTCTCAACATCAACAATTCAACATGTCCTAGACAAATTTATTTTTTAAATAAAAATAAGATATATTTCAAACTAAACACTACAAAAAAATTATTCTGAATTCTTAAATATCGATGTAATAAACAGGACAGGATACCTGATGTCCATGTGTAAGGACTTTTATCTTCTGTTCAAATTTTGTTGCCTTCTTAGCCTCATCATCTAGGCGCTTTTTAATATTTTCAAATTCATAATGTAAGGCTTCAACTTTCTCATTGTTGCTTGTTACACTAGCAAGACCATATGTGCCCCGAGAGGGAAAGTACATGAGATCATCTTGGCATGAATCACGGGCTTTGATAAAATCATCAAGAGATTCATTCTCATGTCCCATAGCCTCACGGAGAAATAAAACTTCTTCCTTGATTAAAAAATCAGCCTGACCAAAAAAGAGATTTCATTGTTAATTATCTGTTTCGATAAAAAATAATATGGTTGATTAGTGAACTGATTAAATTTTTGCATACATTTCCACTAAATTTCATGAAATTAGTATTTACTACTGTGAACAAAAAAAATTGATAAATTTTAAATCTGTTGAAATGGAGACAATGAGATGGCTCATAAATTACAAATAAATGAGATGGCTCGTGAATTATAAATAAATGAGAGATGGACATGCTCATCGACTCAGATCCTATTTAACATTATTCTTAATAATTACATATTCCATATATTTTATTGCCATGCTGCAATGATTTTATAGTATGTCAATTGTCAATACTCAACAGTAGTAATCATTTTCCAATTTATTATTCATTTTTTTAGTATAAGTCAGGGTTTCCAATTTATTATTCATTTTTTTAGTATAAGTCAGGGTTTTTGATTTG
Organism: Zostera marina; assembly: GCA_001185155.1. Classification (NCBI taxonomy): domain Eukaryota; kingdom Viridiplantae; phylum Streptophyta; class Magnoliopsida; order Alismatales; family Zosteraceae; genus Zostera; species Zostera marina. The sequence goes on along the minus strand of LFYR01000653.1, from coordinate 222,520 downwards.
TCGCATATGCGCTCCATATGCGACCAGGCGGTGACCCCCCATCGCATATTTGGGGGGTCGCATATTTTTGGATTTAGCCGGATCCGGGTCGGATCCGGATAAACCCGATCCGTTAACCCTATTAAATTAAAAAAACTTTAATAGAATTGTATTATTCTATTAAAACTTAAGGACCTTACTAAAAAGACCCATTTAAATAAAAAAACACTAAAAACTAAAAACCCTAGGCCTAAATCGTGAAATACTGAAATCTACAAACGGTGGAGAATCCTTGAACGGAAGCCGTCGTGCCTGAAGAGTGAAGACTGAAGACCTGAAGCCGTCGTGCCTTGAACGGAACCGCCTAGCGCTGCGCCTGAAGTCGGAACCGCCGTGCTGCGAGCCTTCCACTGCTGGATTTTTCTACACATAGTTAGGTGATTTTCTGATTTTCAGAGTGGTTTTATAATCGATTTACAGATTGTGAATGATATAATCAGGGATTTATTTAAAATATGGAAAATACAGGGGGGTATATTGGAAAAAAAATAAAAAAAACACTAAAAAGAACATGTCGCATATTTGACCGCATATGCGACCAGGCGGTCGCATATGCGGTAGGCGGTCCCAGGCATCGCCTGGTCGCCTGGCCGCGTCAAAAAGCTTGGTATAAGTTATAACAGTCATCATAGTTTGAAAGGCTAAAATCGCAATGCATTTTATTATAAAAGGCTCGGTACTATTTTTGTATTTTTTTTTTTTTTGTAATTATTATGGTAACTAAAGAAATGTGTAGAAAATGAAGTCCAATACACTAAGTCACTGATATATAAAAACAGAGAAGAGCAATTAAAGAGAGAGAGAAAGAAGACCAATGATCCATAACAGAAGGGAGATGGGCAACCTGGCTGTGCAGAAAAGTGCATACAACGGCCATAAAAGAGGGTTGACGGCAACAATCAATTAGTGCCAGAAAAATGTTTGGTAGTGTTCAGAAATATTTAAGGATTAAGTGTTAAGTTATTTACATGTTAAATATTTCAAATATTTTTTTCAGTTACGGTGATGTACCCCAAAGTCCTATCAGTAAATTTTATTAAATATTTATATCGATGTGATATTTAAAAGAAGATCAAAAAATGAAAATGGAAAATGGATCAAGGGTTGATTGTGATAGTAGCTTTCAGAAAAAGATAGCTTTCAGAAAAAGAACATACCTCTTGCAGTTCATTGTTATCAAAATCCTCTATTTCAGGTATAGACGTAAAAGATTTTCCATTTGCCATGCGTTTACTTCCCTTATTCTTTACTTTTTCTGCTTTTTTATCAAGTGGATATTTTGCATTATCATGTTCTAAGAGAGTAAGAAGTTCCATGTTTATCATTTCATCAGCCTGCTCAAACAATGTAGGTGGAACAAAAGAACTTTTATCTTCACCACCTTTTATAAGTAAATTACGGATAATTTCCATTGAAATGGCAGGTGGCCTTGGTAGCTCCCGTTGCAAGACTTTTGACCTTTTCTTAAGCAATGCATCTTGCCTTGCTTGCTCTTCTGCCCTCTCCCTGGCTAATTTATCAGACATATCTTCTTCAATTTTAATTTCAGGTTCTTCTTTTTCTTCGGGAATGGGATTGATAACAATTTGATAATCATTCTTAGGCTGTGGAAGACTAGATAAACCAGACCGTAGATTTCTTCTCATTTCAACCTGTTTACGAAACTCGTGTTTTGCACTATCTTGCAGGTCCATATCTTCATTTATGCGAAGTTGGTCTCTAATGGGAGTCCCTCTGGGAGTCATGCCAAATGAATACCCATCTCTTGATGGAGTCATTCCAATTCTGGGAGTTAGGTCGATGGGACCAGGACTAATCAAGGGAGTGGCCATAGGATTTGGCGTTTGGATCTCTCTTTTTCGGGGAGTGATGCCTGAGAAATCTGATGGATGCAATTCTGGATTCTCCCCACCCAAAAGAGGTGTTTGAGACTCTCTTAACCGTGCTAAATTTTCAGCTTCCATCATAACAGAGTCTTCTTTTGCCAGAGGTGTTCTTTGTGGAGTTCGGAATGGTGTCATCCCTCGTTGAGGAGTCTGAGAATAATTTGCAAGAAGAGCACGTGTAGCACCACTTCCTTCTGCGATATATTCATTTCCAGAAAGGAGATCACTTGCATAACCCATCTTAGCAATTTCCTCTAACTCATGGTCTGAAATTTGTGGTGCAGGAAGCATCAATTTGGCCCTTTTCCTAACAGCTTCAGGGTCATTGAGCTTGTTTGCTTGCATTATTGCTGAAGGGGCATCTTGTCTTTCTGCAATTTTATTCTTGGCAATGTCTTGCTTTCTAAGCTGATTTTCTATATCAACCCTCCTTCTCCCTTCAAGTTCTTCGATAGTAGTGGGGAACCTAGGTTGTTCCACCACTCGTTCCTCATCTACAGTATCAAAAAATCCAGGAGGCGGTCTCTTCTCAAAGGGTATCTCTGCATTGTAATCGATTCCTTTCCTCTTCCGCCTTTTCCTATTATTGATCCCAGCCGCTTTAAGCTCCCTTCTCTTCTGCAAAGATGCAAGCCTTCTAGCCTCTTCAAGTTGCTTCTCCCTTGCCTTCCTTTTTGCCTTTTTCCCCCTAGTGTTTGCTAATCGAGCCCGAGCCTCTGAAAGCATCTCCTTCTCATCCTCATCCATGTCAACAGGATCGGGACGTGCTGGTTTGGACTCAGGATTTGGATCGATTTCTCCTGGTCGCAATTTTCTTGGATCTTCATTTGCTTCGTAATTCTCGTCCTTTGTACAGGCTGCATCAAGAAGCTTCTCATATCGCTCAAGGCATTGGGATGGTGTTCTCCCAACAATCGGGGCTATTGTTCTCCACTGTGTAGGCATAAGTCTAGCAAGATGAAGCAGCTTTTCATCTTCTTCCCTGGTCCATTCAGTCTAAAACAAAACAAAACAAAAACACAAGTATATTGCTTATTTCAAAAATTATATATAAAATCAAACTAATTATTCAGTGACAAACAGATAGAAGATGATGTACACTGCAAAAATGCAGCTACAAATCAGATGTCGGGGACCTTTGGAAAATTAGGACTTTTGGCAGTATAAAAAGAAGCAGTAATTCAGTATTAAAATTGCACAAAACAGGTAACTTTTTGGGTGATTAAATGAACTTCCGTGGTCTTTAGTGTTTACTAAAGCAAAACCAAGTTCATTCAAACTTCAGAAAGAGATAGAGAAAGAGAAGAGAGGCATAAATTTAGTTGATCCTAAAAAAATACAGAGACACAAAATTCAATAAATAAATAAACCTGCATATCTGGAACAGTGGAGCAATACCAGACCAACCCTAAATAATAATAAAAACGTCATTCTCCGCTAATACCTTCTTGATGGATGGATCGAGCCACTCATACCACCTCGCCTTACACTGCTTGGCAGACTTTCTAACCAGCAACGAAGAGATCCTAGCCCACTGGTTCTTCCCATACTTCATCACAGCCGCCTTGAGGATTTCATCCTCCGTGTTCTTCCACACGCCTCCCTTGATCATGATCCTCATCTTTGCCTACTGTTTGGTGTTTCTCCTCCCTAACACTTGAGATTTAAGAACCCTAGACCCCTTCGACACACCTCCTACGGATCAGAGATTGCGCGAAAGGAAAAACCCTAATAATCTTAACCAGATCCTCGCTCTGTACTTCTTTAGGTCTCTCCTATCTATTTCGATTTGTCTGACCTATCGACCCTAAATCCTTATGTTTGAATTTTATTCAAATATGGTAAATTTTAGGGTTAATTTCTAAAATATCCCCAACACGATCAATCTTCTATTTGGGATTATTGTTTTGTCATCGTTTTTTATGGTACAATGATAATCTTCATTAAATCTGAACCGTCCATTAGTTTAACGTAAAATCTCTTTATTATTGTTAAGTATACCAAATTACCAATGATCAATTAGTTGAACGTACAACATTAAAAAAAAATAAAAAATGTTTTGAGAAGGTGAATTTTGGTACAAAAAATAAGAAAGATAATAAGACTTAAATCGAATTCAAACTAAGTACGGAATCTAGTAATTAGGGGTGAGAAGGACGGGTGGCCCTGCCCCGGTATTCCTGATCTTCTGTTCCGATGATCGGTGATTTTGGATAACCGGTTATTAATTGTAGGAAATAAAAAGTAAATGATAGAAAAGGAAGGAGGAGGGCGGCTAGGGCATCGTGGTTGGGATCTGTAAGAAAGCATCAATGCCGTGGTGTGGTAGGTGTGAAGCTCGACAGGCAATGGATGAGGTATGTAAAGTGTGAGATTGTTAAAAAAAGTTGTTCATGGGAAATGGGAAGGGAAGAGGATGAGTGAAGGGAAGATGGAACGAGTTCAATCGGAATATGTCCATCCTCAACCCTGCCTTCACATAAACAGGGATCCTATGTTTTAAATTCCTGATCTACGTTTTGGGACAAATCCCTGGAATTATTTCTGTTATATTTAAATTGATTCTGATCCATCATATTATTTTAAATGGGGGAACTCCATTATATTATTTTAAATGAATTCTGATTGATTCTGGTCGAACATAATCATGTTATTTTAAATTGCTTTTGCTTGATCTTGACTTACATTTTGGCTTATGGACTTCTAAATTATATTATTGACTCACAAATCACCATGATAGATGGATATCAAATCAATTCTTCCCTATCTCGTATGATGATAAATAGGGTGATTCTTATGGTTATGATATTAAATCTAATTGATTTATGATTAATAATATTAAATCATCAGATTTTTATGTTAGATAAGATGATTCTTATGTTTATGATGTTAGATTTAAAGATTATCTCATTGATTTTTATGTTAAATTTAATGATTATTAGTGCTGATAATAGATACCACCTTCACTGATCTTGGTTGTTAAAGTGAGTGATATTGATTGCATGATAACCTATGATGATTGAAAACTATTGAAGTAACAGAATTAACGATAGTTAATTACAAAAATGATGAGTTAAATAAATCTCAAATGTTATAAATAGAGATACAAAATACATATATGATACACAATCATTTTCACAAACAGTTTCAACTTCTTCTTCTCAACTCCGATCATCTTCCCCCAATTCCGCCCATCGTCGTTATGAATTCAATATGGTATCTTCGACTGGTAATCCCGATGGGATAAACGATCCAAATTTCGCTACACACATGACGGTGCCAGACAAGGCAAGAGGGGAAACATCGGTCCGATCATCGGGAAAGGTTGTGATGATCAAACACCTAAAATGTGTCACTCTCGAAGAAGACAACTACTTCACCTGGAGACCACAGTTCTCGGCACTTCTCCGAGGCTATCGGCTCCTCGACTACGTGGAAGGGAAGGTTCAAATCCTCGAAGGATCTTCCAATAAGCAACATGACCAGATGATCCTGAGCTGGTTACTGTCGACCATGTCTCCGGCGGTTCTTCCCCAAGTGGCAGCACTCACCACGTCTCATGAGGTATGGGAATCCCTAAGGCAGATTCATTCGTCGGACTCCGAGACGAGGCTACTTCACCTCCGAATGAAACTTCAATCTGTTAAAAAGGGAACGATGTCTATGGGGCAATATATCAAATACATTGCCATCATGAAAGACAAACTTGCATCCGCCGGAGAAAAACTTCGCGATTCCCAATTGATTCTGATCGCGCTTGGAGGGCTGGATGCAGAATACAAGCCGTTCGTTACTGCCATCACCACCCGTTTCGACCACTCCATGTCTTTCACTCAATTCCAACAGTTGCTGATGGATCAAGAAATCCAAGATGAACAAATTAACAAACCGTTTGAAGCAAACACGGTGGAGAAAGCCAAGAAGAACGAAGAAAGAAATAATATCAAATCAGCCCCCTGCTAAATTTGCTCGTGAAAAGGCCATGGGGCTCTCAATTGTTACAACAGGGTCAATTTTCTAAAATTTCCACCACAACACAATCGAAAGTTGATCCCGATTGGAATTAGCTCAAGTTCACCGTCGGCAAACGCTGTATCAATGTGGTACCCCGACTCCCGGACAACCACACATGTGACTGCAAATGGTAAGATACTTAATTTTTCTCAAAAATATATGGGTTCTGAAAAAGTGGTAGCGGCAAACGGAGAGACAATGACAATATCAGACTCAGGTAAATGCACAATGATGTGCAAAGGCAAAGAATTCCAATTAAAAGATGTCTTAGTAGTACCAGAAACATCTAAGAACCTACTGTCAATCCATCAATTATGCACTGATAATCCCATCTCTGTTGAATTTGACAAACAGAGAGTAAGGATTCGCGATCTCACGACTAATGAAGTGATAGCAGAGGGAAGACAAGAAGGGGGACTCTACCAACTGCCAATGAAAACAACGAACCAGATACAAGTTCTCTCGAGCGAAAGAATATCAGGAGAAAAATGGCATGCAAGGCTGGGACACCTCAACAAACAATCGATGGAGAAATTAGGCAATAAAATTTTTTCATCGGACTGTAACAAAATAAATAGTTGTGATTATTGTCTTACAAACAAATCAGTTGCTCTACCACATAAACCAAGTAATAAAATTTACTCATCTCCACTTGATCTGATCTACACTGATATATGGGGACCGGCCCCGGTAATTTCATCAGAAGGGTTCCGTTACTATATCAATTTCATAGATACCTCAACAAACTACAATTGGGTTTTCCCAATGAAGAGCAAAGCAAAAGTAGGAAAAATATTCGTGAAATTTCAGGTATGGGCAGAAAGGCAGTGTGGTACAACGATAAAGCAGGTACAATCAGACAATGGGTTGGAATTCAAGAAACTCGCAAGGAGTTTAGAAAAAGTGGGGATAGACTATCGGTTCTCCGCCCCTTACAACCACCAACAAATGGGGTCCGTTGAGCGACGACACCAGCATTTAGTAGATACTGCACTCACAATACTCCATCATGCCAAAATTCCCATTAAATACTGGGATTATGCGGTGTTAACATCGGCTCACACTTACAACCGTAATCCATCCAGAATATTAAACAATATCTCACCATTCGAAGCCTTGTTCCAGCAGCCACCAGATCACGAGAAACTTCGAATTTTCGGATCACGGTGTTATCCATGCCTTCGCAGCTACAGACCAAATAAACTTGCACCAAAATCAATTCCATGTGTATTCCTCGGATATTCTCAGAATCAAGAATCGTATCTATGCTTTGATCCAGTTGACCGGAGGATGTTCAGCTCCAGGGACGTGCGATTCATCGAAGGGGACTTCACACTAAACAAATATTTAAAGGAGGAAGAAGGTGCAAAATTCACCAAATCGGCAGACCAAATACAAGAAATTCATTGCCCTACTGTTCGAGCGATTTCTCCAGCCAAATCGAATAAATCAAACAACGCCATCAACGAATTCTCTCAATTAAATAATGAACCAAATACAAATGGTCTAAACAATTCAAATTCAACCAGCATGGACGAGTCATCTCCAGCAAAATCGACCACGGACGAGTCATCTCCAGCAAAGTTGATCGCGATATCTGATGACCCGACGTCCGAACAGACATCATCGACTGCAGCCTCATCGGAGAACAACCAGAACATTGGGCAGATGGCAGCCAGCACACGTCAACCAATAACCAGGGCATCGAAAGGGATAGTAAAACTCAATCCCAAATACGTATTATCTGTCATAGCCAACGGAAAGTTTATTCCAAAATCACCCCAAAAGTGGCTATGCAAAACGAAAAATGGAGAACGGCAATAGAACTAGAATTCAATGCTTTGAAAAAGAATCAAACCTCGAATTAATTGACCGATCACCCAACGATAACGTCTTTAATACCAAGTGGATTTTCAAAGTTAAACAAAAAGAAGATGGAACGATAGAACGATATAAAGCGCGATGGGTGGCAAACGGAATGAGGCAAATCAAGGGGACCGATTATACTCAGACATTCAGTCCGGTGGTAAAAACTACATCAATTCGACTAGTCCTAACACTCGCCATCAGCAAGAACTGACCACTCAAACAAATAGACATCTCCAATACCTTTTTGCACGGAGAAATAGATGAACGAATAGTAGTAACGCAACCAGCCGGATTTGAGGACCCGGAGCACCCCCAGCAAGTCTGCCTATTAAAGAAGGCATTGTACGGACTAAAACAGTCTCCTCGGATGTGGTATAAACGGTTACGAAATTTTTTAATAGCTATGGGTTTCAAGGAAAGTTATGCCGACCCTTCACTATTCCTATGGCGTGAAGATGATGAGGTGTTATTTCTATTTGTATACGTAGACGACATTGTAATCACAGGGTCGCCAAAACAGAAAATTGAAGAAACGATTACGAAATTAGGGAATGAATTCGCACTAAGAGAACTCGGAGAGCTATCATTCTTCTTGGGGATACAGGTTTGGCGAACGGACAAAGCTCTATTCTTGACACAGCAACAATATCTAGTAAATCTACTAGAGAGTTGCGATCTCACGAACTTGAAACCATCAAGCACGCCAATGATAACACAACAAGACCTGCACTCAGAAGAACCCACGATTACGGAAGTCACAGAATACCGGAGAATCGTTGGGTCTCTCCAATACCTCACCCTGATAAGACCAGATATACAATTTCCGGTTAATAAAATGACACAATTTATGGTGTCACCAAAACCATTACATTGGACAGCACTAAAGAAGATACTCCTGTACTTGTCGGGAACTCAAACACTTGGGGTAACTCTATCTGTGGTAACAAACTACAATATAACAGGATACTGCGACGCAGATTGAGGTGGCGACACCATCGACCAAAAGAGCCAAACAGGAATGTTAATCTACCTAGGAGGAACGCTAGTAAGCTGGTCGTCAAGAAAACAAACCACGATCGCCAGATCCAGCACCGAAGCCGAATACAGAGCAATCGCGAACACGGTAGAAGAACTGGAAGCAACGAAGTCTGTCCTGACGGAATTAGGAGTCAAGGTTCCAAGTCCAATGGAGTTGCTAAGCGATAATCAGGGTGCAACATTTATCGCAAATAACCCAATTTGTCACACCAAACTCCGGCACGTTGCAATGGACCTTCATTTCGTCCGAGAAAAGACCGAGATCGGCGAGGTTAAAATCAGTCACATCCCAGGAAAGCATCAACGGGTGGATATACTAACAAAGGCACTAAAGTCAGATCTGTTTCAGAAGTTACGTATCAACCTCGTCGAAAATTTTCCCGCCGGTTGAGGGGGGGCGTATTGAAGTAACAGAATTAACGATAATTAGTTACAAAAATGACGAGTTAAATAAATCTCAAATGTTATAAATAGAGATACAAAATACATATATGATACACAATCATTTTCACAAACAGTTTCCACTTCTTCTTCTCAACTCCGATCATCTTCCCCCAATTCCGTCCATCGTCGTTCTGAATTCAATAAAAACTGCTTTACTTAATTGAAGGTATTGCTGATTTATAGATGATAATATGATCAGAGGAAGGGTTACGTATTTGATTGCATAACAATCTATGATGACTAAAACTGATTGAATTAATTTGTTAATAGGTTGAATATGCTAATAGTTTGAAACAGTTATGTGATTGCTACGATGCTAATTCGAAGTAGTGTTATGACTGCACCTGTTTTACTTAATTGAGTGCATTGCTGATTTAAAAATGATCATATGAGTAGGGGAGGGATTACATGCATGTGTAAACAAACGAGTTGAGGATTGACTAAATGAATGAACGAATGAACGGAGGAACGAAGGAACGAATGAAGGAATGAATGAATGCACGAGTGACATATGACCAAGGTGTTTTGACGCCTAACCGACAGTGAATGACGAATGATGAATGATAACCCATAAGGGTCTTATGAATGATGAGTGATTGATGAACTAGATTAAGGGTTTACTTGCTTGCTTATTATGTGAATCCTTACTGATTGTAGAGTTAAATAGCTTGATTATTTGAGACGTGTTGGCATGGATGCTTTACATATTGGGTGATAAAATCACTCACGGATATATACAATGTACGTTGCAGGGAATGAAGGCAGTCTTGCCTAACTGGAATGGTAGGAAACAAAGGACTTGTCGAGGCGATGAGGCTCGCTTGCGTAGAACATAAACTCTTATAGTCATTGTTATCCATTTTGGGGTTGTAATAAATACTATCTTAGAGTTTTTAAAAACTGAATCTTTTAGAATATTTGTTATATTCAAATTCTGTTAGAAGAACTTGGTATTATAAGTCATTTGAGTGCATTAAAACTCTGTGTGGAGAGCAGGGTTTTACAAATGCAATCATTATCAAGTTTATTCTAACTACCAAATCATTCTCATTTTCCGTTGATTGATTGAATCTCACTATAATATTAGATCATCTTTAATTTAGGCCCTCAAATTATAAGGAGGTCGATCGACCTAGTTTTGCCCCGTCCCCAACATTATAAGGCACAACAGTATAATTTTTTTATAAGGAGGTCGGGATTTACCCTTCAATTTTGTTTGCCCCGTCGCCTGATATCTTGTTGTCTCGCTCTAATTTCGGGCAGGTCTCGGGGCGACCTAAAATCCAAACGGGTTGACCGTTATAAAATAAGAGATTTTATAGTCCAATATCGGAAATAAGTAGAAAATATGATATAAAAATGCCTATAAATATCAAATGTTTATCAAAATAGAATTAACTTTAAGTGGATATCGAAATAATATGATCTCGCACTACAAAAAAAAAGACCTTGTATGGCGGTCTTTAAATAGTGGATTTTCGCCATCTAAAGTGATAGTCGGCGGAAATTCGTCATCTAAAGACCGTCATTAAAATCTCATAACCGTCATCTATTATTCATCTCCATTTCCCACCAAAAAATGTATAGATGGCGGATTAATCTGAAAATTTTCGCGGGAACTGAAAATTTTCGGGGCGACTCTAGTTTCGATCTGATTATTGAAACATTTCTTATTGCTCTTGCAATTCGGACAAGTTTCTGCGTCTGCATACTCATTTCGATATAAAATACAATCGTTCCGACATGCATCGATTTTCATATAATTGAGGCACAGGTCACGAACCACCGATTTCGCATGGTACATGGTTTTCGGAATGGTCGACTCCCCATTTGGAATAGCACGATGTATGATGGATAATAATTTCTGAAAACTTTTATCACTTCAATGATTGTCGCATTTCAACTGATACAATTCCAAGATAAAAGATAGTTTGGAAAACTCTGTGCAACCTGGATATAACTGTTCTTCACCTTCTTTTAGACGGCGTCAGAACGAATCATCATATCTGTGCTCTGGATCTTCATCGACTGGATCTACATCGACTGAATCTTCATGGACAGGCTCGTATTCTAGAGGTTTTGTTTCGAGAAATTCTTCGTCGCCTGTATTCTCGACTACATGTTCTCCGTAAACCGCATGAACCAATACAATCATATCGTTACCAGTTTCCGGCACTGTCTTTTTTCATTTCACTTTTTTCTCACCATATCTACTCGGTAATTCTTCGTGACGCATCCAAACGTCGTAATGTTTCAACCAACCATATTTATGAAAACATGTTTCCTCATCTCCTATATAGGAATCACTTCACTATTCGTGCAGGACGAGCATGGACAAGGTAAATAACCTTCTGGGTGAGTCGAATTCGAAATGGCGAAATTAGTGAAAGCTGTTAACCCTTCACCGTATTTTTTCGAAAACCGATCTAAACTCATCCAAGCTTTATCGGACACTTTCACGAGGTTCGACATTATCCTAAAAAATTAGATTTTTATCAAATTATAATTAATTAGATAAAACTTAATTGACTATTACAATATTAATTATAGTTCAATTAATATTAAGTTCAATTTTTTTTGGAAAATCTAACTAATTATTGAACTATTCCGAATGCGTTTCATAAACGACTTTCTTCGGAATTGCTGGTTGCGGAACTGGAGGGGCCGGTGCTGGACGAACATGTACCGGCGGTGCAGGAGGGGCCGGTTCTGGACGTACAGGTGCTGGTGAAGGATGAACCAGGAGATAAAACCGAAAAGCATCTTGGGGATTAGGTGGTAGAGCCCTCTTACGAGGTAATTGCTTCACTCTACGTGGTATTTTTAAAATCGAAAAAAAAAATTAATTATTAATTATTAATTATTAAACAAATAATTCATTAAATAATTAAATAATCATTCATTTTTAAACAAATAATAATTAATTTTATTAATTATCAAATTTCATTTCAACAAATAATCAAATTTCATTAAATTAAATTAATTTCATTTAATTTAATTAGCAAATTAATTAAATTGTATTAAGATTAATTAAATAATTTTAAAATTAAACTAAATAATTATTAATTAAATAACAGCAAATTTATTTCATACAAATCTAATAATATTTCATTTTAATTAAAATAAATTTTTTAATGCAAATAATTCATTAATAATTTATTTCATGCAAATTATAAAATTTATGTTAATTTAATAAACTGAATTAACAAAATAAATGATTAAAAAAATAATTTTAATTTTTACCGATGAATAGAGTTTACTTCAATATGAGAATTCACAATTTTTCGATTTCCAAAAACCTACAACACAATAAATATTTATAACATTATTTAAATTATTTATAAATAATAAATTAAATATTTAATTACAACATTTTTAAAAATATTTAAAAACAAAAAAAAAATTAAATTATTTAAAAATAGTATATAAAATAATTAAATAGGTTATAGGTATTAAAACTTATTCCAACATAGGTTGCAAGGCTTATGCTTGTGTTTGACATACTTTTAAGGTTATTCTAAGTGTAAATACTGGAATTAGCTTATTCATAAAAATATCCGATAGATTTCAAACCACATTTCTCAGAGACCAAACATGTCTGGTGTGATCAAGACCGATATTCCACATTCCACTCTTTATCTGAGGACGCCCTAGATATCAAGACCAATATTATCGTGAAGGAAAATATTGAAAGAACAACCACAAAATAATTGGCGAGTCTTCCACTTGTTGAATTATCAAGTCTTCCATATAAACTTGTTGAATTAAAAATTTAATTATATAACATCCATTTTAACATCGATCTAAATATATATAAACATCCAAACATCTAAATATAATCACAAACAATATTTTCAAAAACACCCCATTAACATTTCACTAATAATAACACAAACAATATAAAATATATTGATCAATTAAAGTAAATCAAAGTAAATCAAAAAATTAAAGAAATATTAACAGAAAAACTCAATCAAAGTAAACATTACATGACATTACAGAAAAACCCAATCAAAGTAAATCAAAAAAATTCATATTAACAAAACCATTATTATTAACAAACCCATTCATATAAACAAACTACTAATTCATATTACCAAAAGAATCATCAAAAGGGAAGAACAAAAATGAATAATAAGATTAAACAGATCACAAAAAAAAACAAAAATTTATAACTACCTTCAAGCAGCGTGGAGCCGGCGAGCAGCGTGGAAACGACTACTGGGAGTGGAGAACAGCGAGGAGGCGGCGGCGTGACCGACAAACGAAGAGGCGACGATCTTCACAGATGTAGGAGGCGACGGCGGCAGGTAGGCAGATGTAAGTACACTTAAGTGCCGCCAACACTGAAGTGAAAGTCCGCCCAATCGAAATTTGGGCGGGTTTTTTCCGCCCGAGTCCCCGAATACTTAACATGGCGGGCATCCGCCATGTTAAGTCAATTTAATCGGGTAATCGGGTTGAATATTGAGGGGAAATCTAAATTTTGGGCGGGATATTTTAGATGGCGGATTTCCGTCATCGTAAATAAATTTGAACCACCGTTGAGCCAAACGCTATCCTCGGCGGACTCAAAGAATAGATGGCGGACATCCGCCATCTAAACAACTGGATTATTGATGGTGAAAATCCGTCATCTAAAGACCGTCATACAATGTCCTTTTTTTTGTAGTATCGGCTCTCTGTTTTCCTCGATATATGATACTGAACTGATCTCAAGATGTAGTCCACAAAAGGCAAAAATATTGATAATTGTAAGATATCGTATGAATGATAAATTTATTAATATCTCACGAAATATCTTATTTTGAATTTCTCCCACAAAATGCTATATGGATTTTAAAATATATGATAAATGATTGACATAATTTATGGAAATCCAATGGGATTAAATTAAATGTTAGATATTTTTAACTTTTAAAACATTTTATGATTTTAAATTAATTGATTTTATTTTTATTTTAAATCAATAATATTTTCATTTCTGCTCAGTATTATATCATCATTGAAAAACTTTCGATTCGACGTTATGAATATATAATTTTTTTTCATTTTGTTGATTAGTGAATAAATCGGTAAGTTTTCTGTTTTTTGTATTCTTAAATTTGAAATTTCTAATTAGAGTTAATTGACGGTTATTAATAAGATTATAATAGTTTTTTCAATCCTAATTCTTTCATTATTAATTTGATTGTTAAAATTTGACATCTTAAATAAATAAATAAAGATATTTAAATTATATTAAATAAGAATATCTCAAATCAAATAAATGGAGACAATATTTAAATTATATTATATAAAAATATCTAAAATCCTTTTCAAATTTCGGATTTTCCCCCTTGCAGATAAATCCCTAGCGAAGAGAAGTTCGCTCGTTCGCAATCAGCGAGTGAATCGCGCGAAATAGAAGCATTCGTCTGATCGCAAATCGAAGGGAAGGTTGCCTGACCGCGAGCGAAGGCATGTCAGCGCGAGCGAGTCGAGCGAGCCCGGTCGGCAATTCGACCGAGAGTTGAAGACCGGTGCCAGCGAGCGAGAGCGAGCCATGCCAACGCGCGAGTTGAAGTCCGGTCACTGACCGCGAGCGAGCCCTGGCGACGATCGATTGAGAAAGAGGCCAGGGATTGGAAGAGAGGGAGCATGCGAAAGCGAGAAATGGGGAGCGAGCGAGGTCACCCTAGATCAGCTGCACTCCACGCCTAGCCTCCAGATCAAATCTCCTCCCTAACCTCTTTTTTAACTTGATTGAATGACCTCGAGTGAGACCTCGGCTCCACGCCTCCCAGTGACCGCGAGTGAGATCATTTCGCGAGCAACAGTTTTCCACTTCCGACGAGCGACAGATACAACTACCAGAAGATAGGAGGAAACCTCGTTATTGGTTTTTGACCTTCAAGCCGAGGGCTAGCAAGCTACATCTATTCCATACATCTTATCTACTTTTAGTTGTTTAGTTAATTGGTTTGTAATCTCTTAATTTTCTATTTAATAAAAATCGCTTTTTAAAAAAAAAAAAAAAAAAATTCTAAAATCAAATAAATAAAGATATTTAAATTATGTTAAATGAAGACATTTAAAATTAAAATACATTGATAATTTAATTTAAAATAAATTTATATAAATATTTAAATATTATTGTGGCTGTAGTTTAGTGGTAAGAATTCCACGTTGTGGCCGTGGAGACCTGGGCTCGAATCCCAGCAGCCACATTTAGTTTTGTATTTTATTTCTATTGTACATTTGTATGAGAATTTAGAATAATTTATTTTATTTTTATATTTATACATTTTTAGACTTTTAGTTTTCGAGATTCGAGCTTCAGATCTATTTGTGCTGGTGAAGAAAACATCGAGCGAGAGAATGAATCGTCGTAGAAGACAGGAGAGATCTACAATTTGATTGACAGACGGCGACTAAAGTAAAGGTAAAAATAATCCCTTTTCTCCATCTTTTCGAGCATCTCCTCGCCTCATCTTCTTTCGGTTTCCTCTCCGTCGATTCATCTGTTTGTGTTTTTGCGAAAAGATCATCGTGTGTTTATTTATTCGAGTGTGTTTGTTTAAAAATATATTAATTAAATGGTCGCATAGCGAAGTGGATATCGCGTTAGACTCCGAATCTAAAGGTCGTGGGTTCAAATCCCACTGTGATCGAATTATTTTTGAACCATTCTAGCTAGTTTTGTTTTGAAAAAAAGGCATGTAAATGATGTAATCTTTTAACTTGCTTTAAAATTTTATAAGCAACTATTTGATCTACTTCATTAAAATCATTATCAACTTGATTTTTTTTTTTAAATTTTCTACCTTTCCCTTTTACATCAAGTCATCAATTAATTTAATATGTAAAAAAGTTTTTTTTTTTATATTATATTTTTCTAAATAACTAATGTTTTAAAACATTACTATTTATAAAATAAATAATAAAATTTCAAATTTAGAAATAAATTTAATGTCCCTGTATAAGTGTATGAGTATGAGTGTATGACCAATTTGGAGAAAAGAAGGAGGGAGACTATTAAGGATTTCAGAATTAGGATTGAGAGGGGAATGGGGGATTTAGGAATTTAGAATATAGAGGATTTAAAAAATATATATTTTATTATATAATGTGAAATTTATATCTTAACCTTTCAAAAATATTAATATAATGTAAAAATTACATTTAACCCTTTATATAATTTAAAATAACATATAGGTCTTTATAAAATCCCCAACATTTAGTGCCTACACCAGTGGATACGTGGTTTTAAATTCAGTTTGATACATCATCTTTTTTTGTATAAAATTCTTACAAAACTCGATCGACTCATTTAGCAATTGCTAACTGTCATTTGTCATTATTAAGGTGGTTGAATTTTTGTAATGAATCTCAGTTTATACACTTTCATTTTTATTTATCTATTTATGTATCACGTATTTTATCAAAAAAATCTTTACTTCGAAATAAAATTTCGTTTAAAAAAATAAAGAGTTTAAGAATGAGAAAAAAAAACGAGAAAGAGAGATATTTTAAAATAATTTTTTCTCATTTAGTATATTTAATTTCATTATTAATTCATTTTCTAAATTTTTATTTTCTTTCAATTATACAAATCAATTAAAGGTAAGGATAAAAATAATATAAATTAATAAATTTAAGGACGAGTTTAAAATAAATGTGAAAATTTTGCGGTTCATCCCGATGCGGTCCCCCCCCCACGTTCGTCATATCGTCCTCCCACGTTCGGCATGTAGCACACCCGTGTCTGTCATGCATCCCCCCGCTGGTGTGCGGTGAGGTCTACCGTCGGATTGACAATTGGGTGTGCATCCGCTGGGTGTTTCTGCTATAGATGACCGCAAAGAAACGGGCATTATATTCATAATTTAATACATATGTAATATAGTAAGATTCATTCATACATGAATTATAAGAATAAAAATCCAAAGAGCTCTTCTTAAAAGAGTTCAAAAGCCCTCAGCAATCTGAAGCGTCCGATCTGAAAGGATGATTGTGGACTGTCCATCAGATAATTAGATGAAAATGGATAATTTGTGAGATGAAAAGTTGTAAGGTGTACTTTTATTACTAATTTTTTGGTTAAATGTTGAGGTTGACAACTGCCACTCTCTTACTCTCTAAAAGTTATTTTTTGTTTTTCACACCACAATTCTTACTCTCTCGTTCTCTCTCCACGCTCACGACTGTCTCTGGAGATTCCATGGGCGATTTTGTCTCCCAACGCTCCCGATACTTGTGTTGTCAACACCTTCTCCCCACGTTCCCGACGGTTTAAGGAATTTGATGAACACGGGTGTCACCACGTAAAGGGAAGCACTTCATCCAAGAAATTTTACGCGACAGGATATAACCAGTAGGAGAAGACGATAAGATAAAGGAGGAGACGACAATAGAATGACATGATAAAAAACCGAAAATGAGGTCAAAATAGAGACACATACCGACGGGATATGGAATTTTAAATAAAAACCGCAATGGGTTTCAACTGCTCCGGCGACCGAGAAAAAAAAGATCGATTACATGAGATACTTAGGTGTGGAAAGTAGGGAAGAAGAAATAAAGTAGGGAAGCTAGAAAGTATGTGCATAAAATACAATTTTATAAAAAAGTAGAGTGGCTAGAGGTAGGTATATAATATAGGTACTAGTAGATAGAGAAAGTAAAGAAATATATAGGGATGTGTGCACCCAAATATTAAAAAACATTAAAATGAAAAGACGATTTAGATTAATTGACACAAGATCTAATGGCTCACCCTATGCTGAGCTCACTAGATAATTCCTGTAAATTATAAATTATAATTTAATGGCCTTAAAGGCCTAAGTCAAATTTCCACTACCTAGACCTAACCCGGTTACAGCCTTAATTTCAGATGCCCTTAGCGAACTCATCAGTGGGGTGTGCTTGCCTCAGTGTTTCAATTGTGTTTGATGTCATCGGTTCTTTCCCCTTCCAAATCACTATCTGATAAAATCGTAAATAGGATTAGGGGTTTAAACAATCACAGTGAAATGAGCAAGACAATAGTAAAATAAGCGATTAAGTTTAAGAGAAGATTTCACAGTGACGAGAGCACATGATGATCGTCGGAGAAGAGAGATCGAGAAGAAGCAACGTTTAGGAAGAAGTTTCCTAGGGTTTTCTATTAATCAAAATAATATCAAGAGTTGATTACAAGATTATCAAAAAGATGTATTTATAGCTGATTGGGCCATTTGCATGGGCCGATATCTAAATGATTTAAATAAAATTTTGATGATCCAATAGCAGCTTTAATACTATCTGATTCGTCCCACGATCAACGCATTTTGCCATGGTTTTTCGTTGGAACAATATCGCTCTCAAGCTCGAGGAATCATTGTGCCTAAACCCAATTGAGTGCAACGGGGTGCTTTCTTGACATAACGCTTGTTCATCAATTCACTTTAAATGCCTTTTCCTTCAATTCCCACATTATACTCATCCTTTCCACGATTGTTTTTGTTTGGATGCCTTTGAAGCCCTTCAATTCACACCCATTCCATCTTGGCTTCTAGTTTTGATCATATTAGACCATGCAACTTCCCTATGTGTTCCCTAGATATGATGAACCTGTAGGCAATAGATCGAATTGTTTGTGGGTTTACCTGATGCACCTTGCTGCTCTGTGTCAGGTGAAGTTCCATTCAACGATCTGGACTCTCCCCATATACGATAGTTTCTACTTACTTCATCTCGTGAGGATGCCATTCAAGTCAGCGATCAAAGGATCACAATTTTTGTGTGTTACCAACTTTCTTGTGAGAGGAGTCCTAAGGTATCTAAGCGACAACTCATTCGTTTGGAATTCCGAAATTATCACTCTGTCTGAGACCCGTTTTGAGAAGACAAAGAAGCTCTTGGTGTGGTCTATATTAAATATTTAGCTATAAATCTATAATTATATATTTAAATGTACAGAACATGATTTAATGTGTAAGTTTTATTATTTAGAATAAATCTCATTTTACCAATTTTAGGTTGTTTTCCATTTCCCACAATAACACCATTTGTACCTGTGTAGTCTTCATATTCCACAAAGGCAGAATCATCTGAAGTCATATGATTTGTAGCTCAAGAGTCTAAGTACCAGTTGATATTTCCCACTGTCACAGAGTTTGCCTGAATGTCTTCATCAGTATTTGGAAGGTCAACTGAATAGGCTGTAAAATTCCCTCTTTCAGGACAATATCTGGCCAAGTGATCCATTTTATCACATATTTAACAGCCAACCGAGGTATCAAGTGAAGGAGGAACTGTCAAGAGTGGAGGTTTATCAGTTTTAAGTAATGGTTTAAGGATGGTTACAACCTGAGTATGACTAGGAGTAGAATTATTTTGTTGATTTTGTTGTTGACCTCTTCCGGTATTGTAGTAAGGATTTCCTCTATAATAACATCTACCCCTTCTGTAAAAATTGCGGGATGCATAATTTGCAGAGATTTCACTAGTTTTTTCTTCTATGTCACTTTTGTTAATTAAAATCTCTTCTTGTATTAGTAACTCAGTAAGATTTTTAAAGGTCAGTTGTTTCCCATGTAGTGTAGACTTGAACATTCTATATTTCGGGGTCAGCCCATCAAGTACCATCTCAATGACCATATATATTATCATCTAAACTCTTGTACCCTGCAACCTTTAATGAGTACGTATCTAAGACCTTTAAATTTTTGTATGTACTCCTTCATAGATAGATCAGTAGTTTTCCTAAGAGCTTTCATCTCTTTTCTCCGAGTTTGTATATGAGTTGGGTCTGTAGGAGACCACTCTTCCTCAAGCATTTTCTATGCTTCTGATGCAGAATTACAAGCACAGACATATGACTGAATAGGGGCAGATACTGTAGCAATTTATAGATGAATTCTAAGTGCTCTTTTAAATTGGTGCCATCTAACAACTTTTTTGCAGGAGTTGGTAGAGTTCCTTTAACATAGGGTAGCAAACGATGCATTCTAAGTGCTCTTTTAAATTGACTTCTCCAAACGAGATAATTCTCTTTTGTCATTGGATTGGGACACATAGACAGTATATTAGGTCCTCTCCATCTATGTTTTTTTCTAAACTTAATATCCTCCTCTGGACTACTATCATTACTATATGTAGACATCTTTCAGTTATACTGAGATTAAAACAATTACCAAAGATTATAAATTGAAAAAAAAAATATTTTAATTTTTCAAGGAAAGATACTAATTAATCAGAAACTAAAAAAAACAGTGTAGAAAATTATTTTAATTCTTCAAGGAAAGAACTAATTATTCTCGCAAGATTATTCACGATTTTTTTTATTATTCTCACATTTTCAATATATCAACTATTAAGCAAATATTGAGATTGCAATTATCAAGAATTAATTCCAATTAAGAAACGGAGGAAAAAAAAAACAAAACAGATTCTAAATCAGATTTTAATTCTATTAATTGCAGTTAACAAAAAAAACAGATAACAATTAAAAAATAATAATGAAAAATAGCATGGCACAATTGAAAATCAGATGATTCAAAAATAGTATATCATAAATCGATCAAAAGTAGAAAAAAATCTCAAAAAACCAGAGAATTTAAATGTGAAGAAAATAAAAAAATATAAAAAAAAACGACGATAAAATCGAAGAATAAAATCAGCGATAGTCGATTGAATCGGAAATGAAATCGAGATCGAGAAAACAAAATCGAAAACGAAATCAAAATCGAAATAGACGAATAAAATCGAAACCACTATCGAAATCGTCGAAATCGCGATTTCTTTCTCACGATAACGAAACGAAATTCTCGAGAATTGATAGTAAATCTATAATGGAAAACGGAAGAGAGAAAAAAAAATCGAATGAGAATCAACAATCCTCGAAATTGGAAACGGAATCAAATCGAAAACGAAATTGAATCAAAAGTCAAAAACAAAAATAATTGACAGGAAGAGTCGAATAAAAAAATCGGAAAAAACGTAAATCAAATCAACAATTGAATCTCGCAAAACCAACAATTGAATCGGAACGGAATTGAAATCGGAATCCCAATCCTCGACGATTTCTTTCTCGCGGTAATCTCAACAGTGGGAATCAACGAATATTATTGATTTCGGAAATATCTAAAAAAATAAGTCGGAACAATATCTGTGATAGAAAATTTCGGACAATATATTGAAACAATATCTGTAATATTGTTGATTACAGAAGATTGAAGATTACGATTTGACAATATATTGTTTATTGAGGAAGCGTCGCTAGGGTTTTCCGCCTACTGGTGTTTAGGCGTTTACCTAAATAAACTGTCACTAAGCGTGCACGAGGAGGGAGATTTAGAAGGAGGAATGAAATTTGTTAATCTGAACTATACTTTGTATTGAATTTTAACGTTAATCACATTGTTGTATATATACAAGATTAACTACTAATCTTTACATTATGAATAACCGAGTTAAAACATATTCAATTATATCTGGACTGGACTTGTTTAAAACTTGGTCCATGGTCCATTAGTTTAGTTCGGTTCCTGCAAGATACATGAAAGATTAGAATTAACTACCAGGTCCTTATTGACCTGGTTTATATTTTTGGGTAATTACTTAAAACTCTTTATACAATTAATATTGTACAATAGTTGAGTATTTATACCTTTTATTAACAACAACCATATTAATAAACGTATTTTGATAACCTTTTATTTATTTTATTGCCTTAAGATCCAAACAATATTTTACTGAAACTTTTACAAAAGAAACCTTGCTATTTATAAAACAAAACGGTTCATTTCATTTTCTTATAACCTTTAGGTTCTATTTATTGCACTTGGATCCTAAGTTTACATTCTATGGTAAATTGCTATTTTTACCTTAGATTTCAATGTAATCTTATAAATTCATGATTGCAGAAATCGGAACAATATTTGTAAAAAAATAATCGGAAACGACGAAGATGAAATCAGAAAATAATCGGAAATCGACGAAGATGAAATCAAAGAAATCAGAAATGGCAAGAATGCAATTGGAATTGACCGCAAGAATGCAATTAAAAAATCAGAACAATTTTACAACGAAAATAATAATAATAAATGTAATTGACAGCAAAACGAAATGGGATTAAAACTGTAAATAATTAGATGTTAAAATCAGAACAATTTTACCAGTTTGATCCGTTTACTCCCTTGAGAGAAAAAAATCTAGATAGGAGATCTGAGAAGAACCGGAGCCAAGTAAGATAGTGTCGGCGAACGAAAAAGAACCGACGAGATAGTGGAAAAATACTAGTGGGGAGGGTGGCCAAGGATGTGGCTAGCTCTCGATACCATGTAAAGAATTACAGCGGAGATGATTCTAGCGGAGAATGTCGACAGAGGAGACAGTCGACGGAAGAGCATCAAGAAGAAGGAGTCGATGCTTGAAGAAGAAGAAAAAATTAGGTTAAAATAATTGGGGACAATTATTTCAAAAAGAAGAGAGGAAAGAACTTTTCTTATTAAAATATAAAATAATCCTTAGATTTATTTATACAATTATAATTGGTATATTTTCAATTTAGTCCATATCTATATGTTTAAGTTAAACTAAATTCTACCAATTAATTTTATTGATTGATAAAACAGTACTTTAGTAAAATTGAATGAATTTAAAAAGTCTGGGATTAATTAAATAATTTTCCCCTTTAAATTAATTTAACCCTAGCTTACTTCTTAGCCACAGAATTCCACCTCGTAGTCGGACAATCTTCTTGGGGCGGATCTTTCTCTAATTGGGCGAACCGTCTGGATTATCTTCAGCTCCTCTCTGGCGTCGTGGTTCAGCTCGTCTTCTCCGGTCAGCTCTCCCTCCAAGTCTCGTTCTAATGCTATAGGATCAATCAGACTTGTATCAGACATCCAACCCAGTAGGCATCGGAATAGGCATGTATTTTGAGTTAAGGGAGATGGTGAGAATCGAAGACATATATCCAAACTTTCACTCAAATACCGAAGAATACGTTTAGCTGGCTTCCAATGTTCATCTGTTGGGGCATGTAGGAATTGACAAACCTTGTAGACAGCATAAGCAATATCCGGCTTTGTTAACAACAAATATTGGAGTCCCCCAACTACTGATCTGAATTCAAAGGCATCCTTGAGTGGTTTTTGTGAGACTACACCCCTAGTATAGGAGGGATCGTAGATAAGTGTCGACAATTGATGAGGAGAAGAAGAATGTCGATGAGAAGAAGAAGAAGAAGAAGGAAAGAGAAAAGAAGATTTGTTGGAAAAATATATTTCACAACTTAAGTTTTACAAAACTATCTCCTTAATATTTATAATACTTGTCTATACTATTTAATTTGACAATAATAACCATAAGGTTATTATTCTCACATCCCCCCTCAAAAAATACTCTGGAACCAGATGAGTTTTTGAATCAAGACTGATGGGGTGAAATCCGACCAGTACTCCAAGACGCGCAAGCAAGCGCCAAGCAAGCGCCAAGCGGGGAACTCCGTGGGAAACCGGACCGGAACTCAAGTGTGCAGAGCTCTGCTTCGCTAGGAATTCTTCTTCTCCAAATGACTTGCCTTTAATGAGTGGGGGGTGCCCTCTATTTATAGGGGTTCTTATGGGGGTAATATGGTTATTTGGGCAGTAACCGGCTAACTGCCCAACTGATCAAATTGGGTCCCAGGATTGACTTCCAGAGATCGACTTTCTGGGGGTCGACTTTCCTGGTGATCGACTTTATTCAAAAGTCGATCCCAGGGAAGTCGATCCTCAGGAAAGTCGATCTTCCTAGGATTCGACCTGGGACCTCCCCAACCCTAGAATAGATACCCTACCTCATCTTAGGCTACCCGGACTTCTAGTTGCTGGTAGGTTGTGACCGTGTTCGGGATACTGTATCACCAGTACTCCCCCCTCATCTGCGTATTAGATACTTTGGGATACGTCTTTTAGTACTATGGTCTGTGTGTCGGATCCTGTACTATCAGTATTCCCCCCCTCTTTGCGTGCTGGGATGTGAATTTTTGGTGATGTCCCTGGATGTAAGATCCTCTCTCACCAGTATTCCCCCTCTCTACGCCTGCGAGGTTGTATCTGTGCTTCCACGGAGGTTGTCACGCGCTTTTGCCAACTATTGTCCGGTTTGTCCTAGCTGAAGCCTACTCCTTGCACACCTGTCCGGCCCGATTCTCCCGCGGAACCCTGCTTGCCCACCTTGACGCCTTGCCTGCGCTATCTTTGAGCACTGTTTGGGTTCTCTTCCCTATGGCTGGTTTTGAGAGTACCCGACCCCCTCCTTTTGTCCGCCTTTCTGCGATAGGGGTTGAGTGTGCTTCCTCGTCTACCCACGTTCATCCGTGGGTGAGGATTATTACTTGAATACTTGCCCCCTCCTTTTTTCCGCCTTTCTGCGATAGGGGCTGAGTGTGCTTCCTCGTCTACCCACGTTCATCCGTGGGTGAGGACTATTACTTGAATACTTGCCCCCTTCTTTTGCTCGCCTTTTGCGACTGAGGCTAAGTATGATTCCTCGTCTACCTACGTTCATCCGTAGGTGAGGGTTGTTGTTTGAACACTTGCCCCCTCCTTTTGCTCGCCTTTCTGCGACTGAGGCTAAGTGCGACTCCTCGTCTACCTACGTTCATCCGTAGGTGAGGGTTGTTGTTTGAATACTTGCCCCCTCCTTTTGCTCGCCTTTCTGCGACTGAGGCTAAGTGCGACTCCTCGTCTACCTACGTTCGTCCGTAGGTGAGGATTGTTGTTTGAACACTTGCCCCCTCCTTTTGCTCGCCTTTCTGCGGCTGAGGCTAAGTGCGACTCCTCGTCTACCTACGTTCGTCCGTAGGGGAGGATTGTTGTTTGAACACTTGCCCCCTCCTTTTGTTCGCATTTCTGCGACTGAGGCTAAGTGCGACTCCTCGTCTACCTACGTTCGTTCGTAGGTGAGGATTGTTGTTTGAATACTTGCCCCCTCCTTTTTCTCGCCTTTTTGCGACTGAGGTTTGGCGTGATTCTTCGTCCACCTACGTTCATCCGTAGGTGAGG